>VXBA01004428.1:135945-193229 GCA_013399895.1 Serilophus lunatus | reverse complement strand
TGGAGCTGGAGGCGCTGGAGCAGGAGCCGTGCCTGGACGGCTGGGAGTACAGCCGGGACGTGTACCGCTCCACCATCGTCACCGAGGTGCGGCTCGGCCGGCCCGGGGGAGCTCGGAGGTGTCCGCTCGCTTCCCCGTTGCCCGAGGAAGGGGTTTTGCTGTGAGGGGGGTGAGATGCTGTGGGTGCCGGGCTGGGTGAGGCCCGGGGGGGGCTGGCTGGGCTCTGAGGGCCAGGGCGGTCCCTGAACGCTCTGCGATAACGCAGCGCATTTGTGGGACCGTCACTGTGCCATAACTGCGGCCTCGTCCGTCAGGTGACTGTGACACACCTGGCTTCAGCTTTCCTGCTGTCACACACATCTCCTGAGCTCGGGAGGTCAGCAGGGTTTGTTTCCTTTCTTTAGAGAAATAAAGGTGGTGGAAGTCATAGAATCACAGAATGGCTTGGATTGGACGGAGTTTTAAGGACCATCCAGTGCCACCCGTGCCCTGGGCAGGGACACCTCCCGGGGGCTCCAGCCTGGCCTTGGGCACTCCCAGGGATGGGGCAGCCACAGCTGCTCTGGGCACCCTGTGCCAGGGCCTGCCCACCCTCCCAGCCAGGCTCATCCTCAGCTGTGCAGGACACAGAGGTTGGGGAGCACTGCTTGGATGCTTTCCTCAGAGGAGCTTTGCTGTGCTGACTGTGGGCCCTGTGCCGGGAGAAGGCTGTGCAGGGGAGGTGAATGCTGAGGGTACTTGAATTTCAAAGCATGTAAGGGCCTTTTTCAGAACCTGGCCGACTTTGGGCTGCCCCTTTGCCTTTTGATGGTTGTACAGAGCTGGAGCTGAACTCGCTGTTATTTCTTGCTTTGCAAAGGGGGCCGCGATGGGTGCGAGCACTTAGTGACTGTGGGCTGAGAGGGAGTGGAAACCTTCCTCAGGAGGGCTGGGGTGAGCCCGAGGAGGCACGGCAGCGCAGGGAGCCCTGGAAACGGGGACACTGCGGTTGCTGGAAACTCGAGGGCTTGAGGGATTCCGACAAGTGGCACAAGGCATTGCCTCAGCTCTTTCTAAAGAGCTGCTGCCTTCCTCGAGAGGAAAGCTGCAGGGAGTTGCTGGGCCCTGGTCCTGGCTGGGATGCCCTGTTGGGAAGGGCAGGGTGGGCAGCTGGGGTCTGCCCGGGCACTCGGTCCGTGCCCAGCCCTGGGCGTCCCTGCCTTGGATGTGGGGCTGTGCCCCCGGGGCTGCTGCTCTCGGTGTAAATTGAGACGCCCTGAGCTGCAGGGGTGCCGAGCTGGGGTTCTGCGGTCCCAGACACACTGGGAGGCTCCCCGTGCCCGTCTGTGGCGCTGGGCACCAGCCCCGTGTCGTGGGAGGGGATGTTTGGCTGCCACCTTGGCACGAGTTTTCCTCCCTGTGGTGCCCGTGTTCCTCGGGGAGTTTTGCAAGAGCTGTGCCCTTTCACACCCTTCCAGGTTCTCAGCGTTAAACTTGTTGAAGTTCTTGCCTTGGCGGTGTTGTTTTCCTGATTAACTAATCGGTTTAATTGCCTCTCTCTACCTCGTCGAATAATCCCGGGGACCTTTGTCCCACAATTCTGCAGCCGACTCTGGCCGGGGGAAGGGGGATTTGGGGTTTTTTTGGGAAAGCTTTTTGCTGAATCTCTCACGACTTTAGAGAAACCTTGTTTATGGTTTTGCTTTTCAGGAGAGACTTCAAACATTCAGTTCTCTGCCGTTTGAAGGGAAGCTTTCTTTTCTGCCAAACTCACAACAGAAGGCTGTTATTAGCCAGCCTTCGGTATTTAACCAGCTCCAGTGTCACAGAATCCCTTTCTGTCTTCTCCTTTTTGAAACGCTGTAGCTCAAGGGATAAGAAAAGTGTTACTTTGGCTCTGATTCTTCTGTAATGCCCACAAAAAAAAGAATGTAGGAGCAGTAAAAGTTCATACATGGTAGTAAAAGGACTGAAGCCAAGAGTAATTAAGGGAAAGGACCAACTGCTGCCAGCCCTGGTTGCTCTGGGGCTCCACAGAGTAACTGGGAACAGAGCTGAGCAGTGGAGTAAGAGCATGGGTGCACTAGGAATAGGATATAATGAGCTGTCAGGTGATGCAGCACTCAGAACATCTTACTTCATACAGGACTAAATCTGAGTTTGTGAACCATAAACAGACCCCGAATTCTGTACCCACGGATTCAGCTTCAGCTTGTGAAACGTGTTGTGTTGTCCATCAGCTTGAAATCAGCCCAGTGCAGGTGGTGGCTGCCAGGGCTGGGTGTTCGGTGCCTCCTTTGCTGCTGAGAAGCTTCAGGGACTGGTGGCTTTGCAGAGGGAGGACTGGGATATGCTGGGACTTGCTGGGTGTCCAGGGGCTGAGTGCAGGGCTGGGGTTCTGCCCTGGGTGGGTGTGCAGGGGGACAAAGTTGTGGGCCCAGGGCTTTCCATGGCCAGAGCCCGGGCCCTGGGGGTCAGTAGGTTGTGCCAGACCCCCTGGAAGGGCACCAATGGACTCTGTACCCGAGTGAAAACACAGGGTTATGCCAATTTTTGTGATTTACAGAGTCATGGAATCACAGAATGGTTTGAGTTGGGAGGGACCTTCAAGATCCCCTAATTCCAGCCCCCAGCCATGGGACTCCTTCCACCAGCCCGGGCTGTTGCTGGAGTACAAATGCCACCCTTGTCCTCCAGGCTCAGCTCTCACCCAGCTCTGCATCCCCATTATTGCTCATGTTTGGAAATAGGCACTTCCTCTTTATTGTGTGAGGTTGAGAGCTCCCTGCTTTTCTGCTGAAGTTCATATCTGTAACTTCTCACCCCCAGGAGCTGAAAAAGCTGCAGGTACAAAATCTGAGTATTATTGGTCTTGTCAGAAGAAGGAGAAAAAAAGTGTAGTTTGCATTTAATAAGGAAATATGAATGTGTGAGAGATCTACAAAGGTATTTCTGAAATGCAGTGGTTTTCAAGGTGTGATTTAAGAAGCACATCATGCAGGAGTGTTCAGAGTTGGACAAAGCACAGACCTTGCAACATAAAATAAGATTAATAATGTTAAAGAGTGATGGGCCTGCAGTTGATAAATGGAAATGGTGCTTTTTCAGTGGTACCATGGACCATCAGTGGCAGGGTAATGTTTCCTTTTCCTCCAGCCAGCTCAAAATTGTGATGTATGGGTTCAGTTCCTACACTGGAATTATAAAATATTTGGCAATTTCCTTCCTGCTCTATGCAAGTTTTATCTCTGTAAAAATTTCAAACAACTACAGGGGGGGAAATTAAGCAGAATGTGTATTTTGCAGATACAGATTTCTGTTTATTTTAAATAATAAGCTTTAGTGTAACACCTAGAACTTCTGAGTGTTCCAAACACATAAATATTTGCTCAAGGAAAGGGTGTTTAAGAACACTCACAGCTCTGGAGTAAGCACAGAATATTTCTGTGAATATAAACAAGACCAGGCTCTAAATCAAAGGTTGTTTAGTACTCGATTGTGAGATTGAGATTTTTTGAAGAACCTGCCTGTACTTGCTGGGAGAAGTAAGTGGAAGGAGAGAGTTCAGGACAGTGGCTTCAGAAATTCTTGCTAACGTGTTGATTTTAAAAAGGAAAATATTGATACATGGAACTCCCCACTTAGTTTTTCAGTCATGGGTGTAACTCTCAGCAGGACAGGAATGCAGTTTAAAAAATAAAATAAAGGAGTGGGAAGGCCTGACATATTTGAGGTATAAAAATTCCTGTAAGGCTTTTCCTTCCAGGACAGCAGTCCTGATTAAGTCCTGATTACCACTTGATTGAGTGATGCTCATGAAGTTTTTGTATGTCCAGCTGTGTGTAGGGTTCCCTGATGGCCTCAGGAGTGTCACTGCTCTGTGTGGAGCAGTTCTCTGTACTGAGAAACATGCCTTTTTCAAGAAAGGTCCTAAATTCTTTTATTTCTGGCCCTCTGTGTCTTTGCAAACATGCTGGGGAGGGGTGTACATTTGGGATATTGCTGCTGACAGAGCCATCCCCAGCTGATGAATTGTCTGGGAAATACAAAATCACAACATCTCAGCCCAGAAAGGGTTTAAAGTGGAGCAGAGGTTGTAACCAAGCAGAGTGAGGGTGCTCTGTGCCAGCCAGGAGCAGCTGCCCTTTGCACATGCCGTGTTTTTCCCCAGTTTGGAGCCCAGACACCTTATCTTGTTCACTGGGGCAAAGGCTGGCGGGGCTGGCTCGTGCAGAGGATCCCGAGGAGTGAGGGCAGCACATGATCTGGGAGCCCTGGGCCAGCCAGCAGCTCCTCCTGAGCTCTGCCCTTTGCTCTGTGCTGCTCCAGGGGTTTCTCGTGGGCTCTGCGGGAAGGGCTGGGGGCAGATGCTGCTCGTCTCTGGCCAGAACAGAACAGACCTTGTCGCTGAGTCATTAAGAGCTTGAGGATTACAAGGTTTCCTTAGCGGGGCAAAGGGTAACACACCTTGAAATCCCTTTGTCCTGCTTGTTGTGCTTCTGTGCAGAGAGCTGGTGTTGCCCAACCCGGGCGGTGCTGCTCTGGGAAGGGGATGCTGGAGTTCCCTTTGGCCGAAGGGATGTGCTGATCCCCGGAGGCTGAGCTGCTGCTCTCTCTGCACCTGCAGCGGTGCTGAGCGTTTTCCTCCCAAGAAAGGTTTCCACCCCGGTGGGCTGAAGGAAATGTTGGTTATGGGGCACAAACAGCAGTGTCTGGGGAGCCGAGGGTTGTGCAAACCCGGGGCCAAAGGGCAGAGTGTGGCACAGATGAAAGGATGGTGGAGGCACAGGGCTCAGCAGGGACCTGTTTAATAATGGCACATTAATCACCAGCATAATGAGATTTTCGTTCTGTTTCTGAGGATGTCTGACTCCAGTGGTTGATACAAAGATGACTTTTATTGAGTGGATGAGTCTATAAGTGCAGGATTTGTATTTGTAGTATTTGTTTTCTTGGTGTTGTCAGATGATAATCACTGCAGCCTTTGACCTGTATAAATTTGATAACAATGATTTCCTGTTTTCATGTTGCCAGATGTATTTTGCTGAAGGTTTCTGGCTGGCTTAGCCTCTGATCATCACAGAATGGCTCCAACTTTCTTCAATCTATAATGACTAATGATTTAATCCTATAATGATTCAACAGCTTTTGTGGAACAATGCAGATTTAATTATAAATGTTAATTACTGTTCTTAATCCAAATGATATTGATAACTATAGTAAGTTCAGTTCCTTAACATGAGAGAGATGTATTTGTTCTCACATTGGAAAGCCACAATTCTGGAAGGATCTTCTGTAATGATCCCTAAGGAAAGGCATTGGTGGGATGTTCTGGAGCACTGGGTTGAGTGCTGGGACCTGAGCTTTGGGTGCTCTGAGGCTGGAAAGGTTTTTGGGAGAAGGGCAGGGAAGGTTTTTGGGAGAAGGGCAGGAATAATGTCCAGGGTTTTGAAGCCTGACAGAAGGAGAGATTTTTCAGACATAAAGCCACAAACAGCCTTGTCAGTGGAGAGGTTAAGAGATGGCTTGAATACAGTTACAGATTGGAGAAAAGGTGCATTTGGACGTTCAAAATAGAGATGATGAGGTGGATTTGTAAGATGGTGATGGGGCTGGCAGCTAAAGCTGCACAAATGCTGCTGAGTGCAGGCTGTGTGAATGGCCATCACTCATCTCTGGCTCCAGACTGGCTCCTGTTGATGGGCTCAGTGATGGCCCAGTTGTGTTCTGAGGGGATCTGGGAGGGGGAGGCTGGTGCTGCTGCTGTTCATCCTGTGCCCAGTTTGCAGTGACCCCCAGCCCTAAAGCCCAGGGGGGGCTGGAGCTGTGCTGGGCCTGGTCACAGCCTGAGGTTGGGTGCTGAGAGAAGGGGCTGGCACACAGGGGGACCCCAGCATTGCCACCCCAGGGGTGAGCTGGATGCATCTGGGACATGCAGCAGCTGAGTTTGTTATGGAGCAGATCAGAACATTGGTGGGTGTTCCAGTACAAATGATAAAAAATTACAATTATTTGTAATTGGAGGACGAGGAGGATTAATTATTGGGATCAGGGTCAATATTTTCATTGCATCCTTCTTAATACAGATTAAAACCTAAAAGTTTCCATCCCTGAGACATCAGAAGGGACCCTGAGGGAGCTGTTTGAACAACTCAGCTCAGGAGGGTTTGGCCTCACATCAGAAGCCCCAGTTGCCTCCCAGTTCCTCTCCTGCCCCCTGGCAGCAGGCACTGGGCAGTGGGGCAGGACTGGGAGGGCTCTGGGAGCTGCTCCAGTCACAGCAGAGCTGTGCAGGAGGGGTGCAGGCATCCCTGCTGGGTTTTGTCCTTTCTTCCAATATTTACACATTTTTTCTCCCTAGATAAGCAAAATAAAACTGATTCTTTTAATAATAGCTGATAGAAAGATAGATAGATAGAAAAGCAACACGAGTGCTGCTTGAAAAACACCAGACTGAAGTGGGTATGAGACTGGAAACTATTGCAGTCTTCATTCAGTAAATATTTTCTTTTATTCCTGTTTTTTGTTTTAATTTTGAAAATCTTGGTTTGTTTGGTATGTATTTCAATTTGTATTCAGAGATTCTAAGGGAAGTTATTTAGGGTTCCCAGTGAAGAGGGCACAGTCTCCTGTCTCTCAAAACCATATTAAAATGTAATAGAGGCTTTTTCTTTCTATATTCTTGTTTGTGTAGTTCAATTTGTCTTAAATGAGGAATGGGAGTTTTTAATGGGACAGTGGGAGGTGTCCCTGCCCACTGGATGTTCTTTAACATCCCTTCCAACCCAAGCCATTCTGGATTCTATTCTTCCAAAACCAGCTCAGCCAAGACTTTTGGGAGGGAGGGGAAATCCTGTTTTACTAAAAGATTTTCATGTTCTCTCTCTCCCTGCAGTGGAACCTCGTCTGTGCCAATGACTGGAAGGGACCCCTGAGCACCTCCCTGTTTTTTGTGGGTGTCCTGCTGGGATCTTTCATATCAGGACAGCTCTCAGACAAGTAAAGTATATCCCCCAGAGCTCTGTGTTTGGTGCTGCTTTCTGGGAAGCTCTTGGATGTCCTGTGCCTTTCTGCACCTCCTCCCGTGTCTTTGTTGTGTGACTGTCCAACCTGAGTCTGCACAGAAGGGGTAGAGAAACATCCTGAACTGGAACAGAATGTTACAAAGATTATTAGTGGGTGTTACGTTGCTCTGTTTGTTTTTGCAATGAAATCACTCTGGAGCAAACTGGGTCCATGCCTGAAAACAGGTGTAGGACACACATTTCATCTGGAAAAATCAGGTCAATGACATTCTTTATGATTGACTTTGGACTGTGGTCTGAGGGATACCTGAGGCTTGTTTTCCTTTTTTTTTTTTTTTTTTAAATCAAGTTTAATTTTTTATAAACACCTGTAGCTTCTCTTCCTCATCATCAAATACAGCATCTGCAAAGCAGGGATCCTGCTCATCTGTCCTTCAGGCTTTCTTGCTTCTCAGCACAGACATTTAAAAAAAAGACACCATTAATTTTTGGGATGCTAACAGTTGTTGGGTTTTTGTTAGTTTTTTTTAAAGCTCAGTTTTTCTTATTCTCTCCTTGGGATTTGCTGTGCAATGCACTGTGTGCTGTCTTCCTGACTCCCAGAGAATAATATGTGGCTTTTTAATGTGCTGACACTTTGAGAGTTCCTGTTTCATTGAAACAGGATCTTTATGCCACAAATCTTGTAGCATCATTTAGAGCCTTTGCATATTTGCCTGCCTGGCAGGTTTGGCCAATCCTGAGCTCAGAGACCATGATCAGCCAGCCCTCCTGAGCTTCTCTCCTCTGGGTTTTTCCAATCCAGTCCCTGGCCAGGGCAGTGTCTCCTCCTGCAGCCCCTTCCCCTGGTGACCCAGATCCTCCCCAGCTCCTGGCCAAGCTCAGACAGTCCTGGACATGTGGAGATTGATAAAATGTCTGGGGCTCTGGCCATGCCTTGTGACCAGCCATGGACCTCCAGGTCCAGTGGCCCTTGGCAGGGGGGTTGTGTGAGCTCAGCATACCCTGCTGTGGGGCTGCCTGGGCCAGCCAGGGACCCAAACAGCTTCATGACTTGAGCTGAATTCCTTTTATCTTTTATTAAATACTTCATCAGTAGACCTTCTAGACTCCCTTCATTTGGTTCATTTCTAAACCAGATGGAATGAAGATTGCAGCATGGGATCACTGGCAGCTAAATCATCTCACACACCTGAGATTTACCTCTCTTCCAGAATTCTTACTTCTTTTTCCTTTATTTTTTTTTTTAACATGCTGATCTGTGTCATGGACTGTGTGCTCCTTGGAAAAGAGGGAATGTTGGATACTCTTGCACTTTGAATAATTTGCTCCCTGCTCATCCTGTCAGTAAGGAAGGGATAGTGGTCCAGCACATAAAGACCATTTAACTAGCAGCCCTTGGAATATTACTTTCTCTTGGACAGTGATTTTTTTAATGTCTTTAGAATAGTTGTACCTGTGTCACATTTCCTGAACCTCTGCTTTTTGCAGAAGTTTTGTATCTCCATAAGTATGTGTGTAAATAATCTTATTTTTCTGTTGCTCACAATTCCATTCATGATGTTGTATAATCATTTCTCTTTTTTCTCCCTTTTTCTTTCCTTTTTTAATCTGTCCCTGGAAGGTTTGGCAGGAAGAATGTGCTGTTTGCTACTCTGGCAATGCAGACTGGCTTCAGCTTCATACAGGTCTTCTCTACCAGCTGGGAGATGTTTTCAGTGCTGTTTGTGCTGGTTGGCATGGGACAGATCTCTAACTACGTGGCAGCATTTGTTCTGGGTATGAAAGTCCTGCTGGGCACAGTATGTGTTCTTTTATTTGTGCTTTTCCTGCTCCTTTCCAGGCCTGCCTTAGGGTTGATTTGTTTTGCCAAGCACAACTTGTTCAGTGTGGCCTCACCATGCAGGGATAACTTGTCTTCTCCATGGAAGATTCCAGTTGATAGGGGTGCAATTTGAATTAATTCTGTGGTTTACATCCTAAAAGAGTCAAAACCCCAGAAACTGATTATATGAAACAAAGTCCATCTTCTAGTTGGAGAGATAAGACATCTAAGACATGATTTTTTGGGGATTGGAACGAAATGATCTTTAAGGTCCCCTTCAACCCAAACCATTCTATGATTCTGCGATTTTTCAGGGACTTCTGTTGTCAGTTTTGAGACTTAAATACCTATTTGATGAAAAAAACTTGCAAAAGAACAAAAATAGGTAATTTGTATAAAGCCACCTTTAAACAGCCTAGACTAAAGATGATTTTTGCTTTGTAGACTTTCAGTTAACTAAGACCATATTTGATAATGGGAGTGTGAATTATTAGTGTTATTTCCAGTGACCTCACTCTCCCAAGCACCAAATGTTGGCAAGAAGTTGTTGTTGAGAATGTCTTGTTGTATCTCAGGTGGTTTCAGCTCCTCAAGTAAAATGTGAGGTTCCCAAAACATAAAATTATATAGAGATATGAGCTACTTTTTGCTACAGAAACACAATGTGAGCTAGTTCTCTTTCTTGTATCCATAGAATTCCCTGGGCTGCTGCAGGATCTCTGCAGGGCTATTTGTTGTTAGTTTGGTTGCTGTTCAGTTAATGTAGTAACCTTCCCTGGGGCTGTTTTGCACAGGCACCGAGATCCTGGGCAAGTCCATCCGGGTGCTGTTCTGCACCCTGGGCGTGTGTATCTTCTATGCCATCGGCTACATGTTGCTGCCCCTCTTCGCCTTCTTCCTGCGGGACTGGAGGCTGCTGCTGCTGGCCCTGACCCTGCCCGGGCTGCTGTGTGTGCCCCTCTGGTGGTGAGTGCCTGCCCCCAGCCAGCCACAGCCACAGCCTGGCAAAGGCACGGTGGGCAGGTGAAGGATGGCTCTTGTCAGTGATGCCCGAAAAGCCTGCTCTGCCTTTCCTGTAGGCTCCTGCAGGATTAAGTGTGGCACGTGCAAAGGAAAGAAAAAGTCAGTCCAGCTCATCCTTCTGCACCAGCTGAAGTCCACGGGCTGTGCTCTGGGCTGAGGGCAGAAGGAGAAAGCAGTTATTCTGGGAGCTGGGCATGGGTGGGGTGGCATAGGAATGGCAAATGACAAAACACTGCTTGCATGTCTGTGAGACTTCCATGTGTTCTTCTGTAGTTGGTAAAATACTGCTCGGGGGTGGCATGTAAAGCTGCACCAGTCCACTTGGTGGTGGTGTTCCTTCACTTACACCTGCACTTCTGTTTGGGACTCAGTCAAGGTTCTTATGCAATGGAATGACTGGTGAATTCTGCTCCCTTTGCCTCTGTGTCAGTATTTACAGTTACTAATTTTATATTCTCTAAGGATTTGCTGCTTAATGTACAGCGTGCTGCTCATGTAGTCACATTTCTGAATGTGTTACTGAACTGTTTTCCCATACTTTGGATGTTTGCATTGCTCTTGTTTCTGAGTCACTGCTAATTCCTTCAGCACTGCTGTAACCCATAAAGGCTTGGTAGCCTGCTCCTGTTCAGTAGGTTAGTCTGCTCTCAGAAATCTGCTTTGTGTTGTCACTGCACCAATTCCTGCAAGATGTGGCTTGTTTGCAGAGCTCCCTGCCTGGAGCAATGTGTTGGTGCCTGCACAAGAGCTTTCCTGGAAATGCAGGGCCATTGTTGTGAACCTTCTGTGCAGGGTCATCCCAGAGTCTCCCCGGTGGCTGATCTCCCAGGGCAGGTTCCAGGAGGCAGAAGGCATCATCCGAAAAGCTGCAAAAACCAATGGCATTACAGCCCCAGATGTCATTTTTGACCCTAGTGAGGTAAGAGCCATTTAGCAGTGTGTGGTTGTTGTTTGCTGGACTCTAAAGGTGTTGCTTTCCAGGCAGGTGAATGGAGCTATGCCTGCACTGAACTGTGCTTCTGAAATGGGTGAAAGATCAGCCTGCTCTGCTGAAAACAGAATTCCCTTTCCCCTCTTCAGTCTCATAAGGTTTGCAAAGCCTTTGCTGTCCCATTCACATAGGAATGCAAACATGTGTTCTAATGCAAACAATCTCTTTCATCCAGTTTACACCCAACTTTTTCCTTTTAAACTCTATTTTTTGGGAGGAAGATAATGAATTTTGAGGTCCCTGTTGCTTAGTGATCTGAATACTTGTGCCAAACAGATTCTATACTTATTCAGTCTATAATATAATTCCATAAAAGTCTAAGACAAGACTAATCCTGACCTTCTCAGGATAGTTTTTTCCCAGATTTTCACTAGAACAGTGTTTTTTCCTTCTTCCTACTCATGCTGTTGCCATGAAAACTCATCCATTTCCAGCATTGCAGAAAACAAGCACTGGCTCCAACTCTGCCTGAGGTCACTGTTCCTGGAATACTGTGTCTTGTTCTTAGAAAGAAGCACTGGTCTGTTTGCTGTCTCTGAGGGGGGCTGGACTGTGAAGCAACAGAGGGCAGGGGCAAGAGCAGGGATGTTGTCCCAGGAAAGCCTGGACAAGAGGAAATGCTGCCTTTGCAGCAGCCTGGGCTGGAGTAGGTGGTGTTTATTTACAGGCAAGTCGTTGCACATCAGCTTTCAAAGACACATATTGACACTCTTGACAATCAAAGGGAAAGGAGCTCTCTGAACAGGCACTGTTTAAATGCTGAAATCCTGTCCATCCTTCCTTTTGGAGGTGAAACTAATGCTGTGGCCAGCAGCTCTGTGCAGAACTTCTCTTCCTCGGTGGTCTGTTCACACCATTCCTGTGTCTCTGAAGAGCTGGAAAGCAGGAGCTCAGCCTCTCTGGGGGTTGGGGGTTTGTGCTGCAGAGGTTCTCAGAAATCTGGCTGGCCCTCCTGCACTTGGAATGTGACTCTGGGATGGAGGAGCAACCCAGCTCGTGTTTGCAGTGTCCCTTGACCCTGAGCAGCAACTGCAGAATAGCAACTCCAGAGGTTTCAAACCAGTTGGGGTCCAGCAGGTGACTGGTCACAAACCAGCTGCAGGGCCTGGTTGGTTGGGTTGTCCCTTATGAGGGGGATACAGATGTTTGGATTGCAGGTTTAATTTCATGCCATCATTTTGCTTCCCCTGCCCTTCTCAGCACTCCTTGTTCCAGCCTGTCCTGATAAGGATTATGTTGTCAGTTTATCTCTCTCCTAAAAGGCAGAGTCCCTTTTCCTCATCAACTGACTCTGTTTTACTGTTCCTGGTTTTGTTTTGTGGTTTGCTTGGTTTTTCTTCTTTTTTTTTTTTTCCTGTTTCTTGGCAACAACTAGTGGCAAAACTGGAGAGTACTTAGAAAAGGTCATGTGATTTATGAGAAAGGGCTCTGGGCTGTGCAGTGCCTGCAGTTTGTGTGATGTAAGTTTGGCTTCAGGCAGAATCAAAGCTATCAAACGTAAAGAATGGTTTGCCTTTGATAGAAAATGGGATTTATGGAAGCAAATACACTGAAATTTGGCATGTTCCAGGCTGCTATTTCATCATCCAGATCTTCAGAAGCAACAATCACTTAGAAAGAATTCTCACCTGACTGCAGGGGTTACACAAACTCCATGTTGCTTCATCAGAGTTGACAGTTTTAATCAATGGAGTTTGTCCTCTTAAATCACCTTTTCCATATTTTGAAAAATCTTTCCCTTGGTCCTTCTTAGGGATTAAAGTGCTAATTAAAGTCTAAATTAAAGTTCTAATTAAAAAAAATTCCCTTTTTTACAATCTTACCAAGCACAAAAATCGTTGTCATGCTTCATGGCTGAATATCCTTGCACTGTTTACATGGGAGTGGTTTTATGTTGAGGAGCTGGAAAGTTTAACAGAGAAAGGAGAAGTTTGTTGTCTTTATATTCTTAGATGATCTCAAAACCAGACTAGCTAATGATGGGCACTCTTAGCTCATTAGCCAGTTTGTCTCAGTTTAAATACATTACTGCTGGGTCCAGTATGAGGAGTCATTTATTAACTCTGTCCTGCATGGTTTAATCTTGTTATTTGTTGCCATGTCTGCAGGAGACACAGAGGACAGTTTATTACTTTTTTTCTGATCTTTGAAGACTATTCTGGGTCTTTTAGGATGCCTCTGTCCTTTTTTTCAAATACCTCACCATCCTTGCCCTCTTGTAGTGTGAGTGCAGTTGATTTGCCTGATTCTCAAGGTGCAGGCTCAAAGCTGGGCATGAGAACCTCATCAGCAGTGACACATCAATTGTGAATTAATGCTGTTATTGCAATTCAAGTAACAACCAGCAGTTGCTTTGTGAAGCCTCAGGCAGAGGAAATGATTGGTACAGAATGACAGAACTCCAGGCCATTCCCTGAGCTCCTGTCTCTGGTGAACAGACTTTCAATCTAAATTTTAAGTGACTTTGAATTAGGGAAGTGCTTCTACTTTCACAGATAGTTGGCTCTTGCAGCTTATATGTATTTTGTTAGAAGTGAGGCACCTGTTCCAATGTATCAAAATACTGAGGTACAACCTGGGGGGGAGGCTTATTTTCATAATAAATATTTTTGCAGGCAGTTAAAGTTTGCATGTTTTGTTTGTTGTTTGCTTTCTTACAGCTGCAAGATGTGAATTCCCAGAAGCAACAGTCCTACACCATTTTGGATCTAATGAGAACCCGAAATATTTTAACCATCACAATTATGTCAATCCTTATTTGGTAAGCAGGTGTTATTCAGGAGTATGGAACTTAAACACTGAGGTATTCTGGAGACACAGGGGAAAAACCAGCTCAAAAATCAGTGACTTGCTGGCTGGAACAGCAATGTTCTGGTTACACAGGTTCTTCATTTCAGTGACAGTGTAGAAACACATCTGGATTGTTGTTTCTCTCTGAAGTTCAGGCATATCCTGAACTGAGCTGGCAGTGATGTGTGAGAACCCTGCCTGGTGCTGGGCCTTGGGGAATGCTCTGCTGTCTGCAACAGAGGCTTTGCAGAGGAATGACTCATGCCCTGCACCATGCCTGATTTAGGGCAGAACCTTTCCATCTCTTTTGTATTGGTTCTTAAAGAGATAAACCTGCTCTTGAAGTTCTAACCTGAGCCTTCCCCAGACTTTCCTGCTGCCCTCTGCAGCTTGGTTCTCCCTGGCTGAAGCGAGGCTTCATGCTCAGATGCATTAAATGGTTGTTATTTTCCTGTTCCAGAAATCTCAGAGGACAGGAAGCAGAGGGTAAGCTCTGGCCTGCCAGAGGCTCTGTAAGTGAGGTTTAATTACTGCATGGACTTAGAGACTTAACCAGGAAGGTCCCTCAAGTGCTTTGGAGCCAACTGATTGTATTTGCTGTCTTTCTGAGGAACTGGAGTCCAGTCCAGTGACCTGCCAGCACACACAAGCTGATGTGGCATTTTGGGTCAAAGGATGACTTGGCTAATATTTAAACCAGATTCTCTGGCCCATCACCAAGCACAATGCTACAAACACACTGGGAAAGGAACTTGTGCAAAAAAAAAAAAGGGCTCAAAAAGAAAAGTAATGTTGGTTCTTTGCAGGAATGTCAAAACAGTGTCTTTGTAATGTCTTGCCTTCAAGTCCAGTCATTCACTCACCCTTGGGTGGAGGTGAGACAGCTCTACTGCTGATCTGCTTGGAGGAGAGCAGCAGCTCCTGAGCACAGCCGGTTTTGCCTGTGTGGTTGTAGAAACCAAATGCAAAACCTGTTGGAACAGCATTTCTGGTAGGACAGAGCAGCTCAGAAGAACAGTGGCATGGAGTGTGGAATCCAGTCTGCTGGATTCAGGAACCCAGGCTGAAGGGCTTTTTACCACATCACAAATAGGGTTCTGTGGTAGGCAGGAGGAGTCAGATACGTGCAGCTGACTTGTATAATCTTGACTTCTCACAAAAAAGAGTGTGTAAAAGAGGATGGTTGCAGACAGCAGTATGTCACCTTTACAAAGTGCTGAGGGTCTTGTTAATTTTGAGTAAGGAACAGGCCTTTGAACTATTCGCTTTGCAGGGTTTGCACCAGGGAAGAGGAAGTTTGGCTTCTTGGTGCCCTGGGGTGTGTAAACAGCACTGAAGTTTTCCTACAGAGTATATAACTGTGTCAAGGTTTGCCAATGTGATAAGCTGAGGCAAAGTGCTGCCAAAGGGAGTTCCAGCATCACAGTTTATTGTATATAAAAATAACTCCAGGCAGTGCAGGGCAAGTGTGTGTGAAAAACACTGCAGAACTGCTTGTGAGAAGAGTGGCTTTAGGGCAGGGCACCACAGCAGGGGGTTCCTCTCAGCTGTGGGACCTCATACCTTCCCAGGTACACCAAGTGACTTTATTTTAAGCAGTTGGACCATGAAGGCTCTTCCCACGTGCAGTGAGGAGGAGGAAGAGCTAATCTTTAGTCAGTGATCCACTTGGAGCTGTGCAGGGATTTTGCTCCAGGTTGTGATATGAAGGTGCTGAAGGAGATGAATTGCCAGTGCTCTGTGCCTCACCTTTGCACCTGGACATGTCCTGATCCAGTACCACATTATACTTGCTGGTGAAGCTTAACCTTCTCTTCCCAGCAGCTCCCAGGACACGAGAGGTTTTGTCTCCAGGGCCAGTTGTGTTTCCCTCAATCCCACGGAAGCCAGCCCTCATCTGGCAGGGTTCCAGCCACCAGCCTGGCCTGCTGCACTGGCCAGCCCACGCACCCAGTCATGCCAGCAGGATTTGGATGCATGGCAGAGAAAATCCTGGGCTGTTTGGGTCTGCCAGGCTGCCCTACTCCTCCCCTCTGACTTCATACATAAAGCACGGAGCGTAACGACCCAGAAACAATGCTCTGCACCCAGAGCTCCCTGGTAAACGTGATGGAAAGCTGCTGTGGCAAAGTTCAGTAGCCCAAACTTCCAGGCTAAAGCTATAACTACTAGTCACTGCAGTGTGAGTGATCATCACTTACCTGCCAGGGTGTAATACATTTTATTCTTTGACTTCCAGAGCAGCTCGAAAGATCAAAAGCATCAGCACGGTTTAATTGTTAACTTGCTGTTTCTGAAGTCAGCACTTGAGCTGCTTCAGAGGTGAGTGAGTCAGATGCCAGGTGCTGATGTCAGGTGTCAGAAGCTGCCTGTGCCTTACTCCTTTCTGTGCCTAACAGGGATGCAGAAGAGGCTGCTGGTAGCCCCAGGAGGGGGAGACGTGCGTGACGCTGTTGCCGTTTCTTTCAGGATGACCATCTCCGTCGGCTATTTCGGGCTCTCCCTGGACACCCCCAACCTGCACGGGGATGTGTATGTGAACTGCTTCCTGTCAGCAGTGACTGAGGTGCCAGCCTACGTGATCTCGTGGCTGCTGCTGCGCCGCCTGCCCCGGCGCTACTCCATGGCGGCCGCGCTCTTCCTGGGCGGCTGCGTCCTGCTCTTCATCCAGCTCGTGCCCTCACGTATGCTCTCCTCAGCTGGGCTCACGGGGGGCTCACAGGGCGTGTGCAGTGCTGTGCACGGGGCAGATGGGGAGGAAAAGTCTCCTGAGGGGGCTAAGTGCAGATATTACACAGAATTAATAAGGGTGGAAAAGACCGTAGAGATCGTCAAGTCCAACCTTTACCCAGGTTAACAACCTATCCAACACCAGTCTAACATCTGTACCATCCAAACCATGCCACTAATTTCACCATCTCACCTATCCTTAAACACATCCAGGGTCGGTGACTCCACCACCTCCCTGGGAAGCCCATTCCAGTGGGAAATCCTGTCTGTCTGTCTGTCCCCTCTTGCCTGGTTCTCAGTGCTGCTGCACAAGGAGCTCCCACTACATGTCACTCAGATAGTTTTAAAGATGGGCCTTTGGCTTGGTGACGGGCTGGGATTAGCATGGCAGTCCACTTTGGCACCTGGCAGGGTGTCCTGGTAAGGTCCAGGTGTAAAAGCAAGACTAGACCAACCAGAATCTGGTAACAGAGATTACCAAGAGGCTGCTGAACTCACTTCCCAAACTGCTGTTTAGGACTTTAGGGCTTGTTTCAGTGGAGTCATTGTGGAAGCATTTTTGATAAGCAAAAATGCTTGTACTGAATTACTGTTGATAGTCAAAATAATGTGTGGCAGTTGGAAAGGAGGACCAAGGAACATTTACTGCATCTCCAGCCATATGTATCAGTTAGATTAATAGGGTTATGGAGTCATTAATGATGTTGAAAATAAGGAGGGGGGTGTTGCCTGGGACTCATTTACAAATCAAAAAATATACAAAAGAGAACTGAAGAACTGCCTTGCTTATTTTATACAGGTAATACGTGTACTGCATTCTCTTTTCTTTTTTCCTCCTGTCCTTTGAGTCAATTGGACACTGATATGATCTGCTTTGATTTTCAAATCTAACTGTCCCAGTTAAAGTCGACCCAGCTTCCTATAGTTAAATTATTGGCTTGTAGCTAGGAATGTTAATGAGGAACCAGAGCAGAAAACCAAAAATGACTTATTTTAAATGTTTAACTTATTTTATTAAAAGGTGATATATGGCATTGTTTGCAATAGCAGAGATACAGCCCCTGATACCTTGAAGAGCCTCAACACTTCTTGCTCTTTTCTCCTTATTTTTCACTTGACAGGAAGCCCTGTGCTCAAAAGAAAAAAAAATGTTGATTCCTAATAATTTACAAAAGAAAAAATAAAAATTGTTGTGCATGTTTGTGGAGATGTACAGGGAAAAAAGCCACCAGATCCTGGAGTTAATTAGGCAGGAGTTACACAAACACAAAGGAATGGAGGGATACCATGACTTGCCAGAGCTTTATTAGGTCCTTACTGTGTTTGGATTGCAGATCTCCGTGCACTGTCCATCCTGCTGGTGATGGTGGGGAAATTTGGGATCACATCTGCCTTCTCAATCGTTTATGTTTACACGGCTGAGCTCTACCCAACTGTGGTGAGGAACATGGGGGTTGGGGCCAGTTCCATGGCCTCCAGACTGGGCAGCATCCTGTCCCCTTACTTCGTTTACCTCGGTGAGTGAACTGGTCTGAAGAGATGCTTTGAAGCCCCACAGTCCTGGTGCCTCAGTGGGCACAACTCCTGGAGCCATTGCCTCTCCCTCTGCAGTTCCCAGAACTACACTGATAGCACCCTGCACTTTGAATGTCAGGCTGGCATGGGGGTGGGTGGGTTGGTTTGGTTTTTACTGAAAGCATAAACCTGTGCCTTGATACAAATGTTATCACAGCATGGGTTGGGTAGGAAGGGATGTTACAGAACATCCAGCCCCACTCTTGCCCTGGGCAGGGACACCTCCCACTGTCCCAGGTGGCTTCAGCCTGGCCTTGGACACTCCCAGGGATGGGGCAGCCACAGCTTCTGTGAGCAATTTCCAAAGGCTTAATGCTGGTGCTGCCTTCTCCCCCCTTGCTGTACCCTGTAGGTGCCTATGATCGATTCTTGCCTTACATCCTGATGGGCAGCCTGACTGTGCTGTCAGGAATCCTGACACTGTTTCTGCCTGAAAGCTATGGGATGCCTCTTCCTGACACCATTGATCAAATGCTGCTGGTGAAAGGGTGAGTGTCACCTCTGCTCTGAGCAGTGCTCCTGCCTAGGTATGGTCAGCTGGAATCCTGGGCCCTCTTGCCAAGGGTGGGAGTTCATCTTTACATCTCTCAGCTCCAAATTTATCATTGTACTCTGATGACTTTTAAAAGTACATCTGAGAAATGCATTTTAAAAGTGTTGTTTTCTCAAGGTACAGGGGCTCATTGTGGGTTATAATCTGTTATTTTAGGTTCTGGGTCTGAACTCTTCCAATTTAGTTAACTGACCTAAAAAGCCATTGAGAGCATTTGGCTTTCACCATGGCTCAGATTGAAGATGACACATGAGCACAGATGGGGTGTAAGAAAAAGACCTGTCCAACTGAAGTCAACAGGATATTAAAATTAGGAGGCTGTAACATCAAACAGATTCAGATTTTTTTCCTCAGTTCTCTCATCTATAAGTTACTTTCTTTTTTCTTTCTTTTTTCCCTCTCTAGATTAGAGTACAGGCCTGCATCTAGTAGCAAAAGGGATGCCAAGGAGGAAGAAGAAAACCCAGAGATTTTGAAAAGCACAGCTTTTTGATGGAACTCCTTTGTACTTCCTGGTGGACTGAAAGTTAAATGGACTTTTCTTCTAAAATTCATTCTAGAAAGGTCTAGTGGCAACACTTTGCTTCCTGCAATTTTAACCTTATTTATTAATTTAAACACTGTGTTCTTTTGTATGAACAGAAATACTGTGTAGCCTTCAGGGAGATCTCTCAGCCACAGTTGTGCTCAGGCAGTAGTGCCATGGAGCAGGATCTGATCAATCCTTTGGAACCTTATGGGTATAGTTCAGCTGAAAGATACTTGAAAAGGAGTTCAAGGGCTGGCAGGGTGTCTGCATTCCTCAGTGAACCTTCTCCAGAGCTAATGCACATCAAGAAGTAAAAATCGCCAGAAAAAGCTGCTCATTGCTTTTGATTCCTTGACTTCTGTCTCTGGACAGGAAACTTATTTATTATGATGAAGGTTATGAGCATGTCCCTCTCTGTGATTTACTCAAATGACTTTGCATGTGCTGAATTTGCTGCCAAATTCAGGAAGATGCAAAGAAAGATTTTGAGACTTAATTGTAACTTGATAAGTTTAACTCAGCAGAGGCTGAAAGGATTGTCTTGCACAAAATATTTAGCACTGAGGTTTTGCTCACAGAATTCACTTGATTCCAATGCTAGATTTCAACTGTACCTTCGTGGTGAAGTTGTTTACACCTGACCTTGGTTGTGGCCTGTTTCCAGGCTGGATTTATTTTAAGTAATGCAAAAGGTTTCACCTGTGTGTAGAGGGAGTGGTGTTAGTTTGTGTGGTGGAAGTTTCGTGTGTGAATTGTTTTAATGTTTTCTGTGCAATTTGGATGATGGAAACAATTCTCCCGTCTGTGTTCTGTGCTCTTCCTACTTGTGCATATCCACACGCACACAATTAGTGTATTTAGCCATAAACATTTGTGCTAATTATGCCACTGCATTGGCCTCCTGGTGGAATGTCTTGAGAACAAGACTCAGAATATTTCTAGCCACTGGTTCTCCATCCTCAGGTGCCAGCTGTGTGATTGCTGTGAGGTCTGTGCTTCACTTCACTTGTGTAATCAGTGAATTGCTTCAGAATTGTTTAAACACACCCACGGATCTTGTTGACAGTCTGCCAAGAGATTGTTCCTTGGGCTGTGGGAGTGCCCTTGGCATCCCCTGTGTTCTGTGCATGCAGGGTGGTTTGTGCTGTGCTGGTCATAGGGTGACACTTGGGAGTGGGGAAAAGCTTCTCCCTCGTGGCACTTGGGTTTTGTTCTGCCTTGTAGAGACTCAATAAACAGCCTAAACCTTGGTAGCCAAAGGTGTTGGGGCCTCACTGCACTGCTCAGGAAAGTTTGGCATTTTCCTATGGCATTTAAATACATTGGCTGGTTCCAGCCTTTCATTAAGCAATATCCCAAATCCTGACCTTGTAACAGACCCTGGTGGGGGGACTAATGTGTGCCTTGGACTGCTTGTCATGGGAGCAGGAAAGTAGAAAACCATGTGTGGACTGCAGGGGTTTGGTCTGGTTAAACTTTTCCTGCCACTATCTTGAGCTGCAGGATTTGCTCCACTTTTCCTGCATTTTCTCACCTCTTTATTTAGGATTTTACTTTCTGGATGCAGCAGCAAACTGGCCAATGCCATCCAGCCAGAGAATGATACCATGACACAGAGTTTTGTTGTACATCAGCTTTTCCAAGGAGAGAAATCCCAAGGTTGGGGCAGGTTCAGTGTCACTCATGTGTAGGAGGAGGACAAGCCCTGGGCAGGCAGGTGTAAAATGCAGTGTGTGATTTGAGGTTAGTGCCAAAATTGGGAACCTGGATGTTACAAGCCTCACTGCCCACCCCAGAACAGCAGTGACATGGGCAAATGCACATCAGGAGAGTGCCTGGGACAGCCAGTCCCCCTTCCCACGAACCCAGGCTTGCCCAGGCTGACACCTTTTTTAAGACACTCATTGCAACCATAAGAGGATGTTGTAAAACTTGGTACAGATGTTTTTTCTGTGTAAACCTTGTCTAGGAACTGCAACGTGGAGAAGGAGCTTCTTTTGTGTGTGTTGCAGAATGCTCTGATAACCACAGGAATCTGAGGCAAAACACATTTAGCTGCAACTTCCTTGTAATGAATTTGCCAAAGTAAACACTGTGTCCCATAAGGCTCTTCCTGTAAACAGTTTCAGAAAATATCCTAAAATGTAAGATCTGTGTTTGCCTGATACATTATTTAGTCTGGAAATTCCAGTCCCAAAGTGCAGTGTCCAGTTAACATCATTTCTTACTCACTGTTTCATCCAAGTATGCACCCTGAAAGAGAGATTTTTGTTCTTGAATATTTAAATATTTTGATGTTTACTAAAGTTCTTTGTGGGGGTTATTGTTGGTTTGCTTTGTTTTTCTAACTCTGGGCAAATTGGGGAATTTCCCAGTCATGACTAATACAAAACTCAGTGGTAATCACTTTGTGTAAAAAAAAAAAAAAAAAAAAAAAAAAAAAAAGGTTTTTTCCCTTGGTTATGTTTTTAAAAACATTTAAGTCTGAGTCAGAAATTTAGAAGATATTTAACATAGCAGACTGGGTTACTTTGTGTTCACTGTTTTCTGCTGCTTTTTTCAGATGTGTCCCTAAAACAAGGATCTTGTTCTAGTGGGTTGGTGGAATCCAGCTAACAGGACTCTCTGAAGGGGATTGAGGGAGCACTTTAATATTGGGGGGTGATCTGATCCCTGCAAACAGGAGGTAGAGGAAAGGACCTGATCCAGGCATGGATCAGAGTGGCATCAGTGCTGGCAGCAGGGAAGATTTGCAGCCCAGAGGGCAAGGGGAGAGGGACAGAATTTACCTTTGGAAGGGGGGTTGTGATAAACCTGCGAGCTGTGGAGGAAGATGGGGCAGATTCGACAGTCACACTGACCTTGCCCTGGGCAGTCCTGTGCCCTGTGCCACAGCAGCAGGGACACAGTTACCTGGGGAGGCAGGGTTCCCTGCTGCCACAGAACAAGGGTATCTGCACCAAGGGAAGCAGCTGGGAACCAGCATCTTCTCCTTTGCAGCTCTCAGGGTGACTCCTGGCATCATCTTGGGTGTGTCAGCAAACCCTGTGCCTTCAGTTCCTTTGCTTGCAAGTGGAAATGCAACCACAACTTGTGATGTTCGTGCTCCACAGTCAGTGTTTGTTAGAATCTCTGACTCCTGGCAGTGAATGTGATGCTTCTACATTCAGTATTTCATCTTCCAGAATCAGGCTGACTTGTGACACTATTTTTATGAAGAGGTGTGAACTCCTCCCCCCTTCCGAAGTGACAATTTTAGGGGGGGGTGGGAGGGGGTTCCTTGCCAGGGAGTTGGACTGCAGTACCTATTTCAGTATTTGTGGAATAGAACCTTAGCCCTGGCAGTTGAAAATTGTTTTCTTGAAGCACAGAATCGACCCGTGCACCATAAAGCCTTACTTAGAAATGCTTTGGAGGGAACTTTAAACCAGTAATGGACACAGCCTTGTATATAGAAAGATACATAAATTTCTTCTAAGAATGTAAATATTCCTAGCTGTAACTACATTGATTCTTACCTTAGTTTTTTATAGAGAAATGCTTGTTATTTGTAAAATTCAAAATAAAAATCGTATCTGGAATTATCTTTAAAATGAAGCAATTTTTTTCCCCCATCTTCATGTTTAGAAATATATCCCAGAATTTATTGAAAGGCTGTTGGTGTGAGGTTTCACTGGTTAACAGCCAGTCTGAGCTCTTTGACTGTATGTTGGATCCTTGTGTAAGGAGCCACTGCACACCCAAACAGCAGCAGTCCTGCAGCCCCAGGGAGCCCTGCAGCCCAGAGCTGCCAGCAGCCCTTGTGCAATCCAGATGTGCTGCCCAGGATCCAAGGCCAAGCCTTGCCCTTACAGTTCCCATCCCTCACAAAAAGCCCAGCAAAACAAACCAAGCCCTTTTAAGATGCATGACCAGCTTGGGAGGGGGGATTGTGCCCCTCTGCTCTGGTGAGACCCCCCTGCAGAGCTGGAGCCCCAACAGCAGAAGGACGTGGAGCAGAGGAGCCCCTGGAGATGCTGTCGGGGCTGGAGCCCCTCTGCTCTGGAGCAGAGCTGGGGGGGTCCATCTGGAGAAGAGAAGCTCCAGGGAGTGCTTGGAGCCCCTTCCAGAGCCTAAAGGGGCACTGGAAGAGGCGAGATGGAGGAACAGGACACAGGGATTGCCTTCTGATAGACTTCAATGCCCCTGCTGCTGGCTCCTAGATCAGCTGGACTTCAAGGCAAGGTAAATACCAGTGATGAGCAGTAGCTGCCCAAGAACACCAGGTAACTGATAAAATTCCTGAGGAAAATACCTTTAAAGCCTGAGTGAGAATTCCTGGTAGCAGCAGCTGCCTTTTGGACCCAGTGGCTGTGCAAGAGGGGTAACAGCAGCTGAGGGGCAGGTTCTTCTGCTCCCAAGAGCTCCAGCTCTTCTCCTCTTGGCTCTGTTAGTGTGGGGAAGCTCTTTCTCTGCTGGCTCCCAGCTACACGTGTGATTTTGTGAAGCATCTTATTTATGACTATCTGGAGGATTCTCTTCCCTTGGGTGAACCGAGTTAATATCCTTTTGATTTATTCATTAATCGTCCTTAGCCATCAGAACTCTTTGTGCTCCAGTGGCTTTATCCGAGCCTCGGGCTCGCAGTTTCCAGAGGAGGGTTGGTCGGGGGGAGCTCTCCCCTCTTCTGGGGCTGCTGCTTTCCCACCGCCACAATCCCTCCCATCCCAAGCGCCCGCATTTCAGGTGCAGGAGGTGGGTCTGCCGCCTCTGCAGGGGCTCACAGACTCCTTTCGGCGGCCAAAGTCCCCTGAAATCATCTCGTCCAGCTGCTGGCCCGGCCGTGCCGAGCCCCCCGGGATGGGCAGCTCGGGGCGGGGACGGACCCGCTGGAAAAGCGGGCGGGGAAACAGCCCCGGAGTGACCCCGGGCCCCCCCCAGCCCCTTCCCCGGCCCCTCCTTCGCCGCCAAAGGGAAAGGCAAAGGGAAAGGGAAAGCGAAAGCCGGGTCGGTGCCGCACGGAGCGGGGCCGCGGCCGGGCCGGGGGCTCGGGGCAGGTAAGAGCCGCCGGGAGCGGGGATGGGGATGGGGANCTCCTCCTGGGGCAGGTCCGGGGCTCGGGGCCGAGCGCGGGGTGAAGCCCCTCCGGCCGGGCCCTGCAGCCCCTGGGCGAGCGCTGGGAGCTGCCCCTGGAGCCTCGGAGAGTCTGACCCGTGCTTGGCACCGAGAGGTACTAAAGCACTGGCACAGGGTGCCCAGAGAGGCTGTGGCTGCCCCATCCCTGGGAGTGCCCAGGGCCAGGCTGGAGCCCCCTGGGACAGTGGGAGGTGTCCCTGCCCAGGGCAGGGGTGGCACTGGATGGGTTGTAAGGTCTTGCCCAAACCAAACCATTGAATGGTTCTATGATTTAGGGGGTTTCTTTGGTGTGTGTGTTCCCCGAGCCCCAAGTCTCCCTTTGGCTGATGCCCAGTGCTCTGATGGTTCAGTTCCTATCTTCCAGTTTCCAGTCGCTTATAACTCTGCCAACTTCAGTTGTATGAGCTGAAAATGTTCCATCCTGGATGTCTGCCTCAGCTTGGCTTTGCTTTCTGTATTCATTTATTTTCTTCCAGTCAAGAGAGGCAAGGACTGACCCTTGACTCTCAAATGGCCATCGTTCTGGTGACCTTCCTTTGAGCAGCACTGCCCACCCTCTCTCTCAGCCCCAGCAAGGAATTTATATCTGGGAAGGGAGAACAGATTCTGTAAAGCTGATAAATTATAATAAACTATAAGCTTAATTTCCTTCTACTCATGGTAACTGGTACACACTGCTGCTGCTGCTGCTGGAGCCAGAGCAGGAAGAGTGGGTCAAGGGCAGGAACCTGAAGAGGGTGAGAAATAAATGTGGATTTAGTGGAGACCAATGGAAGCTGGGGTAAGGGAATAAGGCTGAAGCTGGACTAAGACTGGACTAGGAGTTGCTGAGGCTGGAGATGAGCGATGGCAGAGTCCCCTGTGTGGAGCTGCTGTGGAGCTGAGTGCCCCTGGATTTACCCTTCGGTTTGTTCCTCTAGCATCAGCTGCGATCTGTGTTTTCCTCTTGAGAAGAGAGCCCTCAATGTGCAAGAGTTGAGGCTCTGCCCTGGCCTTGCCTCTCCCCAGCCCAGCTGTAAGTTAGTGAAGAGCAAATAACACCCTTCAGCTTCCCCTGCAAAGGGTGGCTGGAACGAGCAAAAACGGGTTCTGGAGCTGGGGAGCAGATCCCCCAGCCAAGGCTGTGTTTGGGAAGGCAGGCTGTGCTCAGCCCTCACTCCCAGCCTGGCTCTCACTGGGGGCTCACGTGTCCACAGTTGCTCTACTTTTAAACCAGGGGCTGTGCTGGCCCCAGGTGTGACCCTGCCCAGGTGCCCTGAGAGGGCAGCAGCCAGGCTGCAGGGACAGGCAAACACTCTGGCCAGTGGTTGCTCTGGCGTCCTTGTCCCAGGATTGTGAGTTGTGCCCAGGAGCTTGGGTGGGAAGGAGCTCTGGAAGCAGCAGCTGGAGGAATTGCTGTCTCTGGAGCCCAGCCTGGTCACAGGGGGCTTGGTGCTGACAGTCTCTTTTCTCCTTATCGTATTTATAAGAGCAATATTATCAGGATTTCCAGAATTGCCCAGGGGATGGAGGGTGGGCTGTGGGGGGACAGTGCATGGACATTGTGTGTCCAAAGCACCCAGGTGCCAGCACCCTCAGCACAGATGCCCTGCCTTATCTTCTGCTCTCTGCTTTGTAAACAGGCAACAGGCTAAACTGCTTTATGATTAACTTGCTGCTACACAGCCAATGCTGCTCTGCATGTGTGCTGATACACACACAGAACTGCCTCTGTTTCTGCTTTTTGCATTGAGGTGTAGATTTTATATGTAATATCTGACAGAGTTACTAAGAAAAGCCTCCAGAGCAGAAGCGTTTACCCAAAGCCACAGCTGCTCCTACACCAGCATGGCCAGTGTGCTGTGGGAGGGGACTGGGCAGGAGTGCCAGGCTGGGCTGGGCTCAGGGTGCCTCCCCAGACACCTCCAGCACAAGGCCCCTGCAGCCAGAAGCTCCTCGGGGGTTTCTCCTGGAGGCTCCCTGCAGGCTGGGGAGGAGCAGGGACACCTTCAGCTCCAGCTCAGTGGGTTATGCTCCACAGGCTGAGTCTTCACTGACTATAAATCAGCTTCAAGTAGCCTGAGATATCTGTGCAGAGCCAAGTGTGTCCCAGAGTCTGCCTGAAGGGAGCAAGTGGCCACAGCTCCACTCTTGGGTGTGTGGGACACCTTTAGCTGTGCTCTCAGGGCTGCTGGGAGGGGAGAGGCTGCAAAAGGACAGGAGGAGGGATAAGTGTGTGACATCACACTCTCTGCTCGGGCTTTTGGCCACTCCTCAGCATCTTCTGCAAGAACCACAGCTCTGCTGGGGAGCTCCCAGGTGGGGCTTTGCACGGGACAGGGACCTTCCTTCCCTGCAGTGCTGATTCTGATGCTCCCACTGCGGGTAAATGCTTTTCTTTGGGTGACTTATCTTCTGGACTAGAACTTCATAGGAAACCACATGAGAACAAGCTGGAAGGAGAGACAGAAGGGACCTCCTGCGTGGAGATGAGCTGTGTGTTCCTCTGGGGACTGCAGAGGGCAGTGGCACCCATGGGACCTGCAGATGGCCTTGGGTGCTGGCTGGAGGAGCTGCCCTTGGCAGGCTGGGAGGAGTCCTGGGTGGCAGCACAGGTTGTTGCCTCCCTTGCTGGGCTCCATCTTGGGTTGCCTTTCTCTGCAGAGGACTGGTGGCTGCCAGGGGCTCCCTGCTGTCCCAGCCCCTGTGCTGCCATCCCTCCTGGGCATGTGGGGAATGTCCACTCAAGACAAGACAGGAGCAACCCCCCCAGTGGTGCTGCCCCTACACTGCCCTGATGGTGAACAGTCAGCTGTGTGCAGAATGAGAGCCATCCAAGGGCCATGCACACTCCTCTTCTGCTTTCTCCTTCCAGCCCCCAGTGTGATTACTGGTGCCAGCTCCCACAGGAAGGAGTCTCCAAGTGCCTGTGGCAAGGGTGAGGGTATGGAGCTTGTGGAGATGTCTGGAGTGAAGTTCAGAGGTGGAGAGAAGATGCTCAAAGTGCAGCCAAGGAGGCCCCACAGTCACACACTCCATGTGGTCTCGGGGCTTGGAGACCTCTGCAATCATCTGACACTTCAGGGCAGCCTCCACATCTGCATCTGGAGGATGGGAAGGAGGGAGGGCTTTGGAGGAAAGGATCAGCTCAGAGTCTCAAACACTTGCTGCCTGTGGGAGACTCCCACAATGAATGGCTTCCAGATTCTGAGGAGCCCTGGAAGAGGAGCAGCAGCTCCAAAAGGTTCTGGAGGAGCATCTCAAGTTGAGGGTAGAGAGCTGCTGGTCCTACCAGAACTGTCAGGAAGAAATTAAGACACTGAGTTTTGTTTTACCATTCTGAGATCAAACTGTGCCAGAGGTTTGCTCTGAGTGCATGAACAAGCATGTGGTTTGCTGCCAGTCTCTGCCCTTCTCTGCACTTTATTTCACCTCTTTTTTTCTCACCTGCTCAAAGGGCAGCTGGCAGTTGTCCCTCTACCTTGAGAGAATGTTTCTGTGTTTCTCTTTAATCCCAATATTTGCTGTACACAATGGCTGTGCTGTCTGACAGGCACAAGGGAGTCTCTGCCATCCTCCCTAAGCCCTTGCCAAGTCCTCAAGGACTTTCTTACCCTTGGGGCCCAACCCTCTGCTGGCAGCCCTCTGTTCCCAAAGCCTGGACATGAGTCTGGTTCGGTTTTGCCCATTTTTTTGCCTCCAGCAGTGGCTTCGAGCTGTAGAGTGGGACCCACTTTTCCCAACTGGGACCAAACCGTTTTGTTATTCCTGGGGCTGGAGGTCGAGGTCAGGTCTGTGGTGTGGCAGCAAAGAGCTGCAGCGTGGCTGGAAAGGAGGATGTATAAAAACAGGAAAAACACAGCTGGCTTTGGATCTGTGGCACTCTGGGACTCACCACGGGTCCCAGGCAGCTCGGGGGGGTTTCTTTCCTCCATGGCCCCGGAGGTGTGTGGTGCCCTTGGCAGTGGCTCTGGTTCATCGGGGGTTCAGTCTCCTGCCTCGTGTTTGTTAGAGCTCCTTCTCGCTCTGACACCATCCCACCCTTTCCTGTCCCATCTCGAGCTTATCGCCCCAGGCAGCCCTGGGCATCTGCAGACACAGCCCTGGCCTGGAGCTGCCTCGGCTACAGCAGCTGAAAAATAGTAAATACACCCTTTCACAAAAATGCTCCAGGTTTTTCAATATGTGGGACCTGTGGAACATGATGGGGAAATACAGGACACCGAGTGCAGGCAGAGCTCTGGTGTCTGCCAGGCAGGGGGAAGCTTGGAAGGCTTTTTGTAGAAGAGAGATGCAGGAGAGAGCAGAAAGTGGGCCGGGTCTGGTGGAGAAACTGCAGGTGGATTGGATTTAAGAAAGAGGCAAAGGGGATGTGGGGCTGGCTGCCCACCCATCCATCCATCCATCCATCCATCCATCCATCCATCCATCCATCCATCCATCCATCCATCCATCCATCCACCCACCCATCCATCCATCCACCCATCCACCCACCCATCCATCCACCCACCCATCCATCCACCCATCCACCCATCCATCCACCCTTAGGGGCAGCTAAGCCGCTGGTAAAAGCGCACAGAGACTCCGGAGGAGTTTGGGACAGTCCCCTTTGCCATATAGCGCCTTTAGCATTTGTTTTAGCAAAAGGTGTCCACCAGTTACACTTACTCTGCCCAAAAAAGCGTCTCCCAGCTGAGACCTTGTCCCTGGAGAAAAGGGAACGCCTTGCTGGACCTCGGCGTTGTGGTAAAAGCCTCGGGGCAACTTCTCCTCTGACTTTACCTCTGCCCGCTGTTGGGAGGGACACTCACCTGCTGTTGGAGGATGGGTGGTTTCATGAGCGAGATACTCTTGTTTTAAGTGAACCCTAAGGAGATGGCAGGCTGGTTATATAACTGAATGGTGCTCATCTCCTGCAATTAGCACAGTGATTAAGCCGAATTAAGCCCACTTACTGCCTTTCTCTTGCAAGCACCTTGTTTTCCAGAAGCAAACGAGCGTGACTGAAGGGCTGTCAAACCAGTTCTCCCAGTCCGTTACCGGAAAAGAATCGCCTTAAATACCATCTTCTTGCACGGGGCTGGGTGGGTCAGAGGTGGCTGCTGACCCCGCACGGGGCTCCGCGCATCAAACACCTCGGGAGGTGACAAACTGAGCCCCTACCTTTTTTCCTCCGGGTTTCCCATAACCCCTGTTGAAAAGCGTGAGTTGCATTGTGGCCACCTAAACCTAAAATACCAACTACAACCTCCAGTTGTATTGTGGGCACCTGCGGGGGCACGAAACGAGGAGAGCTCCTCACCCTGCATCGCTCCCTCCTGGGCAACGAAGGATGCCCCAAATCCTGGGCAACGAAGGATGCCCCAAATCCTGGGCAACAAAGGATGCCCCAAATCCTGGGCATGCCCCTGCCCAACCCTGCTGGGCCGTGGTGCTGAGGGGCAGCCTGCTAATGACTGCCTGCTAATGACAGCCTGCTAATTACAGCCTGCTAATGGCAGCGGGTCGTTATCGAAGCGCTGAACTGGCCCTTCTGGAAGCGTGAAATCGGTTTTACCGTGGTGTTAATGTGCCTTAATTAGCCTGTGAGCACCCCGGCCTGTCCGGACTGGGGGTGAGATGCTGCAGGAGTGTTTGTCCTCGGGAGCCCAAATCCCCCCGCGGCTCCTCGCTGCTGGTCATGGAAGGTGGCCGTGGCCTGAGGTTGGTGATGGTGAAGGTGGCTGGGGCTGATGGTGAACTGGGTCTGTGCCCCTTAGGAGAGAAAGGGAGCTGCAGGATACAGCAAAGAGAACAGGCAGGCGTTTTAATTCCGAATGGGTTGTTTACGTGGGTCAGAGTTGGTTCCTGGGAGAGCGATGCCACCTCTGCCAGCAATGCCAGTGTCCCCCAGCCCTCTCTGGACCCCAGGCAGCACCGCGGCTGCTGCTGCTGCCTCTGAGAGACTTTAACAGTGGAGAAAGCGGCCGGGTGTTTGTCCTGAGATAATGCAGCTGGAAAGAGATTAGATAGAGAAACGGATTGTCTTATCTGCTCAACCCTTGGAGTTCAGCCCCCGGGAGAAGCCCGAGGGGGGCAGAGGAGGAGCCTGGCTCTGGTCTCGCTGCTTCACGAACACGAACTGATTTTTTGCATCCTAATGTTTTTCCCTCCCTTGCAGAAAAGGCACAGCCAAAAGCCTTCTTGAGAAGGTCAGCAAACATGGCAGGGGCTGTTCCAGCCTGCAAGTCTCTTTTCTGAAACGATGAACAGCCTTGTAGAAGAGAGCTGGCACTTCCCATGCAGCTGTTGGACAGGTGTTGGGGGAACAGGGTGCAGTGTGTGCCAGCCCGGTGATGACAAGCACCAGGATGTGAGGAGCCCTGGCACACGAAGGAGCTTTGGCAGAGCTTGAATTTATCCCCAATATACAGTGCAAAGGAACCCAGCCCCTGCCGTGCAGAAATCAGGGCTGTGCACTGGTGAGGCCATACCCCAAATCCTGGGGTCACTCTGGGGCCCCTCAGGACAAGAAAGACATGGAGGGACTGGAGCATGTCCAGAGAAGGACAACAGAGCTGGAGAAGTGTCTGGAGCACAAGTGTGATGAGGGAAGGATGGAGGGATCTGGCAAAGCCTGAGGCTCAGGGGAACCTTCTCCTTGTCTCCAGCTCCCTGACAGCAGGGGAGATGTGGGGGGTCAGCCTCTTCTCCGAGGGAACAAGCAACAGGACAAGAGGAAACAGCCTCAAGTTGTACCCGGGGAGGTGTAGGTTTGGGATCAGGAGAAAAGGGTTGTGGAGCCCCTCCTGCCTGTGGGGCAGAGCCACAGCTGCTGTTTGAAGGCTCTGATTCCTCAAGTGAGCTTCTCATCTGACAAATGACTTTTTCTTTTGCAGACTGGTTTGAGCAGTGAGCCCCCCCTTCTGCCTTAGAGCTCCCCTTCTGCCTTAGAGCTCCCCTCCTGCCTTAGAGCTCCCCTCCTGCCTTAGAGCTCCCCTCCTGCCTTAGAGCTCCCCTCCTTCCTGCTCGGGTGTGGCCCGAAGGAGATGGAGCAAAGTCCTGGTTTCACTCAGGGGAGAGGAGCTTTGGTGCTGCAGCCTCCTCTGCACGGGGCACTCGAGACAACCTGAAACCTTTCCAACTCTCCTCTTTCCTTTTGCGAGGAAAACATTCCCTAAGTGCCTTTTCTCCTCTTCAGCAAATTATTTTAATTGTTGCTACTCAGCCCATCACTGCACATTCCAGCAAACCCAGGCCTGTGACCTTGGTTGTGGGAATCGCATCGTTCGCTGGGGGGTTGTTTATTGTTTGAGGAGAACGGAGGATGCTGTTCCCCTGCCAGCATAAACAGAATCCAGGCAGTTTTAGGAAAAACAGAAATATATCTATTTGTTAAAGCACATAGGATTTTTTCTCTATTATAGTCAGCAACTCTGCTTGATAATGTCTGTTCTTTTGCCTTGGAAACATGATGGGGAAAAGAGAAAAAATCCCTGGAGGCTCACACTGGTTTTTTAGGTGTGTAATACAGATGGAGTATTAATAAGATTTTGGACTGGGAGTTGTGTCTGTAACTGCTGCTCACTGTACACTCCGGGCTGTAGGAACCCTGGTCTTGGGTCTCCTTCATGCCAAGGCAGAAGTATCCTGGCCCCCTTCTCCCTGTGCCCTACTTCCCACCAGAGAGCACTTGGGCTGGGCTGGAGCATCCAGGTCTCCATGACAGCTGGAGACATGGAGCCAAGCTGGTAAATCCCCTCAGCTTGGAGCCTGGATTACTTGGCACACCTTGCAGTTGTGTTTCTGACCCTGGGCACGTCCAGGATGAGTTTTGCCTTCCCAGTGTGCCAGAGCCACACTGGTGCTGCTGGTGTCTGCTGTGCTGAGCTGGGGACTCTCATGGGGAAGGTGAGCCCAGGAATGTGACTGTCCTGACCCTGAGCAGGAAGGATTGTTGCTTTCAAGTGAATTTTTTGTCGGGGCTTGTCCCGTTGACATGTTTGATTTGGATGCCTATTTGACCGTGCCTGGTTTCCTCCAGGCAGTGGCATTTCTAAGAACAGGTTGCATGGCAGTGCCCAGACAGCCCTGAGCACCAGTCCCTGTTAGCAGGAGCTTCCCTTTGTGTTATGATCTCGAAGGACACACCCTGCTGAGGAAAGGGGGAAAAACAAAGGGGAAAAAAAAGCAGCAGCCTTTGTATTGCCTTTGCTGCTGGTTGGAAGCTGATCAGCAAATGTAAAAGCTGAAAGGGTCTCTTGACAAGGGCATGTAGTGATGGCACAAGGGGGAATGGCTTGCACCTGACACAGGGCAGGGTTGGATGGACACTGGGAATGAATTCCTGGCTGTGAAGGTAGAAAACACTGGCCCAGGGTGCCCAGAGAAGCTGTGGCTGCCCCATCCCTGGGAGTGCCCCCTCCTTGGGGCTTTGAGCCCCTTCCAACCCAAACCACTGCACGTTCCCCACTCTGCTGATGACAAAGCACAGGCTGGTGGCAGGAGGCAGCTCCGGGGTGGTCACTGCTGCTGTATCTTGTAGCACGTCATCAGAGCCTGACTTGGGGAAAGTGCAATAAGGAAACGAGCCCTAATTCAGGGCATGGAGCAGGAGATACCCGCGTGTGCCCTCAGCACAGTGGGTCAGCAGAACCCTACATTGGCACTGGCACTGTCCCAGCAGCTCTGCTGCACAAGCCTGGCCTCAGAGCCTGAACTGAGCAGGAACTGGACCCCTGGCAACACGTCCTGCCCTTTGAAGGAGCAAACCCAACTGTGCTGAGGAGTGTCCCATAAACCTGCAGGGCAGGGGAGCCAGGCAAAGCGTCACCGTGCCGGAGTTAAGGAATTACGGTGTGCTGTGTAAGCCTTGAGTCATCAGCATGTGAAACAGTGCTTCCCGTAAATGGGGGTGAAGCAGCAGAAATGAGCAGAGCTGCTTGGGGTGTCCAGGACCAAGAACTCATCCCAGGTGTGTCCCCATGTGCCAGAAAACTCCCCAAATTCAAGTATTTTACCTCTCTCACAGAAAGCTGCAGCAGCACTTAACCCACTGAACGTGGAAAATATCACCAAGGGAACTTTCCTGCAGTCAAATAATGACTGCAGTAAACTGCTCCATCAGAAACTCACGGTTGTGCTAAAAACCCCTCAGACTGGCAGGAAAGTTTTGGCTCATCCTTGTGCCTTCACAATGAAGTGAGCAGTGCTTCACACCCAATTAATTGCAGCCTAATTACAGTTGTAGTTTTGGCTGCTGGACTGAGTAGACAGAGAACTACTCTGATATCCAGGTAGTATAAAATGCACTCATAAAAATTTGAACCATGCTATTAAATGAATCCTGCTCTGCAGCATAATAAGTTGCTAATGGAGATATATTTAATTATGATTATTTTAAAAAATCCAGCTAGCACTTTAGGTTTACAGTTGTGTTACAGCCAATGTTTCCTAGACTTACTTAGAAAATTCAGCTTTAATTTAGTCTTGCTATTTTAACCCTATAATAACCCTTCCAGCTTTCATGTGGAGCATATTTTCCTGTCCCAGACTCCAGCAACAGGAAGATATTATCCAAGTAATTCTGATTTCTAGGCAGTGAGGGGGAAACAAAACCCTCCTTTATGGATCTTTAGCAGCCCATGCAACATAATGAACTTGAATATTTGCCTGGGACACCACCTGAGGCACTTGGCTGTAGCTTTTTGCCTTTCCATTTGTTTCCGGAGCACTTCCCTGCCCTGGTTTGGTGCTTAATTTTCACCCAGGGTTTCCTGCAGCCCAAACTCACACTGAGCCTCAGCCTTTCCCAGAGTTCCAGCTCTCCTGAACCACTCACAGCCTTTTGTGATTTCACATGTTCAGCCGTTTTCTCCTTTCTATAATCGTTAATTAAATGTTTAGTGTGCATCTGTAGGCTGGGGAAAATGTCAGTATTCCTAGTTTAGAGGTAATGGAAGCACAGGACAGTGAGGAAAAGCAAACAGTGGCACATTCCCTGATCCTAATCTGCTTTAAGCATGTTCATGCTCCTGTTGATGTAGAGCAGTTTCACCAGTGACCTTCATTATATTGTTGATTCAAGTGATTAAGGTGAATTAAAGTATCAGGGTTTCTTGGGTAAATAATCAGGGAGCCAAGGTTCTCCCATACTCTTGGCTTTGCTTTGTTGTTGAATTTCACTGCTGGATTGAGCCAAGGCTTGATCCAGGTGATAACAGAATTTTGGGCGTTCCTGAGTTGAAGCATTATTCCTCCAGAAACTCTCAGCTGAGAAGAAAAGGTTTGTCATGTGGGAAAAGTGGGAATGGGAAGTTTTGGGGCATGCAGACACACAGGGGCTCCACAAATGGGCACTGCTGGCAGCTCACCCACCAGCCCCAAGGAACGAGCTGTTGCCCATCGTGTCCTGCCTGCAGAAGGGGCAACTCCTTGGAACCTTGTGGGAGGTGTTGGGAATTTCTGACAGGAGCTGATGCTGAGCACAAAAGAGGAGGCACAGGGAACTCCTTTGGTTCCTCAGGGTCAGGGGTTTGGGCCTTGGCATGCCCTGGGATTTTAAGCTTTTTAGATCCCTGAAAAACAGACACAAACCTGCTGGGGATGCAGAAAAACATCTGTGTGGGTGCAGAACCCGGGGGGTTGGCTCAGGCTCATGGGGCAAAGTGCTGCAGGAAAAGGAGCAAGTGCTGGTGGAGGCTTCCTGTGGTTAACTCCTCCTGTGTGTGCCATTGCCCATTTCTGATGAACTGTTCTCATGGAATTGTCCTGGAATTGGCTCTTATTTTCTTCTGCATCTTCATTGCTGCAGGGCTGGGGTTTCCCTGCTGGTGGGGTGCTCTGCCTGAGCAAAGCTTTCATCTCATCCCCACTGCCATCTGTACCCTCACCAGGTGTCTGGGCTTTTCTGGAAACCAGCACCTTAGGAACTGTGTTTGCTGTCCAGGAACACTGCCATTAACATTCTAAGGTAATCAGGTGAAAAGGGAGAGGGGTGAGTTTTGCTCCAGATGGTGTGAATCCATATGGGCTTTTCCTGGGAGAGCAGGGCAGCACCTGTTTGCTCCACTGCTGCAAAGGAAACTGAAAATATGATTGAGCAGTTTGTTGGGGCTGACTCAGCTGCTCCTGGCTGTGCCCTGCCCTGGCACAGGAGCCTGAGGGGCCAGAATTCCCAAATGGAACTGAGTACTGTGCCCTGTGAGGAGGGGGAGGCGTTGGCACAGGTTGTCCCAGCAGCACCAGCACCTCCCAGCCTACACTTGGTGCTTTGTTAATGTGTGAGAGGGCTGATGAAAGAGGGCAGTGCTCTGCTGTTGTGTTCCAGCACAGACAGTGTGATACCTGCCCTCTCCTGACTCTTGCATGAACCTTGTGGACCATGGGCTTCACCCTGAGCTGTCAGTGGATGGAGCTTGCTGTGCTCGGCAGGAAATTGTTCCTGTGTGTTGGAGGGTGTGTCTGCTCCTGGTGCCTCTGCACTGACACCCCACAGTGTCATTTCCTCCCCCCTTCCCCTCCCCCTCCAGGACTCAGAGCCCTGACAGGTCCCAGGTGCTCGGTGAGCCCCCAGCAGGACCCAGCACAGGCTCAGCAGTGGGTGTGCAAAATTGGAATCATGGAATCCCATGTTGGAAGGGATCCCAAGGATCAGCTGATTCAACCTTTCTTGGGAAAAGGGACTGTCTAGACAAGATGGCTCAGCACCCTGTCCTGCTGAATCATCAAAATGTCCAGCACTGGGGAGTCTCTGCTTCCCTGGGGGCAATATTCCCGTGGCTGATTGTCCTCACTGTGAAAAGTTGTCCTCTTGTGTCTAATTGGAGTCCCCTCAGCAGTAACTTGTACTCATTACCTTTGGTTCTTTTCCTTGTGACTCTGTAAAAAGGGAGCCCCCCTTTAAATACTGAAATATGGTGATAAGGTCCCCTCTGAGACCTTCATTTCTCAAGGCTGAACAACTGCAGCTGTCTCAGCCTTTCCTCTTATGGCAGCTTCCCACTTCTTGGACCATCCTTGTGGCCCTTTCCTGGACCTTCTCCAGCTTGTCCACATCATTTTTGCATTGTGGGGACTAAACCGAAGACAGTATTCCAGGTGTGGTCTGGCAAGCATCGAGCAGAGTGGGATAATGACTTTTTTATCTTCTGGTGATGCCCCTACCCCCCAAGGTGCTCCATTGCCTTCAGTCTGCAAAGCAGATACTCAGCAAAAGCTGCCTGGGGACTGCCTCCCAGGGGGAAGCACCCAAATCCTTGTCCTTTTCAGCTCTGATTGCTCTCCAGGGAGAGTTTCCGAGGAGCTGTTAGTGAGTGAGTCCCCTCCTCCCACCCTGCCCTCCCCGCCCAGGAGCTGGCACTGCTCACAACAACTGCTGAGGCTGGGCCAGGCAGATAGGAACGGTGCCAAGCCAAGATGCCTCCTGGTTGACCTGGGAAGAGTAAAAATGTTGAGCTCAGGATGGGGAAAAAAAAAACAACAAAACAACCCTAGTTGGAGGAAGTTCTAGAACATCACGCAAATAGGTCTGAGAACTTGGCTGCTGCAGAGGAGCAGAGCCAAAAATAGCTGTGAAAGCTGGGCTGGGGCTGAGAGGAGCTTCAGAGGACTGTGGCTGCTGCTGCAGGGTGAGGAGCAGGGGGTGGCAGGAGGAGCACGGTGCCACAGCTCGTGGTGAGGGCTCAGTCTGCCTTGAGGAATTGTTTTAACGTCTGTTCTCTTGTTTTAATCAATTTTTAACGTTTGGCACGTTTGAAGGCAAGCTGGCTTTTGTTGACTGGCAAAAGATGTTTGCATCAACTTTTAAAAAAACCAACCCCATAAGCAAATGAAAGACAATCTCCAAATGTTGGCATCATGGCTGTGAGTCATTAGTGTTAATGGTGTGATGTCACTGTTGGTCTCAGTGCTTTCTCCTCTTGCTTTGTGCTGCTGAGCATTGATGGAGAGAAAAGAATTTGTCAGGAATGAAGCTGAAAATCCAAATGCTTGTCACCTTGTCCAAGTACAGGAGAAGGGTCTCCACTGAGCCCCACTCTGGGAGCAGTCCCCCACCATGCCTTAGCACTGAGCAGCTCAGGGTGCCTTGGGAATCAGGTGCATCCTCTGGGAAAGGTCTCACTGGTGGTCAGGAACATCCATGGGGCAGCTCCAAGATTTAATTGAAGGTTGAGTAGATTGTGTTATGAGCAATGTAGTCTGAGTAAGGACAGTGGCCACAGAATGGGGTCAGGGAGTGAAAAAGTTACTTAGAAAGTTCCTGGCTTGATGGTAGCTCAGGTGGACACAGGTCATGGTCAGGCTGAGCAAAAATTAAATGTATCCACTCATTTCAACAAGTCAGCTGTTCTTTGTGTGGTAGTTTTGCTTTCTGTTGGTGGTTTTTAATAAACACAACATTGATTTTGTATTTATGATCTAAGCGAAATTCAAATACACTTGTGGGAACTTCCCTTTTGATCGAACTCATGATTTCTGAGACAAAACCACTGAGATGAGAAAGTTCCAAACTACTCCTATTTCAGCATTTGTTTTAGTTATTCGAGACAAGTGATGCTCTGCACATTAAAGTGTTTGATTTCCTCTTGGTCTGTGAGGTGACTGTGTGAGTTCTGCATCTCCAGGTGCTTTTCCTTGCCCATCACCAGCGCTGGCACGAGGGGCAGGGGACAGATGCCACGAGAGTGATGCCAGTTTGGGTGGCTTTCCAGGTGGTGCATTAACAAGTAGGACTGCCAGCAGCAGTTGCCCAGGGAAATTCAGCCTAACCATGGTCTGAAGCCCTGTGAGTCCAGCACAGAGTGCAGGTCTCCCCAGCACAAAGGATGAGTCAATCCCAGTGGAGCATAACTGCTGAAAAGTGAGCAAGCTTCTGCAAGGGCTTGTCCTGGAGTTTACAGCAGCTATTTCCCACCTTCTTTTTTTTTTTTTTTGTTACTTACAAAGGAACTACTTCAACCAGCAAAAAATAATCATTATAAAGAGATTCTAGTATATCCTTTGTTCACCTTGTGGCTGAGGAGTGTCCATCTGTTGCCATCAGCTATTTTTGTAGGTAGTGCAGTTCCAAGTCTTGAAGGCTGTTGTTTCCATGGCAGGTGTGTTGGGTTTCATCTCCAAACGTTTTGTAGGAGGTAAACAACTTATCTTTGTATAAGATAAATTACTTATGAAATAGGAATGTGGGGCATTGTGACGTAGCCAGAATCAGGCTGTGAGGTGGGAGGGCAGGCAGCCAGTGCCAGCAGATAAAACAGATCACAGGCAGCATGCTGTCAGTGAAGCCAGGGCTGTAAATGCACATCTGTAGACACACAACACTTGCAGGGAGAAGGAGTATCAACATGTGAAGAAATGAATATGTTTTGGCAAAGAAACAATGCTTTCTATAAGCTGATCTAGAAACACAGTTGTGTTCCCTGTATTAACGTTGTCCCTTTCCTTACAGTGCTTGATACTTGGTTTAGAATTGGAAGAGGCCCAGGATGAAGGCAAGGCTGGGAAACCTCTCTGGGAAGCAGGGCTGTGGTTCTCCTGGAGCTGATGGTGTGCACACCCAGCAGCTCCAGCCAGGGGAGTCAGAGGTGACAAGGGAACACCACCAGGAAAAGATGTTTGAGTTAGTCCTGAAGCCAGGCTGAGGTTTGCAGCCCCGTGCTTTGACACTGGTGAAGATTCAGATCTGAATTCTGGCGTTTCCTCTGCATCCTGCAACTGGAGCTGAGCCTGTGCTGCTCTGTGTGAGAGCCCTGGGGCTGGCACACCAGGAGTGTGAGCAGGGGATCCATCCCCGTGGAAGCAGCCTCCAGCCTGGCACTGGGCTGGGCTGGAGGACACCTTCCACCTGGCATTGCCTCACTGTCAGAGGTTCTGGCCTTGCTCACACATCTGTGACCCCCCCAGTTTATCCTCACTGCCTGCAGACTCTGACCCCACCAAGATTATTATCTGACCAGTTCTGGATTTCAGTGCTGGAAAAAATGCTGGAAGTCAGGAGCCCCAGCAAGGGCTTGCTCTGCCTAGCATGAAGTAAAGCCCAACCTCTGCTGAACTAATCCATTCCACTTTAATTCCCCTCTTCCAGACTTCTCTCTGCCTTCCTGGAAGCACCTGATGCTTTAGAGAACTGGCTTTCTTATGTGTTTGAAAAATAGATCTCCTATTCCAATAAGCATCTGGGGACAGAGTGTATATATTATATATTAATTTTCTGGTCTTCTGGGGCTGTTAGACTTTTTTAAGGAGGTTTGAAGCAGGGACCAGTTATCTCACACCAGGCTATGGGTCCTCACTTAACTAGGTTTATTATGCTAAAATATAGTACTGTACACTAGTCAGATACTATCTAGAGATTATTTTGCTGCTGCACTGAAAATTAAATTAAGGGTGTTAAATAGGAATGTAAATAAAACACATTTTAGGAAAGAAAGATACTTATTTTGGTATAGAAATGTCCTTGAAAATATTGGCAGGAGTCGTTTCTCCTTTGTACATGTAACTTTTGCTCATATATGCCATTATACAGCTCCTCTCAAGTTGAGTGTTTTACTGGGATAGAGCAAAAGTCAAATTTAAGATGGAAACTGGAGGAAACACTATTATGTACTACATAAAATGCACCGTTAGAGTTTTCAGTTCTTCTTTTCTACAGTGTCAAAAATGCCTTTATAAAAAGTGTCATGGCTGACGAGCTAAAAAAAAACAACTAAGAAAGGAAAAAAAAAAAGACAAACCCATGTGGCGGTGGATGTGTTCACTTCGAGTTTGTGGTTAATATTTCCCAGGCTGCTTGGAGGTGAGGGTAAGTTCAGTCATCACAATGCCTCTCAGCAGACTCTGCTGGTGTTTCTAAATTACTCTGATAAAACATTGTGAAAAAATGAACCTGTGGGAAATTGCATCACCCTTGGTTTGTGTTTTGAGATGGGGACACGACAGAACTTGCTCAGCCTTCCCTTGCACTCCTGCATCCCCACAGGGGCAAACCCTTGTGTTCTGCTGGGAATTCCCTGCATGGCCCTGGATTTCTACCTGTGCTGCTTCCCTGCTTTGCATTAGAGATTTTGCATCAGCTCATGGTTGTGGAGACTGCAGGTTTCTCTTTGGTGGAAGGTGAAAAGCTGCTCTGGGTGGAAACCCCCACTCACTGTGCACAGGACCCCCAGCAGCTCCTGGTGTTCCAGTGGGGTGAGACCTGGAATGGGAGAATTTCAAGTGTCCAAGGCCAGGATGGGTGGGACTCTGAGCAGCCTGAGACAGGGGAAGATGTCCCTGGCCATGGGAGGGGAGTGGAACTGGATGGTCTTTAAGGTCCTTCCCAACCCAAACCATTCTGTGGTTCTCTGAAGCAGCTGATAGGTGAAAATATGAGTTATAATCAGCACTGAGGAAACACTTGCAATGAAACCACCTGTCCAAATCTGTCTTTAAATAATGACCATCACCACACATTCCAGTAGGAAGAAGTGGGGAGTCTGTGCTGGGCAGGGTTGTAGAAATTAAGCCAAACCCAGTGTCTTTGGGTGCAGCCTGGGCTGTCATCCACTGGCTGTTGTGGTTCTGGTATGTATTTAAGTGGTTTATTTATATGTAAGTATAAGAAAACAGAAACATAAACCCTCCCATGTACTTGGCTATTCTAAAATAGACCCACACAACCACATCTTTTGAGGGAGGTGATGGAGTCACCACAGCCAAAACAAGCACCAGGGGCCCTGCTGGCAGCCTGCTGGTTTTGCACAAGAGGGAAAATGATCTCTGAAATCAGAGGTGCCCCACGAGTCAGTCCCCAGGCAATGGTGTGTTTTCTATCCCCTGGGCAATCTGTGGTCTGGCACCAACCTCTCCCTTTCCCACTCATTATAAAGCAGCAGTGACAGTGCATGAAGGGAGGTGCCTGGATGTGAAACCAGCTGAGAGATATCCCATCTACTTCTCTTTTCCCATCAGCAGACATTGCTTCAGTTCCCATTTCCTCATAGTGCCCCTCTCACCAGCTCCAAGACATCTCACCAGTTGCTTGCTAGGGATTCCTGAGCTGTAGACCAAGAAATACTTGAGCTGTTTTAAATTAATCTTTGATGTTCCTACTGCATTTTGTCTTCAAATGGGCATTTATTGTTCTTCCTACAAAATACTTCTCTCTTTTATGACTGCAAACTAGAGTAGGGTGTTTGCACCATGAAATCTGCAGGGCTCTGGTCACAGATCTTGGAGGGCTTTTCTGACCTAAATCGGTGGGATTTTGGGACATGGCTCCTGAGTGCTCAGCCAGCCCTGCAGCAGCGTGATTGCAAGCAACTGTCCTGAAAAGCCCCCTGACCTTTGGAGCTATTCTTTTCAGAGCTGTAAGGAAACGGAAATAGGAAGTTGAGCTGCTGTAATGCATTTTTTTGCATCCTTCACTGTGGTGCTGTTTACCTTTCCAGGGGCCTTTATTGCCATTTGCATTTGAGTGTTGTAACCAGTGGCTGCAGCTCTTCAGCAGAGCTCAGCTGGGGACTTTTCCATGGGGCAAATTCTCAGTGGCTGCATCCTGCCATCAGCCAGGGCTTTGCTGTGGTGTTATTTAGCAGAGGGAGAAGGAAAGGAGCCAATAAATCCATTTATCTGGAAGCAGAGCTCCCAGGGCAGCAGAGCCAGCCTGGCAGCTGGCAGTGCATCTCTGTGCCAGGTACTTGGATATAATATCAATTTTTCCTGCACATTACCCAAGGTTAGAGGTGCTTGAGCCCTGACAGTGGGGCTGCACTGCTTTGCCAAGAACCTGAGGTTAGGGGGCAAACCCCAAGCTGATTTAGTGGGACACTGGGTGAAGAAGGAAGGGCAGGTAACCCAGAGCCTGTCATTCTGAGAACCCTTGATCAGGGGGTTCCAATGCTGTTTTAGGAACATGTCTGAGGAAGTCTGCTTCTTGTTTGAACTGCCAGCAGCTTCAGGCTGCTGCAGTCCCTCTGGGGGTCCATTCCGGTTTATCCTCAGGAGGTTAGTACAACACAGTGGTTCCCATGCAGTGGGTGCTGCAGGTTATTGTGGGTTGGCCTGAATCAAACTGATGTAAAAGCAAGGAAACCAAGGAAAACCTTCTGGGGGAGCTGCCTGCACAGGTGTGTCTCTGGCACATTGTGTTGCATTTTCAAAATGAAACTGGGGTTTTTTCCCCTTCTTTTTCATTCATAGCAGAAGCAAATTCTACTGATTCTAGACTTCCTATTTTTTGTTTTCTTGAGTATTTCAGTTTTTCCCTCTCTTTCAACACACATGTTGTTTTCTTTGTTTCCACTGCTCAGGACACTTCTGTGCTTATATTCCATGTTCTCCAGTGGGGGCTGAGGGCAGGCAATATTTGCTGTGTGTGAGTGGGAATATGAGGCAAACAAGGAAAGAATTCCCAAGGCACCAACTGCCTCTTTCTAACTTGTCTGTGCCAATTGCCCTCTGCTCCTGTATATCTCAGGAAGACAGGAGGAATTACCTACTGTGGCTTATTCCAGTAATAATGCACATTAAAATTGCCTTCAGAGGAGTTTTCCACATTTTGCAGAGGGCAAGGGCTCTCTTGTGGTTTTGTTCTTGCATCTAGAAGTTAAATTCCTGAGAAACTGGAAGCATTTGTGGGCACAGCTGGGCTTCCCAAGGCTCTGCAGAATGGCTGCTTGTGCTCTCCTTGGTGTCCCTCTGGAGCCAGAAAGGGGGGAGAAGATGGACCTTTATCTCCCAGCAGCAGCACCAGTCTGTGCAGGTAATTCTCCCCTTCCAATTCAGTGAGAGCTTTTGGCCCAGTATTTCTTGGTTCAGAGGTGGGGAGTGGGGTGAGTGTTCTTTGGTTTTGATGTTTCATCTCTCCTCAGAGAGTTTAGAGTCCTTGTTTTTTGGAGTTGAATAAAGCAAATGTTGAGCCAGCAGTTCAGTGGATGGGGTGTCTGTCATAGCTGGTGTGAAAGGCTTTGGTAGAAATGCAGTGTACAGGCTGTTGGGGTTCACCTCAGCTCTTGGAGCTGGTATGGATGGGCTCCCCTGGGAGCTTTGTGCTGTTGAACTTCTATGCAGCAGAAACACGGAACAGGTGAGGGAACAGCCTCTGCCAGTGGAATTCCTGTGGCTGGGAGGTGTGGAAGAACAGGAGACTGGTCCCAGACCTTAAGTGAAACATCACCAACAGTGAACAGGACCGTGTGGCCAGAAGGCAGCTGCTGATTAAAGAAAGATAATCAAACAAGTGGGTAATCAGTGCCCCAAGAAGGAGGGAAAGCTTCTCCCGAGCTGCAGCAGCTGCAGTGATCTGGCTGCTGTAGGCAGATGTTGGCACAAGGAGCCTTGTAGGACAATTCATGTGAAAAGGGACCTTGGGAGGGCTGTAGTCCAGCTCCTGCTTGTGGTCATCCACAAGGTCAGACTGAGCTGCCCTGAGCTGTTTGCAGTCTTGGAAACCTCCCTGGATGAGCTGTCCTACTGTTTGTCTGTCCTTGCAGGAAGAAACAGCCCCTGATATCTTGGCTAAGCCTCTCACTTCAGCTTTTCCCCCTTGTGCTCCTGCTGCAATCCTTGGAAGAGACTGGCTCCACTCTGTCCTTAAGGCCCTGGCAGGAGGGGTGAGCCCCCAAAGCCTCTCCTCCCCCAGCAGCACCCCCTGCCCTGCTCCTCTCACAGCCAGGGCTTGGTGCCTCGGTTGGACTGGTGCCTTCAAGATTTTGGAGCCTTGTTGCTCCATTTTGTCGGTGTTTTTCTTAGGCTGAGGGGACACGAGGCCGGGCACAGTGTTGTGGGTGTGATCTGCAGGGTGGAGGGGGATCCCTTCCTTCCACCTCCCGGGTGTGCTGGGGAAACGCTCGGCTAGAAAGTGTCCGGGGCCACTCCAGGCTGGCTCCGCAAGGCCTGGGGCTGCGGCCGCCCCCAGCGGGGAGTTCAATGGCGGCCTCACCACAGGCCCAGGGCCCGCCCCGATTCGAGCACGGAGCGCCAGGAAAGGCTGAGGTGTTTGTCGCCGAGCAGGCGGTTGCTCCAGCCTGTGAAGCATTTCAAGCCTGACACCTCAGCTCAGGAAACGGTGGTTTGCTCAGCAGAGGTGCAGGAGGCAGCGAGTTGTTATCAAGTATGACACGAGCCTTCCTCGTTGTTTTTTCTCGGTTTGCTGAGCCTGTTTTCCAGAGCAGAGGGCTGTGCTGGGCTGTGCCCCCTCCACGCAGGGCGCAGGGGGTACCCCCGTGGCTCAGGCCGGCCGCAGCAGGGCACGTGTCCTGGGTGCCGAGCCCCTGAGGGTTTTGGTGGGGGTTCGACACTGCAGCAAGTTCGTTTTCCTGCAGGGCTGGGCTCACATCCTGCAGCCCGGGGTGGCTGAGGTTGCCATTCCTCAGGCACAAAGTGCCTGAGCTTTGCTGAACCACAGGAGTTCATTGTGGGCCTGTGCCCCTGAGGGGCTCAGTGTCCCTGAGGGGCTCAGTGCCTCTGAGGGGCTCATTGTCCCTGAGGGCTCAGTGTCCCCTGAGGGGCTCATTGTCCCTGAGGGGCTCAGTGCCTCTGAGGGGCTCAGTGTCCCCTGAGGGGCTCAGTGTCCCTGAGGGCTCAGTGCCCCTGAGGGGCTCAGTGTCCCTGAGGGCTCAGTGCCTCTGAGGGGCTCAGTGTCCCCTGAGGGGCTCATTGTCCCTGAGGGCTCAGTGTCCCCTGAGGGGCTCAGTGCCCCTGAGGGGCTCAGTGCCCCGGGGTCAGGCTGGGGAGCTGAGCCCCTTCAGGCTCTTTCCAAGCTGTAGGAGCAGCTCTGTTCTGGGTGGGTGCTGTGCCCATCCCCAGTGTGGCAGGGCAGCAGTGGGTTTCCCCCACATCCTTCCACTTCCAGGAGGATGTCGTGATAAGGACGATGCCTGGGTCCTCTCTCTCACACCACACCAGGCCCTGCCCTGAAAGCAGAAAGAAACAAACTGGGAGACCAGTGAGAAGGTCCTGGGGATGTTGAGGCAGCTCCTTCCAGCCAAGGGAGGTGGGAGGTGGCAGTGCAGCCCCTCACTGTCACCACAGCAGCTCCCACTGCTCCTGTGGCTGCAGATACTTCCTAATTTCTGAAGCAGGGAAACAGCTCAGGTCCAGTGTGAGCCTCCAGCCTTCGAACATGGCTCGGGGAGCAGGTTATTCCCCTTCACATCAAGGACCTTCCCCAGGTTAGCTGGTTTCCCTGAAATACAGAAATTGTGCCTTTGCTTGGATCTGTAAGGCAGTGTGTCCAGCCTTGGCCCTGGGAACAGTCAGACATCAGCCACGGTGCCTTGTGCAGCTCCTCAGACCCAGCAGGGTCCTGCCACCCTCCCACTGTGGGGTCTGCAGCTGGAGAAGCCCCTGAAAACTGGCCACAGGCTGGGAACAGGCCACAACAGTCCCTGCTCTGCTCCCTCTGCCTTCTTCAGCAACAAAGCTGGTGAAAACAGAGCTGTACCTGTCTGGACCTGCCTTCCCAACGAATTTCTGCTGCCTGAAGACTGTTAGTGAAATCTTTGTAACATTTAGCTGATGACAGAAGCAGCTCAGTGAAACATATTCTTGCAATGCAGACATTGGAGCTGGGCAAGCTCAGTGGATGTGCTGTGGTTCACCTGGCTCTTGTTATTTAATAGCCCTGCTCACAAATAGCTAATGTGTGTAATGCTTGTGCTGGAATCATTTTGAAGCAGGGCCAGCATCCTTATGCTGTTTCCCATCCTTCATCCTCTGTGTTATCAGTGCTAAACCACCTTATGCTTTGATAGGAGTAAAACCTCCATCTACTTTCTGGTTGCCCAAAGTTCCTCAGACCCTTCCCCATCCTGTTCCTTATGGGAACCTGCCTTTTTGCACTGCCTTGCTTCTGTGTTTTCAACCCTGGCTTTGTGCAGCCAGAGCAGACAGAGCTCTCTGCCCATGCCTGGCAGGCAGCTGGTCCTGCTCAGCCCGTGGTGGAACTCTGCTGAGGTTGAATTCCCCTGGAAGGTCCCCAGGAGGGGCTGCACACACCTTGGCTTGCCCCAGCTTTGGCGCTGTGCCCACAGCAGAGTGTGTCACACCATGAGATGGGGAAGCAGCACAGGAGGCAGCATCTCTTGTTTGAGGTGTGACAGTTCTACCCTCAGATAGGTGGCAAGTTCATCTGAGGTAGCTGAGCAGCCTCTCACCACAGCTCAGGATGCTTGTGGAGGAAGGAGTAAAGTGTATTGCTGCTGTTCTGACCCAGGAGCTGGGTACCACTTCAACCTGATGGGCCACCAACTCGGCCTTCTCCTCCCCACTGGTGTTTGGCAGCTGGGAGACACTGGGGAGCTGTGGGAGGCAGGTCTGTGCTGCGTGGGCTGGGACAGCATCTCACCCCACCTGACTGGCTGGGCACTGTCGGGCTCTTCAGAAGCTTCACAGAGAAGTTTCTGTATGAATCATGAGCAAAATGAATGGATCATTCTGAGGCTGAAAAGGCTGAGGAGAGCCCAGCTGTTTGTGTTGCCTGGGCAGGGAGAGAGGCTGGATTTGCTGTCCTGTTTGCTCTGCAGATTGGATTCCTTATTCCTGAATATCTCCTGATAACCATTTCCTGGTGCCTGTCCCATCCAGGTGTTTGTCCTGACTTCATTCCAGCCTTGGACACCAGCAGGGTGGGGTTTGGTGTTCGTGCAGAGACAGACCCTGCTGGCTTCTGGCGCTGTGGTTTTGGATGAGTGGGTGATGGGATCTGCTCCCTTGCCCACTCCCTGGCCCTCATCATCTCCAAGCCCTGTGGCTACAGATCCTCCTGGCTCCCCCACCTCCCTGGGGGCTCCCTGGTCCCTGGGGTCTGGCACTGCCCTCCACCATGGTCAGCAAGGCAGTGGATTGACCACGGGCTTGGTTGTGCCTGGCAGCCCCGAGTCCTTCACAGTGTGTGTGACACCTCTGCTCACCCCCAGCTGGGGCCCAAATCCAGCAGGACGAGCACGTTTTCTGGGGTTTAGATGATTTATGGCCTTGGCTGCCTTGGGGTGGTGCTGCTCAGAGTTCAGCTGGTGGCAGTGCATGCCATGCTCTCCTTGGGGCTCTGGAAGGGGCTGTGGGAAGTTTTCCCATCCCTTCCCATCTGTGGGGAGCTGTGCTGGGTCAGAGTGCAGGGAGCCAGGCTGCTGAGGTCAGCCCCTGACCTTATCAGGACAGATGAGCCCAAAGGTTCGTGGGGTGTGACCCAGTGAAAGTGGCTGGTGCTGCCTGCACCCTGTTACCCCATCGGGGAGCTGCTGTTTGTTATTGCCCTGGGGTTTGGTGATAGTGGAAAGGCTGGGGAGGGACAGGAATGAGTCTAACAGTGAGAGAAATACTGAAGGGCATGGAAAAATGTGGGAGGAAAAGGAGCTCTGCAGTGCAGAGGGGACAGGGAGGGCTGAAACAATTGGTAAAGGAGAAAACACAACTTAGATACAATTTGTCCGTGAAAATGTGGCTTTCATCCTCATCTCCCTTTCTAGGGAAGATTTTTTCCCCATCTAAGCTCTAAAATTAACTTTTATACAGATAACACTTCTTTCTTTGGCCTCCCAAACCTCTGGGAGAGTTTTTGCCCTGAGAAAGTTTCTGTTCTCCTTGTGTTGTGTGTATGAACATGGGTGTGAAAATGGACCCTTGCAGACCCAGAGAGGAGGAATGATCCTTGACAGCAGAGAAATAATGTTTGTAGCCCAAGACATTTGGTGGCTCTCTAAGCATTTGCACCACAAATAAATATCCCATTATTTTTTTCAGTTGTAGATTCTTTATTTCCAAAGCACTGCTCTCCATGACAGATGTGATATTGTAAATCATGTGACTGCTTGGAAATGTGTCTGGTTATCAGGGTTCAACCAGCACAGCAGAAAAAAAGTGAAATGATGGCAGCAGGCTCTGCTGCCTGGCAGGCAAAGCTCTCAGCAGTGCCCCTGCTCTGGGCAGCCCAGAGCTCCTTCAGGCACTGCCATGGCCAGACACTCATAAGACTCTGCTTGGACAGGGACCAGGGGAAAAGCAACAACTCCTCGTTTTCAGGTCAGAGGTTTGCACTGGGAAAAGCTGCAGTTAACAGATGTGCAATGTCCTGCCTCTGCAGCACTGACCATCTCTGCAGGCAGGAACCCAGGGCCTCTGTCAGCCCTGTGCTGCAGGGCTCTCCAGGATATTGGGTTGTTTCTGAGACTGTGGTGTTATTTTTCAGGGGGTTTTGTCCCATTGACATTCCAAGGGTCTAAAACTAAATGAGGGGGATTTTGAATTTCATTTTGAATGGTTTCACCAGCAAGCTGCAGCAGGGATGGTGTAGGGGATGGAAAGCCTTCCAAGCCAGCAGCAGTAGCTCCATGCATTTCCCAAATGACCACTCATTGTATGAGTCCTTTTTGTTCTCCACCACAGAGAAGTCATCTCTGTTTTTACAGCAGCTGCTCTGCCTGCAGGTCTTCCTCTGTCATGCAACATTCAGAGCAGCAGAGTGAGCTGCTTGCCCTTTGAGACCTGCCCACAGAAACTCCCCTTTTACTGCTCCATCTGGGTTTGGGGGGCTGAGCTCTCCCCAGGGACCTGCTCTCCTGCAGGGTGAATACTTGCCAGGTGAATGGAGCTGTGTGCATATTGTGGGTGATAACAAGTTCTATTCCAACAGAAGTTTCCTGGGTTTATGAATAGCTTGGTTAGGATAGGCAAGTCCAGAAACGCCCAATGTCAAGGTTTTAAAACTGTTTCTCTCACATAGCCTGTGCAGAGAGTTTATCCACGTGCTCCTCTGTGTAGAAATGGCCTAAAAGTCTCTTCAGTCTCTTGGTCCCAACTGCCTGGAGGTCAGTCAGGGACCAGCTCAGCAGAGCAGCCCCCGAGTCACCCCCCTCCTGAGCTGGAGAGCACCACTCTGCTTTTTCTTCCTCTCCCAAAGAGTTCAAATCAATAAAAGTGCCAACAAAATATTTGGGGTGGAATTTATCCATCCTGTTGCTTCAGTGGCTGAATAACTGCCAAATTCTGTCATGAGAATTGTCCAAGGTGCAGTCTGTCCCACAGGTGACCAGGGAAAGCATCTCCAGCATCCTGCTCTTGGAGCATGTCTGTGGTCCCTGGCTTTGAGGAATCAGCTGCTGCTTTCTCCTGTCCTCAGATCTTGGTCTAATCTTTTCACTGTGAACTGGGCTGCATTTTTGTAGCTGAGCATATTTGTGAAAAGCTTGCTCCTTTTAATGCATGAATGGGTGAATTAATCTCTATTTTTAACAGTGTTTGCATCATACGAAGTTTCCCTTCTGTGTCCTGTCCCCTCCCCCCACGTGTGACAAACCTGCAGAGGCTCTTAAACAAAACCAGTTTCCTCTGGTGGTGTCGGTGCCGAGCTGGGGTCCTGTCCTGGGAGTGGGGGTGGCTCAAGGTCCTGCAGCCCCATGTGCTTTCCCTGGCAGTAGCTGCTGCTGCAGCTCATCAGGGTACAGCTTTTATCGTGGAATCATCACAGAACCATGGAAAGCTTTGGGTTAGAAGGGACATTAAAGCTCATCTCATCCCACCCCCTGCCATGGGCAGGGTTAGGGGCAGGAATAAATTCAATTAATATCCCCCCATGGAGCCTCTTTTGCCCATGACAGTGATCAGTGAGGAATCTCTTATGGTCCTTATCTCAAGATAAGGATCTTCATCATATTTTCTCTCCTCTGTGTGTCTGCAGGGGGGAGTGAGAGATTGGCCTCAGTGGGTCAAACCACTGCACTGGCCTTGGATCCTTCCAGGGATGGGGCAGCCACAGCTTCTCTGGGCACCCTGTGCCAGGGCCTGCCCACCCTCCACAGTCAAGAATTTCTTCCCCATATTTAGTCTAACCCTGCCCTCCCTGTTTGCAGCCTGTCCCCCTTTTTCTGGCACTATCTGCCCAGGTAAGAAGTTGCTCTCTGTTTTTCTTACAAGCTCCCTGTAAGTACTGGAAGGCTGAAAATCTGGTGGGTGATTTCTTTGCTCGTGCACAAAACATTTCTGCTCTAGATCTGGCTGTGATGCCAGGCAGCCCTGGTACCCCGGGGGGTTCCAGCCAGATGTGGATCTTCTGGCCAGATGGCATGGCAGGGAGTGTGCCAGCTGTGAGGGCACAGCCCAGTCCCCACACTCCAGCTGCCAGCCCTGCAGAGCCAGGAGGAGGTCACAGGCAGCTGCCCAGTGGCACCTGCAAGGTGCCTCCTGCTCTTGCCCCCCTGGGGCTGGACACAGGGCCCATGCCCAGCCTCTCCCTCCCCTGTGATGTATCCAGACCCCTGAGCTGTGCTGGAGTTGAGGTCCATCCCCACCTGCTTCCCAAGGCACCTGATGGCCCCTTCCCCCTGCAGCTCAGGCTGCAGCAGAGCCTGTGCCAAAGGCAGGAGGAAACGGCTGCTTTGTTCCAGCCCTTTGGGTTGGGTCTTCCTCTCCCACAGCCTGATATTCTCCTCGGCTCTGGCTCAGAAAATGAAGTTATTCCCCAAAGGTCCCCACAGCACCGGGGATTTCCAGGCAGTGGCAGGGGCTGTGCTCTCACACTTTGCCTCAGCCTCACTTCTCTTCCCTCCCCATATCATCAGACCTTTCCAGCCTGCAGGAGGGCAGAGCAGTAACATGTTCAGGGGGAGAACAGGGCTTTCTTTTTAGGCAAACCTGAGATACTTCACCAGGGCTCCACTGCTGGCAGTGCTGACAGGGACATCCCCAGGGGGACTGGCTGTGCAGGATGATTTTAGTGTAACCTGTTTCTTTGCTCTGACTTAGGTCTGACTTGCAGATGATGGCAAATACAAACCAACTACCCCACATGTGCACAGCACCTCAGCTTCCCTTCCCTGACAGGCAGCTGCCCTCAGAAAGCAGGAGGTAGCTGAATTCCTTGTGCTTTCATGAGTCATGAAAAAACCCCTCCAACTCTCTCTGTCAACAGCACATCTGTTTGGGTATTTTCAAGGAAGCTGGAATGCATCCACCCTCAGAGCTCACCCATGAGAAAAAGTAAACATGTCATATATAAAACATTTTATTAAAACAAATATACACCACTTTATATACAAAAATAAAATGTACAAGAAAATAGTCTTACAGCTTAGTGATTTAATTCCTGTGTACTACACACAAACCATAACCTCCTCCATCCAGCACTCTCCTGGTCCAGGGGGTCTCTGGGATGTTCTGGCTCCTGGAGGGATCCCTGCAGTGCCAGAGGGGGTCTGGGGAAGGCATGGTAAAAATAAAGAGCTCTGCCCCTCTCAGTGCAAAATTGTTTCATGCAGCAGCTCTTAAGACTCTTCTGTGAAAATGGCTATGGCAGCATCCTCTGAAGGCACCTGGGGAACAGACTGGGTGGAAGCAAAGCCTGAACTGAATTTTCACATTTTATTGGTCTAATCTATTTACACAGTTTGAAAGATCTGAAAGATGTACTATGTGATGGAGTAAATCAAAGAAGAGAGGGCCCATTAGTGCAATTTTCCTGACTAAGTGTAATGACAGTCGTTAAGCTCAACATCACCAGTGTTGCACAGGTAAAGCAGCAACCCAAACTAACAGTCAGAGACTCATCTGCAGTGTCTCCTCTGAGCACCCCGGGGGTGAAGTGCATCACAGCTCAGTGGGGAGGGTGGGAACCTGCTGCCCAGCTCAGATCCAGGGCACTCTGACACCTCCCAGCAAAAGCCTCCCCTCCAGAGCCAGGAGGTGTGTGCTGGGCGTCTTCAGTGCCATTGTCCTGCTGGTCAGAGGGGTTCCCTTTTCTGATTGATAGTGGAGTTTGTCATGCTGAACTTTCCAGGCTTAAAACTGAAACGGAATAAAAAAGCTACTTTCTTCAGTCAGTAACAAAACATATCTTCCTTTACTCTTCATGCTTGTCAAAGTTACCACACAAGAGCAGTTTGTGGTTGGAGGAAGCCAGGGGTTTACAAGCCACAAGGAATGACTTGCATGGTAGGTCTCACTGTATCCAGCCAGGAGAAGTCTAGGGTGTTCTTCTGGTCAAAGAACCTGAAATCCATGTCTCCTAGACAAAATAAACCAAGGATGGGCACTGAATCAGTGCAGCAAGAGCAAAATACTGTACAGATATATATTAAAAAAATCAAAAATTGAGAGATTTCTCAGATGTGAGTAAATACCTTAGACAAGGATTTTGCTAAAATACACCAAACTCTCTCTATGAAACTGTCCCAACTTAAGTTATTGCTAGAGGAAGTTCTTCACTTATATTGCAAGGAGCTCCTGAAAGCTGACCCATGGGCATGTATAACCCTGAAATCTGCAGGATGCTCTGGCTGGACAGTGGTTTTGACTTTTCTTTTTTTATCAAAAAGTTCCTCAGAGCCTTCCAGCAGGCTGCTTGGAAATCTCAGAACAAAAGGATGTGCAAATCCCTCCCCTTCCTTTGCTGCCTCCCAGTGAGTCAGGGAGTGAGAAGGGAGGAACCTGTACCTGAGGTGGTGTCGATCTCCTGCTCCTGCTCCTTGTAGCTGTAGGTGCTGCACATGCTCTGGGTGCCTGACTCGTTGGTGAGAAAACCTTTCCCACCAATGCTGGTGCTGTGCCAGTCCTGGCCTGGTTCCAGCAGCTGGAAGAGAAGAAGGAGAGGGTAAAAACTTCTTCTTGCTGTGGGCGCAATGTTTGATTCCTTGCCTTTAATTAGAACGCAGAAAAGCAACAAGATCAGGTTCTATCTTCTCATGGTAAGTTATATAAAACTCGGTTTACTCACAGTTGTTTTTTTTTTAAAAAAAAGTTGATGCAAAACAGGGAGGGTTGGGGCACCTTATTCCATCTTATCAGTGGGATGAGCGTGACATGTCTGGAAATGCAGATTAAGGGCCAGACATGTCAGAGGTGGAGGGAAGGACAAAACAGACAAGTCTGGAGGACCTTTGCAGACCCTAATTCACCTGAGGCCAAGGAAAGAGCCTCGAGTTGCACCAAGGTAAGTTGAGGTTGGGTATTAGGAAAAAAATTGTCATGGAAAGGGCTGTCAAGCATTGGAGCAGACTGCCCAGGGAAGTGGTGGGGTCACCATCTCTGGAAGCATTCAGAAAACCTGTGGGTGTGGCACTTCAGGACACGGTTTAATGAACATGGTGGTGCTGCTGGGTTGGACTTTAAGATCTTAGAGGCCTTTTCCCACCTTAAGGATTCTGTGATTCTATGAACCTCCACTAACAGCACCCAGCAACTTCCTCTGACTTCCACATGAAGGGCAAATATTTCCATGGGTGTGTCCTCTTCACATTGGCAAAGCAGCCTTCTTTTTATATTTAATTTTTCAGGCTTCCTCATTAAATAAGTGTATGTTCAGCTTTTGTGGGAGTGGATCAGATACCTGCTTCCCTTCCTCTCTTGGTGAAAACACCAACTTTGGACCATTTGTTCAGACCAGAAGGGCTGGGCTTACCTTGAGAAAATCCGGGGTTATATTCTCTTCATCTTCATCTGTGACTGTTTTGTAAGCACATAACAAAAAAAAGACAAAGAGAAGAAAACAAACACAGATGTCAACTTTCAGTCCTTGTATTTTTGCTTTTTCACCACAGAACCTGCTTCACAGTGTCCTGTCACACATCACCACTACCTTTAACTCCCCCATCCCAGACTTTCCTCTCTGCTGCTCTTCAACAACTGCACGCTGGGACTCTGACAGCTCCCCAGGACTCACAGAGCAGAGCCCACCTGGTATGGAAGGTGGGAAGAGGAAGAAGATTTGCACCCCAGGTGAAGAAGCACTCTGGTATCTCTGTGTTAATTGCTTTTTTTCCCCACTGGGAAGCAGGGCTGTCTCACTGTCACAGGTGGCATGTGCCAGCTCTTCCCTTCTGCACCCTGACCACCTTGGGAACTCCAGACACCCAATCTATCAGCTGAAGGTTGGCTCTTCTCCAGAACAGCTCTGGTTTCTCCTGTCACCTTGGGCACTCCTTCGTGCCCCTGCCTTTGCCTCCTGCAGAGCAGTGAAGGATTGGGGTTGGAAGAAGAGACACCCACCTTCGGAGGACGAGGCCAGGGGAGACACCTGGAGCTGGTAGAGGTCGTTGGTGCTGTCAGCCATGGTCACCTCCATGGTGGGCCTCCAGTCGGTCAGGGAGCCACTCACCTCGCAGGGGGTCAGGTCTGTGGGGGAGCCAGGCCTTGGCACTCACAGCAGCACACAGCCCCTGCCCCTGCCCCTCCTGAGCTGCAGCCACCCCAGCCCCACGACCCATCTCTGACTGTGGGTTTAGCACAAAAGGCACTTTCCACTCTGCTAAGAGCTGAGGCCAGGGTCTCACCTAAGGTGAGGGATGTGCTCTCCACCTCCACTTCCTGCCCTGCATAGCTGTGAATGGTGTAGCTGCTGTGGTCATCTGGCAGGGGAGTGTTGGTTAACCTTTCTGCTGACTCCTCCAGCCTCGTCTCTTCATAAAACTGCAAAAACAAGGGCAAAGCATGAAAGACTTGGCCAAGAACATGCAAGTTCTCATATGAAAAAAGTTAAGAAAACCACCAAAACCTCGAGCTTGTTCAGCTCTACAGATACATACCTTTCTCTTGCTCCTGTTTCTTACTTCTCTTGAAGACTTTGACTTCCTTTCTGGGAAATAGAAATAAGACCAGTGAGAAAGAGCTGCACATTTTAGGTGACTGTGAGCTCTTGCAGCCTTGAGAGCTGCTCAGCAAGCTCAGTTCCTGCCAGCAGCAGCCAGTCCCCACTGCCTCCTGATAATGCCTTTAGGCACATCTAAAGAATTTGGGATAAACTGAACTGCTTGTACAAGCTGTGCCCAATGGTGACAGCCAGTGAGTAGCCCCAGTGCTCCCAAGGGGTCTGTCACCCTGCTCACACCAAGCAGGGCACTTCAGTGCTGTTGGAGCAGCATAACCCCAGCTGGATTGCCAAAGGTTTACCTTTCTTCTGATCCTTTGTCAGGGGTGGCAGCATCCTGTAAACCCTGACAGCAGAGGAGCCTTTGTAGACACTTTTATCCTTCACTTCTTCAATGTCAGGCAGGGAATTCATGGCACAGCGGAAGTTTGCCTTCCAGGTTTTGGGATCAGGATCTTTCTCACCTTCTTTATATCTTCCTGTAAATAAGAGATGGGGTGTGCATTTAAGACTTGGCAGTGCTGGTTCTTCCCACCAAAAAAAAAGCCCAAATTCCATTTTCTGATGTCTATAGTAGCAGTTAATGTAACTACCAGTGCAAGGTGTAAGGCAAGGCAAACAAATGCCTTGTTTGAGATGTTGCTGTGACTGAGGGGAATGCAAAGCCAGCACACACCTGTGTGAATGGCCCAGCTCCTGAAAAGGCAGGCATCCTTCTCCATGTCCCAGCCATGCTTAGCTGCGTGTTTCCATGGGATTTGAAATATCCTCTTGTCCTGAAATGAAACCAATAGACATTTGAATTAAAAAAGAAACATCACATGCCAGTTTGGAAATGATGGATTTAATCAAAGAGTTCTCAGTAACAGCTCAGAAATGTTACAACCCCTCTGCTCTATATTTGAATTAAATATCAATTGTCCCATCTATTTTGCTCATAGCATTTAAGGCTTTTTATGATTTCTGAAGCTGGAGAAGAAACATGTGGTACAGTGCAGCAGAGGTAAGAAATAGTATCAATTCCATCCCAGAATAATTTCAATGCATTGCATGCAGTCTGTAAGTGTGTCATAAATTCAGTTGTCTTTTAAACCTAATGCTAGCAAGTTCTCTCCATGTTTACTCCATTATGATCCTGACTTATGTTTAGTGTCATTTAAGAAAAAGTAATACTAATCATGATGATAATTGTACAAACCAGGCTCACCTTGTTAATCCAGATCAGTCCTGGTATTTCATTGGAATTAATCTGCTTTTCCAGCCAGGGCCTCATGCGCATTCTTGACACTGGCATGTTGGCTGTGACAGACAGGACAGGTCAGCCCAGCCCTCGCACTGGTTGAACCACCCTCCTGCACCCCGTGCTCTCGGCATCGCCACCCACCCTTCCACGAGAACTACTTTTTCTCGTCCCGTGTCTCCCAGCTCCTCCTGGAGGGAAGTGCTTCCTCCCAGCTTCGGAACTGGGCAAAGGGGCCGGTGGCAGCTGCGGGAGCCGCGTGGGACCCCGGCCCCGACCCCCCGCTCGGGGAGAGACCCCGGGGCGGCCCCGCCGGTGGGTGCGGGTGTCCCCCCGCGGGGCCCCGCACGACCCTCCTCTGCAAAGCTCATTATGGATNGATGATAATTGTACAAACCAGGCTCACCTTGTTAATCCAGATCAGTCCTGGTATTTCATTGGAATTAATCTGCTTTTCCAGCCAGGGCCTCATGCGCATTCTTGACACTGGCATGTTGGCTGTGACAGACAGGACAGGTCAGCCCAGCCCTCGCACTGGTTGAACCACCCACCCTCCTGCACCCCGTGCTCTCGGCATCGCCACCCACCCTTCCACGAGAACTACTTTTTCTCGTCCCGTGTCTCCCAGCTCCTCCTGGAGGGAAGTGCTTCCTCCCAGCTTCGGAACTGGGCAAAGGGGCCGGTGGCAGCTGCGGGAGCCGCGTGGGACCCCGGCCCCGACCCCCCGCTCGGGGAGAGACCCCGGGGCGGCCCCGCCGGTGGGTGCGGGTGTCCCCCCGCGGGGCCCCGCACGACCCTCCTCTGCAAAGCTCATTATGGATGAGGCTGCGAGAGGGGGGAGGCAGCGGCCCCGCTGCGGGGGGGTCCCGCAGCTCCAGCGGCCCCGGCCCGGGGAGCGCCCGGCGCTCCCGGCTCTTCCTCCGCGCCAGTAATTTCCTGTTTGCGGCGTTTTTCCAAGACAAACAGCCGAAGGCTGCCCAAACAACAAACTTTGCCCGGCGATGTGCTCGGCGCGGGGCCAGAAGAGGGCCCGGGAGCACCGGGCCAGCCCCGGGCCATCGGCGGAGCGGAGCCCCCCGCGCAGCGGCGGCCGAGTGGGGGGGACGGCCCGGCCCGGCCCGGGGCTGTGCGCTGCCCGCAGCGGGGAGGGATGCCCCCGGGGGGATGCATGCCCGCAGGGGGGATGGATGCCCGCAGGGGGGATGGATGTCCCCAGGGGGGATGGATGGCCGCAGGGGGGATGGATGCCCGCAGCGGGGAGGGATGCCCGCAGGGACGATGCCCGCTGCCCACCCGACGGCTGCCCGCGCGATGCGCCCGCTCCGCCTTCACAGCTGCTCCGCACGACACAGGCCACCGCTGCCGTCTCTTGCTGAGCGGAGCCGAGCCGAGCCGTGC
>VXBA01004428.1:112118-127611 GCA_013399895.1 Serilophus lunatus | reverse complement strand
TGGGTGTGATGTGGGTGTGAGGTGGGTGTGGCTGGGTGTGATGGGTGTGGCTGGGTGTGGCTGGGTGTGATGGCTGTGATGGCTGTGGCTGGGTGTGATGGGTGTGATGTGGGTGTGAGGTGGGTGTGGCTGGGTGGGATGGGTGTGGCTGGGTGTGAGATGGGTGTGAGATGGGTGTGATGTGGGTGTGAGGTGGGTGTGGCTGGGTGGGATGGGTGTGGCTGGGTGTGAGATGGGTGTGAGATGGGTGTGATGGGTGTGAGATGGGTGTGAGATGGGTGTGATGGGTGTGGATGTCTGTGCGCGCCCCCGGCAGCGCAGCCCCCGGGCTGTTCGTGCCCCGCAGTTCTGGGCTCCTGGTGCCGCCTGGTGCCCGCAGCCTCGCCCTGCCCTGGGGCTCCGAGCTGGAGCCTCGGAAACGGGGCCCAACGTCTGCGCAACCAACCGGCCGAGGCTCCTTCGGGGATTAACCCCGGGTGCGCCAGCGGCGCCCCCGCCGCAAGAGCTGCCCGTGAAAAGCGGCGCTGTTCCTTCAGAAAACCGGGATATCGCTCGAAATCCCCGGGAAGGTCAGGACTGATGTGGCAAGAAAACGTTTCGTTTCTGCACGTTTGTCCCGGTGTCGCAGCGTTCTCGCCCCTCCTTCAGCCGGGAATGCCCCAGAGGGAGGAGCAGGGCCTGACATGTTGTACCAGGATGTGTCTGGCCCAGGAATTTGAAAAGCAAACTCAGTCCAACTGTCAGCAGCACTCTGACCATGAGTGCTCTGCTCAGCTGCTTTTTCATCATGTCAGAATCGGCAGGATTTGCAAGAGGCTTTTTCTGTGATTTGGACACTGGAGGGTTAACCCTAACCCACCCCTCTCTTGCATCAAAAATCTCTTTTCAGTTTGGTTCTCATTATTCTTCTATATTTAAACCCTTTTTTTATTATTATTAAGAGTTAATTTATGCTGGGATAATTATAACAAATAAATGCAATTATCCAGGGAACCAGAGGAAATGTGTAAGCTCAGCTCTGTTATGGGGTGGGCACCTTAATGGGCTCTCAGGTTTTTAATTCATGCATTATTAGAAATAACTTCCACCAATACACACTCCCCTCCAGCATCTAATTCTCCTGGCTGTCAGGTTTGAGGATAACTAGATTTGCTAAGTGTGGGAATAGCTTGGAAGGAATTTCAGGAGCTAGGGAAGGCAGAGACAAACATTTATTCACTTCATTAAAAGTCATAAAAAACCACAGAATAAATATTTTCTCAAAAAAATACATATAGCTATAAAATATAATTTAGCTGACACCACAGAAATAAATTCATCTTGCTCTAAACACTCCTACTCATTAACTTTGGAAAAAGAAGTCATGTTCTAAGTGGCACGTGCTCAGATCCTTACAAGTCAAATTCCCTTTCTCCACCAACACCTTGAGAGGCCAAACGTGGAGCAGTGAGACTGAAGGGGTGTCCTGCCACATTCCTCCACAAAGCAGGAGCACTTCTGAAACAAGGCAATATTCTACTGCTCGTAATCATTGCCAGCAATGTCAGAAATTCCTAACCCTTGTGGGCTTCAATGCTTTTCGGATGAATGTCATCAACTTTTTTATAAATATTGTTGCATTCCTTCTTTCTGTATCACAGTCCTCCTGAAAAATTAATTAAGAAAATGAAACTACTTCATATTTAAGCAGTATTTAGAGCTTTTTCATCTCAAACTCATTTTATAAATGATGTGATTTTTCTCAAATTCGGTAATAACCCATGAATCCTTAATTTAAAGGTGTATCAAGCTGAAGACTAGAACAAGGGAAGGGTATAAACAGCAAATAATGCCAGGATTTACTCTTCCACATACTAAAAACTAACCAGTACAAAACCTGCAAACATCAGGGCTCATTAATCAATTATGGCTCATTTTGTTACATCTCTGCTGCTTGTCTCTGATAGATAGGGAATGAATTCCTACCTTTCTTGCCAGGCTTGGTGGTAGAAATTGCTTCAGTCTTTCAAAGTTTTGGAAAAAAGCAGCGAATTTTTTCATAGCTGGACTCGTTTTCAGCTGCTCTATTCCTTCAAAGATCGTGCTGGTGCAATTCACATCCTGAGGAGGGAGAAATAACAACTGCAGTGCAGGAATTGGTGACCCTGAGCTGCAGCGAGTTGGTTCCCAGTGCTCAGGGGCTGTGCCCAGCTGCAAACCCGCTCCCTCTCACTTCGGGGCTGGAGTTGGCCGATGATTTAAGCAAGGGAGCTTGTCTGATGTGCACATTTATCCACTGTGCAGGCAGAAACCTGGCAAAGAGTGTGCTGGTTGTGTTCTGGAATGTCCAGATGAGCCCTGTCACTGGCTCAGGGCTCCGTCCTGCCCCTCCTGCAGCTGCCTGGAGACCAGTTTGATGTCCCACATCTGCTCGTGCCTTTGAGCACAAGAGGGAGAAACTGAGGGAACCTGAAGCTGCTGCAAAGGTGCAGCTGCGTGGCAGCTGTGCCAGGGGGAGGGGGACAGTGGGCACTGTCCCATCCCAGGTGTGCCCCCGCCACAAACCCTCTGCCACCAACTGGCAGCTGCCTCTGGGCTCCCAGACCCCATGGTGTGGACGAGGCTGCCGAGGAGGGGAAGGGATGTGGGTGGAAGCCAAGCACAGGGTGATGATGTTCACACTCACCAGTGCGGGCTTGTTTTGGAAGAGACCAGCCAAAGCCATAAAGGAGGAAAGCAGAGGACACAAACCTCAGCGGCAGGAACAGAGCGGAGTAACGGGAGAGGAAAGGGGTCAAAATGGAGAGAAAAGTACTCATGGAGAACAGAGGAAGGTCAGCCGCACGTCCCTGACCCCCCCGACCGACTCTTGGTCGCCTGCTGGTCATGGCTGGGCGCTGCAGGACGGATGGGATCCTTCTCAAGCTGTCGGCTTCTGCTGCTGGTGAACAGGAGCTGCCACCTCGGGACCAAAGCACTGGTGAGAGGGAAGCAGCTCCTCTCCCAGAGGAGAGCTGGGCACTGGCACACTGGGCTGGGGGGGCACCTCCTCAGGGAAAGGCACAAACGAGTTGGCAGCAGTGGGCACTGCTGGCTCTGGGTCAAAACCTCAGAGTTAAAGCCAGTGCGAGGCTGGGAGCAGAGCTCCTTCGGACAGGATCCAGAGAGAAGAGCCAGAACTGGGACTTTTATATCTAATTTGTGAGGAAGGGGTTCTATCTGATACCAGAAATGCCCACCCTCCTGTAGCCAGCCTAGAGCACAAGTGGGGATTGTTGTGCCCCTTCCACCACGAGGGGCTCGCGCTGCATTCCCAGCCGCAGCCACCCGGGCACGCTGTGAGCTGCGCTGCTGGGCTGGGCTCGGAGCCGGCAGCCCCAGCCAAGAGCCTCAGGAACAGGCTCCGCACGGGGACGGAGCCGCTCAAAGCCACCGCGGGCAGAAAGGGGCAGGAGGAGCGTATCAGGGGTGTAAAAACAGGTGGCAAATGCACAAAGGGGAGTTTGATCTGTAGGACAGACCCTGGCCATGGACACCCAGCCCTGTGCAGGGCACTAACAGCATCCTTCAGGCAAGGGTCCAGTTCCCTTGCTGGTGGGAAAAATTTAAAAAGCCTTTTCTAGAAAAAAAAAAGAATTGTTGCAGACCCCACAAGCAAGAAGTGTGAGCAAGTTTGTTCTTTCCTTCTTAGGTTTCATTGTAAAAACTGATTTAGAAAATCACTCCACGTGTTTGTTCTGCAGGAGACTCACAAAAAATAGAACAAGAATAGCTGCTGTCCTTTCATAGTGCAGCATGTTTTTTGACTCAACGTTTGATTGGTTTTAATTATGTTTTATATCTAACAACATATTACATTTTATAATAGCTACTTTTAAAGCAATTGTTTGCTCTTAAATACAAAGAGAGTATTTTAGGAGATAACAATTTTATCTTAATTTCCAACAAAGAAATTTATGAAAAAGTTAATTTTATTTAGAAAAAACCTTATACTTACATCTATGTTGTCTGGAGTTTCGATCCTCAGATTCTGAAAAATAACATATTAATTCAGCTTTTCAAACATCTTCATTAACGCTGATGAAAAATGCAATATTACAGAAATTGTTTGACTTTCCAAAAAAGTGAAATATTCAAGAAAAAGAGGATTCAGTGTCTCAAATTTTAGATTAGAAAAATGGAAATTTGGTTTACCTGAAGGTCCTTTGCCACCACCTCACACATTTGTTGAAGTAGTGTCAGTAATTCAGCCAAGCTGCTCATCTGGGGAGCAGCAGAGATGCCTGCAGCCAGCAAGAGAAGATAGAGATGGGTTTTCATCCTCCTGATGTGCTCAGTGAACCTCTAAGTGATTCTGGACCAGTCCTCTATTATTTTATGGTCTCTACAGGGAAATAACAGTTTATGGTGATTTTTGAAACCGATTAAATTTAAAAAAAAACCCAAACAAACAAAACTATTTGCTGAGCCATTCTGGAAAAGGAAGTTTCCAGTAAATTCAATGTCTAAACTTGGGACACCCTCCTTACCCAATCAGTGTTTCCATGGAAAGAAAGTAGTAAATACGTATATGAGTATGTGGGATTTTAATTTGAAAATCATTAGAGCATCAAAGCATGACCAAGCAGTTGCCATCTCCACAGCACTTCCCTAGAAATCACAGCTTCTTTAATCACACTGTGGGATCATCTGATGGACAGCAGGAAAAGCACTGATATAAGAAAAAAACAACAAAACCCATGGAAACTGTGTGGCCCAAGTGCCTAGAAAAGGAAAATTGCAGCATTTTTATAATACCTGTGGCAAAATTTTGGCAAAATGCAGCTGCTCTGCAAGAATTAATGAAGTACAGCAGGAGAGGTGGAGTGGCAGGGTGGCCCTGGGCACAGCAGAGGGTGGGGAAGGAGGGATGGATGCAGGGTGTCCTGAGCAGCCAGCCCTGAGCCCATGGGCACAGCTGGTGCCACACAGCTGGTTCTGGGCCAGGACAGTGGCTCCTTTCCTGCCCCATTTGCTGGCCAGGAGCTGGCAGGGGGCAAACCCAGCAGGTCTGGGAGGTCACATCCGAGGTCTTTGTTCTTGAAGACATTCTGGTGTGCTACCTGGCCAAAGCAGCCCCTGACTCGTGTTTCCCTCTTTCCTGGAAGCTAGAAAACCTCCTTTTGGATTTCCTTTAAAAATGTGTGATTATATTTCACAAAAACGAGGGCGGTGGCCAGGGGGGGCTGAGGTCCAGCCCTGTGCCTGCTGGGCAGGAGCAGATGTGCTGCCTCTGCTCGTGGGATTGATGCCACAACACCTACCAGTAAGAGCCTCAGTATCTCAATACTTTGAATTGGGGAAGTCACAAGTCAGTGGTGGTTATGTGGCTTGGCTCGAGCCAATGTGAGAGCTGGCTGCTGCCCACTTCACTCTATCTCTTTGGCATCTCTAACAAGAACATGTTGTTTCCCACACTTCATCTGCCAGATTTTCTCATCACACAGCTCTAAGGATTGTATCCTTGTAGGAATGTGGCAAGTAATAAGGAAGGAGGTTGTCAGTGGCACAGATTATCTGGAAAAGCTGTGGCTGCCCCATCCCTGGGAGTGTCCCAGGCCAGGTTGGAGCCCCCTGGGACAGTGGGGAGGTGTCCCTGCCCAGGGCAGGGGTGGGGTGGGATGGGCTTTGAGGTTCCTTCCAACTCAGACTGTTCTGTGATTCTGTAGATTCTGCCCCAGTGCATCTCTGGGAGTTCTGAGCAGAACCCATCTGGCACTACCAGGCTGGATTTGCAGCCACACAACTGAAAATATGAAGCCCTGCTCTTGGCTCACTGTTTTGGGTGTTCTACAGGTTGTTTCTTTTGGTCTTCCTCAGACTCCTTGATTTTTCAGGCAAAGCCTCTTCTCCCCTTTGGCTGGTACCTGCCCACCAGGCTGAGGTTCCACCCCACCACTAGAGACCTTTGTGAGCAACTGGGTTTAGGCTCAAAGTTTTAGAAAATCCCACTTTTTTCACCTTTTCCTTGGCTGACAGTTGGTCCATCCCATGGCTCATGACCCCACTGTGAGGGGTTGCCCATGGACTGCTGTGTGCCCCCACCTCAGCTCCCCCCACGCCAGGGCTGCTCCTCACTGGGAGCACATCTGTCTCCAATTCCATTCCTGGCCACCACAACTGCCAACAGATTTTTTCTCAGGCCTTTTCCTCCACCTTTGCATTTGGCTTTTGCAGTCGCTTCTGCAGAATCTTATCTCTATCCCAGAACTTTGAATGAACTCTATGACTTCTTTCCCTTGATAAATTTTGCAGGAGGTAATTCCCAATTCCCAAGAATTCACAGGAATTTTGTACATGTAGCAGCAGCATGAGCTGGACTTTCAGCAGGGTTTTGCTCAGCTCCAAAGGAACAACACTGGTCCTTCACTACTGCTTAACCACTTTCTCTTCTTTTGACATATTCCAAAATTGCTGCATATTCCAGTGCAGGGATTTTGGTTTTTATATGAATGCAGGGTTAAGAACCTGAAGGATGATATAAGAAAAAAATAGGGCAATGTAAGCAACAGGTCCTGACCTCGATACTGTTCACCTTTGATACCTATAATTATAGAATTTATCTCATCTGTGAGTATGGGTAGAGTGAAGGCACCACAAAAGCAGATAGGATTGGTAGGAATAGAATAAAAATACACCTTAAAAAACCCAGAAGAAGTTCTAGAGATTGGAGTAAAAATCAGCAACCCAAAGTGTTGGATTTATCCAAAGTGTCTCTGAGTTTGGAATGAAGAGGAGGATGCAAGTGTGAGAACAACATTCTCCCCAAAGCTGTGCCAGCTGCAGCTGATGCCAGCTGGGATCACCCTGGGCAGGGGAAGGGGGGGATTCCTGGGTGTGCCTGCATTAACAGCTCGAGAGACTCAGCAAATGCCTTGTAGGAACTGAACTGCAACTGTTTGTAGGAGCTGGTTTTGCTCTTTCATCTTGTTATGCTGCTCAGACACGGTTTCTTTACTGGTGCAAAGACAGAAGGCAGCGTGGCTCTGGTGCAGTCCCTTGTGCCTCTCCAGCTTGCCAGGCTCAAGAACATGGGAATCCCTGAAAACCAGGGACTATATCCTGCAGAGAAGCTCTGGGATGCTTTCTCACAGTGTTATGTTCCAACATTCTGTGCTGGGAGCTTAGTTTAAAGCAATCCAGTTGAAATAGAGTTTTCTCCTATCCTGGCAAATTTACTGATGCCCAAACTCACCCGTTTCCTGAGATTGCAGAAACTGTTTTAACCTTTGGTGACACTCTCACCTCTGACACACAGCAGTGGAGAGAATCCAGGTGAGTGCCAGAAGGTGGTCACTGGCAGGGAGTCACAGTCACCATATTTAAGGAATGAATCCTCAGCTTTTTGCTGCCTCCCAGCCTTACACCGTGGGAAGGTGGCTGCTGCAGCAAGGTACATGTCCCTGTGCAAATCCAGGCTGGATGCTCCAGCAGCAAGCAGAATTCCTGCTTCCTGCAATGGAGAGCCAAGATAAATGCCCAGACTTTGTCCTTGCATCCCAAAGGATGCAGCTCCTGGACCACCTCTGCCACAAAACAGCCTCACTGTTTATTCAAGGGCCAGCCCCGAGTCGGGGGTATTGTGAAATTTAGTGAAGACTGGTCTTGACCTAAAATGCGTGAAATCCAAGGTTTTCCGAGGAAAGAGGCCGTCAGGAGGAGTGTTGTTTACAGCTCTGGGACAGCCCGTAGGAGGGAGTGCTTTCTGGAAGCACTAAGTGCCGTATGTGCCCAGTTCCTTCACAGCTCCCATCCAGCTCTGGACTCGGTCACATCCCACTCTAAGAGCAGCTTCACTGAGCTGCTGCACAGAACGAGGGGCCTCCCACAGAGAGACGTAAAGGCCGAGGAGGAGAGGAGAGAAGGGGAGGGGAGGTGAGCCCGAGCAGAGAGCTGGTGCTCAAGGCACAGCAGAACGGACTGAGATGTGCCTGGCACACCATGGCACACCATGGCACACCATGGCCCATCATGGCACACCATGGCACATCATGGCACATCATGGCACACCATGACACATCATGACACATCATGACACATGGCACACCATGGCACATCATGGCACATCATGGCACATCATGACACATGGCACACCGTGGCACATCATGGCACACCATGGCACACCATGGCACACCATGACACACCATGGCACACCATGGCACACCATGGCACATAACACACCGTGGCACATGGCACTTGCTGCTCTCTCCCTGCCCAGGACTAAAGCAAAGGCTTGACTGCTGGCTGGCCTGGGCTGCGTTAGAAGCTCTGCAGTACCGTGGGGAATGTCAGTGGAAATGGGAGCCAGAATAGTTAAACCCCCAAACTAAACCCATTGTGCAGCTCCGCAGTGCTGAGGCAGAGGAGCAGAGGTGGGATCTTACTGCTTTGGATTCCAGCAGTGCCTTCTGGCAGCTTTGGTATCTCCTCTGCTTTCTCAAACCCTTTGGCTTCCCTTATCAGAAAACGAAACTTGTAGGAGCTCAGAAACCTCTGATTATATTGTTTTTCAGTTTAAACAATTCAGTATATTTATCTCCAGAGTTTTTGTTTCTTTGTGCTCTGATTTTTATTGTGGCAGTGACGTGCTGGGTTTCAGTTCCCAGAGCGTCACACAGGAACCTGCCTTGGTGCCAGGTGCCCTCTGCCTTCACAGAGACCTTTTTTTGCTTATACATCCTGAAAATGAAAGCCTAAAGGCTCTTGCCCTTCACTCACAGGTGAACAGCACTGTGTATGTTGAACATGAATTTCAAAGGCAGTCTCGTAACTTCCTCTGCTCCTGTGCCCAGGCTTTCCCTCCCAGGGCTCCTAAAAACCTCTTTCACGTGTCTGCACGACTCTGGTGGGAAACAGCACCTTTATTTTCCCTTCTTCAATGACTTTTCAATAGGTTGACCACGTGGTCAATGGATAATGCACCATGTTGGCAGGACACAAAAAATCTATTTCTGCCACTCAGGCTCTTTGAGAATGTCCCAGAGATTCTAAATTGTCTTGCAATGCTGGCACTGCTATTCCTGAAAAGCAGATAGCATAAAACAGGAATTACAGATGCTCCAAACTCTGTTAACATGAGCTAATGCAGGAGGTAAAATGCTTCCAGAAAAGCAAAATGGAAAGAAAAGAGATTTCCCTCCATTGACAGACTCACTGCAAGGTGATGAGAAGGAATAGTGAAAGAATACACTTGGAAGTATGAGCTGACCTTATGCAAAGTTGCATTAAAATACAATAATTAGAGATGTCTTCTTAATTAGTTAATTAAGCTCCAGTGTGGTCATCTAAGCAGTCAGTGGCATTTTGTGCTTGTCTCGTGAGGTGCAGCTTGGTGTGGGTGAGCAGTATTGTCCCCTCTGTGGGTACAGCACATTAGAGCTCACACTTCCAACAGGTTTTAGCTTTGGAAGGAAAAGTGCGTTCCTAACATGACCTGGGGTAATATTTTAATCACTCAGCAATGGTTGGCTCGATTAAGATTAGAATTTTTGCAAACAGTGTGATAAAATACTGACTTTGCTGCTGCTTTTCAGTTTTATGCAGAAAGCTGGAGTGAAGCATAAAATAATAGAAAAAAAAAGTGCTGCTTTCCAGCCTTGCCCGGATTTCAGCAGCTGTGAAAGCTGCCACTGAAGCACTCAGCACATGCCCTGTGTGGGGCAGCTTTCCCAGCTCCCTGCAGCTCCCAGGACGTGTGGATTCCTTGGGAGCTGTGTCACAAGGGCGCTGTTTGCAGAGGGACCTCCTCAGCTCTGCTCTCCCAAAGGTCACGGCTTTGCTCAGGTCTGGCCTTGCTAAAGCCCCGGCAGTGACTAATGGCCCTGACCTGTGGGACACTGTCCTGCCTGTTTCCTCTCTGCTGCTGCAGTTGTTTGCTCTGGAGGAGATTTATTAGTCTCCACATCAGCTGGAGTGTCACACTAATACCAGTGTCTGGATTAATCCTGCCTTTTCTTAGTCACCAAGACAGGAATCTTCGCTGTGCACCCTCTCATTTCTTGTAAAATCTTGTCCATCTGCCACAATCCGAGGGTTCTTTGGACATAATTATGCTCAATTACTTAATCCTGTTGTTTATTTCATTAGTGAGGGTCTGCAACTTCTCCAAAATAAAGGAGTGCCAAGCACTTTTGACTTAAAACTGACACAGTGTGTAGCTGGGCAAGTCCTCAAGTCAGTGGGTGCCCTGCATTTCATTTGGAGGCCAATGCATGGTCCCACACATCACCAGAAGTGCCATTTCTCCTCTGACACTTCAGCTTTCAGAAAAATGTGGTATTTCTATTTAGGAAAAGTAACTTGTAGTAACATTCTTCATTTCATGAAAAATACAGGTTAGGGCAATCCTTAAGGCAGAAAAATCCAAACCCAGCCTAAATTAGACATCCTTTGTTACCACCACTGTTTCAGTTTGATAATTATCATTATTGTATTTCTGTGGCAATAACCCAGAGACCTGCTTAAGGTTTCATTTTGGCCTCTCACTGAGCCAACAAACAGCAATTCCTCATTCTTTGCTTTAAAATTGGAAGATACCATGGGTATAAAGTAAATATGATCTGCTCTCACACTAAATATATGAAATAAATAAAGAATGTGTATGATGCAGGTACAGTGCACTGCAATTATGTTTTGGAATTCCAGGGAAACACATTGTTTTCAAACTTAATTATGCACATATTTAGCCTTCTCTCTTTTTTTTTCTCCTGCCTTCAGAAAAGAAATGTTTGACAATTTTGTAAGTGCCTGCAGGAGAGCACGTCAGTGGATCTGCTTCTTACTCCACATCTTTTTAATTTCACTCACACAGCCTTGACTTATCCTCAAATAACTACAGTGCACAAACACCACAACAGAACTCATCATTTTAAGTTCTTTTATTCATGATGGCTTTGAACATTAGGTCTCTGTACAAATATAAATATTGATTTATAATATAAATAAATGTTAATACCCCCAGTAAGACATAAATACCTGCTAATCCCCCCATGAACCCTCCCTGTTAATGTTGTGCTCTCTCTTGTTGGTGCTCTGTGGCACCAGAACCAGCTCTAGTGTTGGGTAGAAGGTGTCTCTGAGCCCCAGGGGTCACCAGGAAAGGGAGCAGTTCTCGTGCAGGTTCTGGAAGAACCTCCTGAAGACCTTGAGGACCCTTTGTGGGCTTATGTCCCTCATCAGACAGTGACTGCTGTCCTCAGGCTCCTGGGGGAAGGAAGAGCACAGCAGGTAACAGTGGGAAAAGGGGGGAAAAAAGAGGAAGATGTCGCTGAGAAGCTGCTGGTGGTTGTTCAAGGGGTGTTTAACCAGAAGGAAAGATGGTTGTGCATGAATGGATGGAGGGAGTGTTGGGAATGCTTCTTCCTGGCTGAAATTTCTCACTGAAATGTGGCTTAGGGCCTTTTCTTATTAATCTGGGTAACAACCAGTTCCAGGATTTGTCTACAGGTGGTGCATCTTTTAGAAAGCTCTAATTTCCACCCAGCCTCTATGAATTTCAGGGGTTTTCTGTGAAACAGTTGCTGAGCAGCAGCTCAACAGTAATGCCCAACAGTGTGAAATTAGGAGTGGACAGAGATGGCATCCAAATTTTACTGTTAACTTGAGTTGACCAAAATGCTGAGTCGCTTCATTTCACATTTTGAAAAAGAGTGGTCACAGTAATTTCACTTTTTTACCTGGAGTGTCCCTTCCCAAGGCAGGGGGGTTGGAACTACATGAGAATTAAGGTCCCTTCCTACCCAAACCAGTCCATGATTCTATGACTAAAATAATTGATGAGAAACTTACTGTGTTTAAAGCTGATATTATGTGATCCATGTTTCTCTCCAACACAGAAATATGTTTGCTCATTTGGTCATTCTTAGAGGAATTCCTCAGCCCTCTTATGGTTTTATTCAGTTGACAGGGAACATGGCTGCACTAAAAAAATCAAATAATAGCAAAATTATATTCTGCCAAATGAGTTAACTTTGATCTTCCAATAAATTCCATAACTATCTGCATGCACAGCAGAAACAGCAATTACCTATTGTCTGTTCTGTGTAATCACCTATTGTCCACTTTATTTCTGTATAAAAGAGTTACTTTCCTATGTTTTCTGGGTTTTGATAAAAAATCTACAGCAGGAGAGAAAAGAAGTACATAACATTTAAAAAATTGTTATAAAGGAAAAAATAGGGAAAATAGTTGTAAAAGCAGATTAAAATCCATTGGGGTTGCAGTTTTATCAACAGCACACCAGGCAGCCCCAGGAGGCTGGACCTGCCATTGCCTCTCTCAGCTACATCTCCACTCAGAAGTTCAGATTCAGACTTTCTTAGTCTCTCTTTCCCTCAAGATCTGTTACAAGGCATCATCACTCTTCAAGCAACTAACCCCAGCAGGAACAAAGAGGATTAAAAGTCTTACCTGAAATCTCCCTTTGGGTACTTGAATGAAGGTCTAAAATGTTAAAAAAGAACACAGGGTTAGAAGGCATCTCTCCTCCAAGTGATTGCCACATTGTCAAACACCTCTAACTACATATCATCTTCATCAGGTTTGCTATTTCTGAACTTCCTTTGGGGAAACAATTGCAGCACCAGCTTCTGAGGAAAGTTTGACACGCAGTGCCTTGAGCATCTCAGCCTTAACAGACACAGGACATGCAAACTAGAGCTGAAAGGAGCCCTGACTTCGTTATGTTTCCGTTAAAAGGGAGGCAGAAAATGAAGAAAAAGAGACAATGACCCACCTCCTTGTCTGTTAGAGACAAGAGATCCTTGAGGTTTTCTTGAAACTCCTTTGTTGCAGCTCCCATTGAGCCAGGTAAGCAGCAACTCACTAAGAAGATAGAGAGCAACAGCATTTTGGCCTCGAGGAAAGCTGTGTTTGATTGATGCACCACACAGTGCCTATATATACTCATGTACACCTTGAATATTAAATGAAAGGGAAAGTTTTCTCATCTAGGAAAAGGCACAAGACCATGGTGTGCATTATCACAGGCACTGTGGGATGCCTCAGTGGGGACGGGCTGGGGGTTTCCTTCCTTCTGACATCAAGTAAGGGGAAAATACCTTTGTGGATTAGAGATGTCATCTCCTTACATGATATCAAAAACTCATCACAGGAAATAGGAGCATTCCTTGTTCAACACTGATCTTTATGTGGGTCTATTCTTACTTTTGCATCACATAATCAGAGAGATGGAGATCTGAAAAGCTAAGTAGTTTTTACATCCCACTCAGTACTAGGGCATCCTTTGTTCACCGGGATTTTCTAACACGAGCTGCAGTTCTGGGCAGAGTAAAAAATCATAGCAACCTCTTAGACACACACAGACCATAAATAACACCACTCAACCAGTTTGAATCCTTCAGCCTCCCTCCCTCACCCTCACTGTTTGCTGGAATCCAGCATGGGACACATGGCTGGGAGAAGCCCGGGGTTCATTAGCAGGAGCCCAGGAGGGGCAGCCTGGCACTAATGGCAGAAATTAGCTGTCCTGGCATCGAGTGACAGCCTGGGCCTTCCACGGAAGTGGAAAAACTCTTATCTACTGAAAAAGGCTGAGGTGCTTTCAAATGGCTGAAATCTACTTTCAGATGCCTGGCAAGGGGCTTGTGAGAGGCTAACAGTCACTGATTAAAAGGTTACAATTTTCCAGCAAAATCGAACAAATCATTCAATGATGTGAGAAGAGTCATCTGGTTTTCCATAGTCACCTGCCTGAGAGTCACAGAAACAGAGAAGACCCTGTGCACATCAAAGGATTCATTTCTCAGCACGTAATTTAATGAGCAGATCTGTTTGAGTTTTGTTGAAAACACTGCTTAAAAAAGTTTTGGGTTTGTTTTTTTTTTTTAATTCTTGTCCTAAAATTCCTCAAGAAAGGTATAACAGGTTTATAAAGGTACATAGATTTAAAAAAGCCTTCTTGAGAGGATGGAAAAGCTCCTGATAAAGCTTTTAACACTGGGCTTATGTAGCATCCCGTCGTGTCAGGGCACATCCAAAGAAACACAAGAGGTCCCCAGACGAAAATGTTTGGCTCCTGGAAGAGCACGTGGGAAATAATCCAACATATACTTCCATTCCTCCATACAATCAGCATCTGACTGCTCTTCTAGTAGTCTAGACTGGAAATGTAAAAGTTTGTAACCACTACTTTTTTCTTCTGCCTAATGTTCCAACCAGATCGACAGATTTCTAGAAGGGATGACATGAAAATATTCAGGAAACATTCGGTGGCTGAGGTGGTCCCTTCTGCTCCTCAGCCTCTCATGTTCCCACTTTTGCACTCACAGGTTTATGGAGTCTGGAAGGCTGATAACTGCAGAGAGACCCACCACAAGAGAAGAAATCATTCCCACTGAGCCATCCCACGGCAGCATGAACACACACTATTCAGAGAATTGGTGGGGAAATGGCGGGTGTGAAACAGAAAACAGCAACAGCACAGTAACTGTGTCCTAATCAACGACTTTTGGAGAATATTGCAGAGGTCAGGCTGGGCTGTGCATCTAAAAGCAACGTGGAAAAGTGTTTGTAGAACAAGCAGCCACCAGAGAGCCTGGTGCCAGCCGAGGCACATCAGGCACACACAGGGCAGGGGGCAGCAGGAAAATGAAGTATCATCTGTTATCATCTCTCCAGAGGAGTTTATTTGCTTCTGAAAGATGGGTGTGGATTTCACCTTCGACTTTGGCAATACTTGCACAGAGTGCTGTGCCAACACGGGCACTAATTCTTGTCTCAAAATCTGCTCACGCTTCGGAAACGTTTCCACGCTCAGAAAAAGTAAGATTATCACCAGAGTGGAAGTGCAGAGTGAAAGCCTGAATTGTTGGCCACAAAACCACCTGCTGGCTGCTGGCTTTTGATAAGGTCCAGGCGTACTTCACCTATCATCTCATTACTCATTTTAATTACAGATGACGCTGAGATTGAGCACAAAGGGTTGTTTTTCGAAGGTTGCCTCTGCGCCCTAACCGTGAACTCGGTCTGATACAAGACTGGCTGTGTTGTTTCCCTTGGCAGAGGAAATACAATGAGCACCAAAATATGCCAGGGGAGTTATTAATTGTTTTGGGGGAAGGCTGACAGCACAGATAGATGGGGGGGGCAGAGGCTCCCCCGGGCCGGGGCAGCTCCGTGTCCATCTCCGACAGGTCAGCGCTGTGCTCTGGGCTCACAGGGACAAGAATCTGCATAAACGTGCTGGTGGTTCGTTCTTTTCCAAGCCGGGGTTCTCCCGAGCCCAGGACCTGCTGTCTGTGTGTCCTGCTCTGCCAGCGAGGCTCGGAAAGAGCCCGGGAGTGTCCCCGCCCTGGGCACGGACCGGGAGCCCGGAGGGGCCGGCCTGCCCTTGGGAAGGGGGTGCTGAGCACTGTGCACCAGTCCTTGGGTGCATTTCCTTCCCCTTATCACTGTCCTTTGCCATTAGCCGTGGATTTGACACCGTTTTCCGTCACCGAGCGGCGCCGAGCGCGCA
>VXBA01004428.1:23443-111755 GCA_013399895.1 Serilophus lunatus | reverse complement strand
CGTGCACTGGGAACACACAGCCGTGCACTGGGAACAGGCCTGGGAACACACAGCCATGCACTGGGAACACACAGCCATGCACTGGGAACAGGCCTGGGAACACACAGCCATGCACTGGGCACACACAGTCGTGCACTGGGAACACACAGCCATGCACTGGGAACAGGCCTGGGAACACACAGCCATGCACTGGGAACACACAGCCATGCACTGGGAACAGGCCTGGGAACACACAGCCATGCACTGGGCACACACAGTCGTGCACTGGGAACACACAGCCATGCACTGGGAACAGGCCTGGGAACACACAGCCATGCACTGGGAACACACAGCCATGCACTGGGCACACACAGCCGTGCACTGGGAACAGGCCTGGAATGCTTATCCGTACACCCCTGGAATGCTCATCCCTGCACACTGGGACAGCCCTGCAGTCCCCCCACACTCACACGACACCCCCGTGTTTCCAGGGCAGATCCCAGCTCCAGAGTCCCCCCGTTCCCCCCATCCCGGCAGGAACCAGCACTGGGCGGTGCTGGAGGCAGCTGGGAGGGGGCAGTGGCAGAGCTGGCACAGCGTGGGGTGTTGGAGCCCGACAGAGGGTTATCAGAGGGGAAATATCTCGTGGCTGGGGCATTCTGAAAGCACATGCGTGGGGGTTGTGTTGTGGAGAAAGGGTTATTTGGGGCTGATGTGATTTAATCACACGCACTGTGGCACTTGGAGTTCAGTAAGGGTCGTGCCTTCCTACGTTTTCTACCTTGAGCCAAAACTGAGGAGACTCAGTTGTGTCTTTAAATATATTTGTTGTCTGTTGTGCTTGTGTAGGTGTTTAATGAGCTTTCAGTGATTTGGGATTTTTGCCTGCTGGATTTTTCACAAAGCTCTGTTTTACAGGACTTACAACACTGACACCTCTGACTTGGAAAGAGGAGTTCAGCAGAAATGTCGAGGATTGAGAAAATGAGCATCCTGGGAGTGAGGAGTTTTGGAGTAGAGGATAAAGACAAGCAAATCATTACTTTCTTTAATCCATTAACTATTTTGGTGGGACCAAATGGGGCAGGAAAAACGGTAAGGCTTGTCATGTGTTTGGGTTTGAGCTGTAAATAGATCTGAAAGGCCTCAGCATCTGAATAATGATCTCTACAGAGAGGTACTCATAATATTGCAGAAGTCATGCTGTTTACTGCACTGTAATATTGTGTTGTTTAGCATTATTAGAGATCTGCTCTCATGCCTGGATTTTAGAGCACTGGCTGCTGTTTTTCATAGGAAATTCATCCAGATCCTGATTAAACCAGATTTTTCAAAGTATCATGTTTTCATGGTACTCAAAAAACAAAATGTTATTTCTCCTCACATAATGAAGTCATTTGTAAATACCTGAGCAGTTGCTGTGGCTTTGCCTGTAATCCATCTTGGTTACTCCAAATTGCCATTATAAACTTACTTCTGTTTCCTTAGACTATCATTGAATGTCTTAAATACATAAGCACTGGAGACTTCCCTCCTGGCACCAAGGGAAAAACATTTGTCCACGACCCAAAGGTAAAAGTCTCAGTGTTCACTCCCAGGTCAGGTCCTTTGCTGAGGGTGGGGATGAGAACAGGGCTGCTGGAGCTGTGGGCACACTGGGGCTGCGGGCACACTGGGGCTGAGGGGGAGCAGGGAGCTGTGGGCACACTGGGGCTGAGGGCACACTGGAGCTGTGGGCACACTGGGGCTGAGGGGAGCAGCACGTCCCCCCAGGTGTGGGGCAGGGGCTGGGTGCCCTGGGGCAGTGCCCTTGCTGAGGGGGGGGTGCCCCAGGTTGCCCACGAGACCGACGTGCGTGCCCAGATCCGGCTGCAGTTCCGCGACGTCAGCGGGGAGCTGGTGGCCGTGCAGCGCTCCATGCTCTGCTCCCAGAAGGGCAAAGCCCCCGAGTTCAAAACCCTCGAGTCTGTCATCACCAGAACCAAGTACGTGGGCAGCTGCCCTGGGCACATCGCTTCGGGCTGGGTGGGGGCTTGTGCAGGAGGTAGAAGGACGTGGGTTATCCCAGTGCTTTGAAATGAAACGGGGGCTGTTTCATCAGTTTGACTCTTAAGAGACTGAAAAATGCTCTGTGCTAAGAAATCCTTGTATCTGCTAACTTGAATTTATTTGAAACTTGTATTAATAATGTGGGCAGGCCCTGGCACAGGGTGCCCAGAGAAGCTGTGGCTGCCCCATCCCTGGGAGTGCCCAAGGCCAGGCTGGAGCCCCCTGGGACAGTGGGAGGTGTCCCTGCCCAGGGCAGAGGTTTGGAACAAGATGAGCTTTAATGTCCCTTCCGACCCAAACTGTTCCATGATTCTGTGATTTCGTGATGCAGCTCAGAAGTAACACTGTGTGGAGCGTGTAGGCTTTACTTCCTTTAGCACCATTTTCAGTTTCATGTCATTGTTGGCCTGTGTTTAACTCCCATCTCTGCTGTTGAAGTGTGTTCCCTCAGGAGCGTTTTTGCCCCCTCTGGTGGTTCCACAGAGCTTTAAAGTGTGAAACAGCCCGACTACAAATATTCTCACTGTTAAAAGCATCTTGTAGAACGTGGTAATTCTGGGCTTGAAAATTACTTGTGACATTTTGTGAATTGTTATGTTACAACGAGATTACCCTGTTAAAAATGCAGTTTGCTTTCCAAAGGACTTGCTGGTAACTTCTTTGGGGGTTTTTTTTCTCTCTCTGCTGCACAGGCACGGGGAGAAGGTCAGTCTGAGCTCCAAGTGTGCAGAAATAGATCGGGAGATGATCAGTGCCCTTGGTGTTTCCAAATCCGTGCTCAACAACGTCATTTTCTGCCACCAAGAGGAATCCAACTGGCCCTTAAGTGAAGGAAAGGCCCTCAAACAAAAATTTGATGAGATCTTTTCCGCAACAAGGTGCTTCTCTTTACTGTCATTAAATAAAAACTAAGAAAGAAAATGTCTTCTCTGATAGTGCAGGTGTTCATGAGAACACCTGAGGCATTGTTCCCCCCAGCAGTGTTGCTGCCCTCCCAAAGAGCTGGAATTCTGTCTCTGTTCAAAGGTACATTAAAGCCCTCGAAGCTCTGCGCCAGGTCCGGCTGAAACAGAGCTCGAAAGTGAGGGAGTGTCAGACTGAGCTGAAATATCTAAAGCAGAACAAAGAGAAAGCTCAGGAAATCCAGGATCATCTTGGCAACAGAGAGGCTCAGCTGGCTGCTTCGAAGGAGAATGTAAAGTCCATTGAGAGCCAGCTTGAACCTCTGAAGGTAACTTGCATGATGATTATCTTAACACTTTCATACAATAAAAATCTTACACATTTATATATCTAATCCTTTGCCCTCAAGCAGAGTCAAGCATAGCTGAGCTCACCTGGCAGATGGTGCTCCAATCTGTAGCCACTCCTTGGAATTCTTGTAGCACCATTAGTTTTTGTCACTTGATTTAAAACCTCTCTCAGGTTTAGCTGGTATCTGAAACTAGTATAAACTATAAAAAAATAAACTAAAGCTTAGCACCCCCTGTTATTTAAAAGTATTTTATAGTGCTGAAGGTTTTACACTTAGAATTGATTATGGGATTCATAAGCTGGTGAGAGATTTTACTTGCAATGTTCTTTTTTCTGCAGAGCTCTCTGGCAGCAGTTGAACAGAATCTCACTAAAGTGATGAGGCTGGACAATGATGTGAAGGCCTTAGAGAGCAGGAGGCAGCAGATGGAGAAGGATAATCAAGATTTGCAACAGAAAATGGAAAAGGTTGCCTTTGTGACAAAAATTTAGATTAATTTGTTTTATCAGCTTAAGAAAAATAGATTATCTACTTTTGCTTGTAGCATATTCATTTTTTATCACATTTTGTCATATATAAATTTTGCATGGGATGTGTTTATCTTTCTTGAATTCTAAAAACTGTACATTTTTAAAACATCAATAATTGACTTATAAATTTAATTACAGAATAAAGTTAGCTTTTTGTATTTGGTGTACAGGTTTTTCAAGGAACAGATGAACAACTCAGGGATAGATACCAGAACCACAAGAGGATAGTGAAGGAGAAGGAGAAGAGATTGTTGGACTATAAACGTGAATTAGACAGAGCCACCAAAGAGTGCCAGAGATTCAACAGTGAGAAATCAGAGCTGCTTGTTGAACGAGGTATTTTACTCTTCATCTATAATCTTGTATTTATTTTTAATGTAATGAAGGTCCAAAATTTATTTAATTAATAAAATTCAGCTCCTTGAAATAGCACTCTCTAGTTACAGCTCACTTTCCCTCTGTAGCTTTTTGTGCTGTTTAAAAGGACTTCAGTTTCAAAGGCTCTGATAAGTTGCAGCTGACTTTGAATGCTGACTGTGCCTCCTGCCTGAGGTTTTGAAGGTTTGTGTCACTCTTTCCTGCTGTGAAGGTCGTCTCCAGCTGCAGGCAGATCGTCACCAGGAGCACCTCATGACCAGGGATGTCTTAATTCAGTCCCTGGCAGCACAGCTGGAATTAGAGGGTTTTGAGAGAGCACCTTTCAGTGAGAGGCACATTGCCAGTTTTCACAGGTTGGTGAAGGAGAGACAGGAGAAAGACACAGAAGCTGCAAATCATTTGATGGTAAGAATTGTGTTGTTTTAGCAGTGTGGTTAGTGTTGGCCATTAGGGTGGTGTGCTCAGTGTAAGGTGTGTTGAGGGGGGGAACTGAAGCCACTTTTCTTTTAGGGTTCTTGCTGTGAGCTGCCTGAATCTCTGCATGTAAATCAGTTTTGGAACTGGTAGGTTACTGAGCAGGCAGTTCTGCAGATAGGTGGATCACTGACAAGCTCAAAAGCCTGAGGAAGAGTTACAGTGGGCAGCTGGTTTAAGCATATTTTTTGGGGGGTCATGTTCAAAAGGGAGTTCCTCTCACAGAACATGATTGCTGTGATCTGCATTTTCCTTTCAAAACCATTGCAGCAAAAAATTTTGGACAAGTTCTGGTTTTCTCAGTGTTTCAATGTCTTGTGTTATAGTGGGGAGTATTTACAAACTAATGTAAAAAGTGTTTTAAAATATTTTCCTGTGGCAAAAGTAATGAGTGTATTGTCACTGACTTCTTTCAGAGAGAATTTGCACGAAAAGAAGCAGTGAAACAAAAGCAGATAGATGAAATAAGAGACAAGAAAACTGGATTAGAAAGAACCATTGACCTGAAATCAGACATTCAAGATAAGAAACAAGTTGAGCTGAAGAGTGTCAAGTGTGAATTGCAGCAGCTGGAGGGGTTTTCAGACAGAATTAGTGAGTTGGATGAGGAGATTGCCAAGACGGTGAGTTAGTGGGCAGTTGAAAAAATTATGGAAGTTTGAAGTAAAAACTTTGTCATTTAAAAAATATTTCACAAAGCATAAAACCCCCCTTGATGTTTACTCTGCTGCATTTTTGTCCTGTTAATACCCTCTGTGCTTTGTCTGTTTGGGTGGTGCCTCCTTCGGGGCAGCATCTGTTCACCACTTTGTTTTTTACAGTGTACACAAAATATGCTGCTGATGGGAGATGAGTCACTCTTAAATTAGGGACCAGAAACTTGGAATTCAACTGCCACTCTACCTACATTTTTATTTTTTGTCTAGGAACATGAGCTGGAGAAGGCTGAGAGGAACAGCAGGGTAGAAACACTTGAGCAGGAAGTACAGACTCTGCAAAAGGAGAAAATAAGCCTGGACAAAGCTCTTAGGAGGTTGGACCAAGAGATGGAGCAGTTGAATCTACACACCACAACAATTACCCAAATGGATATGCTGAAGAAAGACAAAGTAAAGATATTTGAGATATTTTTTATCAATACCTCATAAGAGAGGGACACAAAATTGATACAATCCCCCCCAAGATTTGTGTGGTTTTCAGGTGTTTATTAACAATCAGATGTAAAGCTCCTGTCTGCCTTCATAGAAACCATCAGCTTAATGAATGCATTGGCTGTTACTAATTTGAAGATATGAAAAATTTAGTTTGCAATTCTTCATTTCCCCAGACAGAGAAAGAAGAGCAGATTAGAAAAGTAAAATCCAGGCATTCTGAGGAACTAACGTCACTGTTGGGATACTTCCCAAATAAAAAACAACTTGAAGATTGGCTTCATGGGAAAAATAAAAAGATTAATCAGACAAGGGACACCCTTGCTAATCTTAAGTAGGTATTAATTTAATTGATTATGTCTCCATAAGTATTTGTTTTTAAATGTTGGAAAGTTTAATATGCTCAACATACTTTTTACCTTGATTCAGTTTTGTTTATTTAGGTGTCTGCAAAATCAGAGAGAGCATCCTGCAGAGGTTGTGTAATGTAGAGCTGACACAGTTTGTGCTAATTGATAAAATCACAACATTTGTAGTGTGTCCAAGAGCACTAACAACCTTTGCTTGAGAGGTTCAGTAATATCTCATAAGCAGTGGTTGCTGTAGAGGAAAAAGCTGGTATTATTCTATAAAGTTTTGTTTGTTAGAAATGAGTTTCTCATCATAAGCAGAGGTTTAAAATGAAACACTTCTGCTGTACTTTGATGAATAAAAAGTTGATGCTATAGATTGGCTGAAAAATCATTAAAGCAGAGGTGCTGATCAGCTCTGTAATACCAGTTTCAGGTTAACTTCCCATGGTTTTAGCTTTGCTTAAACTGTTTCAATCTTTGAGTTTGGGTGATGAGAGAGTTTCTGCTTTGGTGTTTCAGCAAGCGCCTGGCATCAGTGGAATATGATAAAACTTATGCCAGCAATGAGCTGAAAAAAAAAGAAGCACAGCTGTCCAATCATGAAGCAAAACTCTTTGATGTTTGTGGAAGTCAAGATTTTGACAGTGATCTGAACAAACTCCAAGATGAGATTGAAAAAAGTTCCAAGCAGCGAGGTAAATCCACCTATAGCTCTGCTCTTCCCAAAAGCACTGATTTAGCTCTGACCATGCACTTGTGTTTGTTTTTCACCCAGCTGTGCTTGCTGGAGCCACTGCAGTTTATTCCCAGTTCATTACACAGCTGACAGAGGAGAACCAGTCCTGTTGTCCAGTTTGCCAGAGAGTTTTTCAGACAGAGGCTGAGCTGCAGGATGTCATCAGTGACCTGCAGTCCAAGCTGCGCCTCGCCCCTGACAAACTCAAGTCCACAGAGTCTGAGCTGAAAAGAAAGGAGAAGAAACGTGATGAAATGATGAGTCTGAAACCCCTGAGGTAAAGGACTGAACAAACCTTGTTGCTGCAGCCTGTTTTCTTTCAGATACTTGGGGTTTGGTTGTTAAAAACTCTGCAGACATCAGGGAGGCTTTATTTTAGGGCTAGTTAATTCATTAAAAAATCTCACTGAAGATTGGAGAGTATGGGAGGGGGTAGGGCTTTCCTTCACAAGAGGGCACTCTTGTACAGGGGATGAGACCTGCTGAGCACTTGCTGTAATGAAGTTAAAAACCCACAGAGATTTTGTTTGCTCACCTGTCTAAAATGAGGGGGGTGTACCTTCACTGGGTATGTGGCATGAGCTTCATTAAATGGGGGCAAGGTTAAGGGGGTACTATTTTGGCTAAATTTAGTCTTCCACTGTGAAATCACATCACAGATTTTGTGATCTTGAATGTCTTCAATTTATGCTGCTGTTTTTGGCCAAGGAAACTTTATGGATTTGTATTTTATTTAAGGCGAACTGTAGTTGAACTCCAAGATAAGGAAATTCCAGACCTGAGGAACAAGATCCAGAATGCAAACAGAGATTTAACAGGACTAAAGGCTGAGATAGAAGAACAGGAATCACTCCTGCAGACAGCTTTGTCAGAGGAGGGAGGTGCCAAAGCATGTTTGCAGGATATAACACTGATGGAAAAGTACCAGGTATGCTCTGGTAGTTCTTTTTAATATATATTAATTTATATTCACTTGCCAGCATTTAAATACATAGTTATTCAGTAATATGACAGAACTTTGAGGTCTTTATTTAAAAAGCTTTAAAAGACAGCAGAACATCAATGATCTTGGTACTAATAAAACTTCATGTTTTACATAATGATTTTTCTTTTGAGGTCCACAAAGTACCTTGAGTTCTCATTCAGTTCTGGGCTAGTAACTGGAAAAAGGAGTATAATCCAGAATAATCCAGCCCTAGTTGTTACAGTTCAGTGTATTCTCAGCATCTCTCATGTGCTTCCTAGTTCTGTGCCACCTGAATATATGGGAAAGGGAAAGACAAATCCTACACTTTTTATCATTCTGGCACAAAATCTTTGCTTGAGTGAGAACCTTCAGAGGAACAGTTAGGCAGAGAATGTGGGGCCAGGCAAAGGACTGGGAGCATTTCCCAAGTGGGAGATGGCAGCAGCTCCTGAGGCTCCAGCAATTCCACTGGCACAGGAACAGGTTGCACATGTACCTGTCCTGAGGGGAGCTGGGCACCAGGAGCCCAGATTTCCTGCACAATTAGGAATTCCAGTTTCTAGCAGCCTGTGGCTGGCATAACCCTACTGCTAATGATGTGACATTGCTGCAGAAGAGGAGGGAAATTTGAAGGTCTTGAGTCAGGTGTGCTTCACACCCTGAGCTTGTTCTTATGTGCCAAAGATTGACCAATGCACTGTTAGACACTCATACAGCAGTAACAGTGCTTTTCCTCATCCTTGCAGACTGATATTAGGGATGTTGAACGAAGAATTGCTCAGCAGGAGGCAAAGCTGCTGGGGGTCGATTTGAGTAGAACTGTTCTACAAGTCAGCCAAGAAAAACAAGAGAAGAAACACTTGTGGGACACAGGTGGGTCCTACAAAACTGCTTTTCACTTTCATAGTGAACATAATGTTCCAAAATTCCAGGTTACTTATTTTGCATTCTGAAATAACTGTATCCTGGTTTGTTGGTTTGGATTTTTGCAGTCACTGCAAAATTTAGAGTTCAGTGCCGTTTCTAATTAACAGACTGGCCCTTGCACTGTTTGCTTTCCTCTGCAGTTACTGGTAAAATTGAGTTAAATCAGAAGCTCAAGCAAGACCAGCAGAGTCAGATTCAGCAGCTGAAGAGTGCAGTGAATGAGCTGAAGGCAGAGAGGCTGCAGCTGGCCAGCAGCGTGCAGCGGCGGCGGCAGCTGGAGGAGCAGAGCGTGGAGCTCACCACGGAGGTGCAGGCCCTGTGCAGAGACATCAAGGTAAGAAGTGCTCTTCAATAAAGAGCAGTCTTGTTAGCTGTGACATTGTCTCTAGTATTAGATATTTTAAATGCTGCTGTTGTGTATCTTTGGCAATTTTCAGGAGTTCAGTGACACATCATTTTTCACATTTTCTCTTTTTAAGACACTCAAAAAAGAAAGAAGTAACCACATTACTTTTTTTTTATCACTTGAAAAATTGTTGATTTTTAACAGAATGTGAAAACAAAAAGGACATTTTCCTTACTGCTTTTCAGGAAGCAAAAGAACAGGTATTTCCTTTGGATGCAACTTTAGAAAAACTGCAGCAGGAGAAGGAGGATCTAGTGAATAAAAGGACTGCAAGTAATAAAGAAACACAAGAGAAGGTTTGTTTACTCTTCCATGGCTGGGAGATAGGATTAGATATTGTTTTTCAGCAATAGATGGAAGCTGTGGTAATGAGTTTGCAGTGACTTCAGCAGATGCTTTAGATTGGTGGAGTCTTTTGGGAAGAAAAGAAACATGAGTCAGTCAGGACATGAACTCGATGTAATTAATCTTTGGCAGTCTTGGCAAAAGGCTCCTTGGGATATTTGGCAATATTTGGTGGCCCATGGCACTGAAAAGCCCTTCCTAATAGACCCAAGAGGAAGAGCAGGGATGGCCATCTCCTGTCCCTGCCCCTCACCTGGGCCCTTCGTGAGTCCTTCACAATTTATTTTGGGAAACATTTTTGTGGTTATAAGGAATATCTGGATTTCAAAAGCTGAAGGCTTCATTAGAAAATTAAAGGGAGTTTGATAAGGAATTGCTCTTTGGCAGTAGTGTTATCCAGCATCTCATTTTTGATACACAGTATTTCTGTTCTTGGACTGAAGACCACATTTCATTTGCAATCTTTGCCTTGCAGATAAATGACATAAATGAGAAAGTTAAAGATATAAACAAGTATGTGAAAGAAATTGAGAACTATATTCGGCAAGGAAAAGAAGACTATAAAAAGGTAACCTAAAAGCCAGTCAATAAAAGGTTTGCATGAGAAGTACTTTTGTGCTTCAATCATACACCATTTTGTTTCTTCAGCAAAAGGAGTCTGAACTTGATGAAGTAAATTCTCATTTGGCTGCCTGTGAGAAACAGAAGGAAAAGATAAGCAAGGAGATGGAAACGACTCGACAAGATATTGACACTCAGAAGGTGGTGTATTGTGCAAAGGATACTTTTGAGAGTTGAAATAATTCCTGGGTTCAGTTTGAGTCTGCCTAGGTCTGTAGTGCTGCAAAATTTGCTTCTTCTGTTATTTTTAATTAGTTGTTACTCAGAATAGCTTGAGATCTGTATATGCAAATTTCAAAACCATTTCTCTCTTACAGTATTTCCAAAAGGGTTCAGTCTTTTGGGATAGTAGCATTGTCAGGAGTGTTTTTGTGTGACAGTTTTCATTGCAGCACGTTTTAAAGTTGTGCAGAACTCACAGGTTGTAAGTGAGAAACAAGACACTGAAACTTTATACAACTTCCTTCTTTCTGTGGAGCCAGGTACAGGAAAGGTGGCTGGAGGATAATCTGACTTTGAGGAACAGGAATGAGGAGCTAAAAAAAGTTGAAGACAATATAAAACAACTTATGAAGGAGATGGGAGAAATGAAAGTCCCCCAAATGAAAAAGTAAGCACCTTCCAAACAGAATGGCAGATTCTGCACAAGAATTCAGAGAGCAGCTGGATGTTGTGTTAATTCCCTGTGTTTGGGGTGTCCTGGCCCTCTTCTCTCCCCATCCCTGTAGACCTTCACTCTCCCTTCACATCTGTGTTTGCTTCATGTCCCCATGACAGCAGAAATGACTCAGTGAGATGATAAAGTGCTTCTGGAAAGGAACAGAAATATGGGCTCATACCTGTTCCAATCTAATCCTTTCTCACGATGTTCACTGCTAGATGCACATATAAGGAATATATGCTTCTGGATAAGAATATTTAGTTTTCATTTTCAGTCTGCTCACTTAAGTGGCAGCACCAAATTTTATGTTTGCTTCAGTACTTTAATTGCTTAGATAATAAACACTTTTGAAAAGTAATTATCCCACTGCTGCTTCTTGCATAAGAAATATTTATTTAGCTTTCTACAGCTTACCCAGTAATTCATCTTTATTTTGCTCAGTATCCTAGATTAATTCCACCTTTGAAATTAATGATTTTATAGAGTTAAACTATTATTTTATAGAATTAATTTGTTTTATATAATTAATGATTTTATTAAGTTTCTAGGTATAGCACTTTAGCGTTTGAACTTGACAACTTGCCTCCTCCCACTCAGAGACTGGAATAATAACCAACTTTCCAATATTCTTCTTTGAAGAATGCCTTAGTTGCAGTGGCATTAATGCTGTAATTTTCACTGGACAATAATTTTAACATTATAGAGACAATAGTGAGGCAATATGGAGACAATACTGATGAGACAATGGAGTGAGTTACTGGAAATGAGGGCCCTGACCCAAAAATGGTGTAACACCACATGCCACAGCCTTGTGTGTCACTTGTGGCCCCACAGTGAGCAGAAGCAGCTGGAGGAGGCCATCGAGGCCCTGAAGAGGAGGCACCACGTGGCCCTGGGGCGGCAGCGCGGCTTCGAGGAGGAGATCGTGCGGTTCCGCAAGGAGCTGCAGGAGCCCCAGTTCAGGGAGGCCCGGGGCAAGTACAGGGACATGATGATTGTCATGAGGACCACGGAGCTGGTGAACAAAGACCTGGACCTGTACTACAAGGCTCTTGATAAGTAAGTGCTGTCAGAGCAGGCCATTCTTCAGTGGCTGCATCTTTACTGCTGTTGGCTGCCGTGGGGCAGAAGCAGCTTTGGGTTCGTGCTTCTGGCGTGAATTCAAAGCTGTGACTTGATACAGTCCTGGATAGATAACCAGTTCTCTCTATACATTCTGGCATTTAAATATTAAGATAAGGTCCTTTTTTAAGTAAATTATGCTGGGAACTGCACAGGATTGGTGTGATGGAGGAAATTGGTGAGTTAATGGCTGTGATGTACATAGAGTAAGTTCATATATGGTAATGATTGAACACAGTCATGGATAAATCTGATCATCATTATAATTTTATTCCCAGCTCTCTGTAGGACTTACTTGGAGTTATGTTTGTACGTGTTAGGACTCATATTTGCTGTGCAACAATTGGAGAGAGATAAGGAAAGGTGAAATCCATGTTTAAATCCTTCATTATTAACCTGGGCCTTTCTAATTATTGTTATTTTAGGATCTTCTGGTCATAGCATGAATAAGAGGTACCAGGTAGATTTCTTTTTTCCCATGGTCATCTTCTCAGGCAAATGTGTTTTAATAAAGAGTATTACAGTATAGAGGTGGGTTTTCCCCTTTTCCAGTGTGAGTGGCTTTGTGCTTATATCAAAGCAGGCAAGATCATAAGAAACATGTCTGGCATTTGTGTAGCAAAGTTTGTGATTGTTTCTATTTCCTCTGGAACTCGTTTGCTACTCAAAATTTGTAACCATATACAAAGTGAAACGTGGCTCCCTGAAAACCTGCTTTTTCATTTCTAAGGATGGAGCAGCAGTGACCTGTATATAATTCTTCCCTTTCAGCTGTAATGGAAATGCACTCCAAGAATTTCCTTTTTAGAATTTAGACTCTTTTTGTAGGGTATCAAATCATCTATTGTTTCTATTTAAGGCTAAACAGGAAAACAGTCTTGTAATTTCAAGAAAAATAGATAAGCATCACTTATGGGTAATCATTTGAAAAATCAGTGAGACAAAATGCTAACTCCAATGGCCAGAGCTGTGGCTGTGGCTGGGAAAGCCAACATTCTGGGTGTTCTGTGCCATCAGTTGATCTTTATTGGCTTAATATTTAGAGGTTTGTGATAACCCCCAGAATGCATTCCTCATCAGTATTTAATTAAGTCAGTTGCTGAAAACACTTCATTTTTAACTTAGCAAATTCCTGTTAGAATTGATACCTCAGGATTCCCCAGGACAGGTGGAAGAGCAGGGGTAGAAACAGTGTATGTAAAAATCCATTTAAGGATATTTTATTTCCACTTGTTTTTTTGAAAGAAGTCTTTGCCATAAAGCAAAGCAATTTTCTTCATTGCAGAGCAGCCTTTCTTTAAAAAGTCAGGTTAGAAATGCAGTGTTCTGTCCTTTCCTGAGTGCTTGGTAGAGTTTCATCTCTTATATGTTGATATGTTGACCAAGGAAATTAAATCCAAAATTATTAATGGCATCCTGTGTTGCTGTTGCTGCTGAAGACAAAGGTAGTTCCACATAATGCCAGAGTAATTATAAAATTCTTGGTAAGAGTTCTCTGCCCTGAGGAGAGTTCAGGTTCTCCTTTTCTACTCCTATTCCACTGTTGGGGGCTGTGCTGAAGAGTTGCACTGTTGTTCTGGAAGCCTTGATCTCAAATTCATCATCTTTGGGTCAGTTTGAAAATAAACCTCACACCTAAACTACAAATCTCTTAAATTAAAAGTCAGGTAAAGTCACTCTCTGTTGAGCAACTGCAAATAACTTTGTCTGCATTACTTTCCTGCTTGTTGAGACAGTGGAATGAATTACACCAGAGTGTGTTGTTAGTCTTTAGATGCTTCTGCCCTCAAAATGAACTGTTCTTACTGGTTTTTAGTAAAAATATGTAGGGAAAGGAAAGGGAGCTGCTGGCTGCCTTGAAGCCCCAGTGGCCCATGGCAGTCTGTGGTGGCATCTCTAACATTTTCCTGTTCTGTCGTTGTTCTTCAGAGCAATAATGACATTCCACAGTATGAAGATGGAAGAAATCAACAAAATAATCCGTGACCTTTGGAGAAGCATTTACAGAGGCCAAGGTGTGTGACTGCTTTCAGCTCATCCCATGTGTGGCCACCTGACATTGAGCCCTGTTTGTTCACAAGGTGGAAAGTCCAGAACCTGAAAATAGTTGGTTCTGTACTAAAGGCTGCATCTGTTCTTTACCACTATAATCCTTCTATTGCACATTATATAGTGAGTTGCAGGATAAGTAGTGTTCTCCAAAGGTGAAGTTTCTTTGAGACAGGGGAAATGCATGACTTCATTCTTTCCATTTTGGAAAAATTCGATTCAAAGATGTATCTTAGAGGGAGCTCTGAACAGAATTGTTGTTGTTATTAAGTTATGTTGTATGTTATTATGTTGTTGCATATTGTACCTCTGATCTCCCATTAATCCTGTGACATTCTGAGAGATTTTTGGTAATGTGAAACCTGTCTCCTCCCCCTTTTCAGATATTGAATACATAGAGATCCGTTCTGATGCAGATGAGAATGTCTCAGCCACTGATAAAAGAAGAAATTACAATTACAGGGTCGTGATGGTGAAGGGAGACACAGCCCTGGATATGAGAGGCAGATGCAGTGCTGGGCAGAAGGTAAAGGCTCTGTGTTCAGGACACAGGGGCTGAAAACTGTCTCAGGGAAGGGCAGAGGGGGTGGCTCCAGCTCCAGTTTCTGACTGTGCACAGCTTCCCTTCCCTGTGTCTGGGTGTTCTGACAGCAGCAAGACATAACTCTGAACATCTGAGCCCTGCCTTGGGCTGCCAAAATCCATTGTTTCAGTTGGGCACTGAGCTGATTCCCTGCAGGAGTGAAGGGTTTGACTTCCCTTTCTCCTCAAGTTCAAGTCCTCCCAGTCTGTCTCCTGGCAGTTCCCACTCAGGTTACAATAACTTTAAGTCTCAATTTATTCCCAGGATTTTTTATCTTCCTTTGGTCTTCTTTTTGCAACTGCATCTACCTTTAAGTTGACAGGCCCTCTTTTCCTCCCAAGTTTTGCTTCTCCCACCTACTGCTGACTGTACTTTCAGTTCATGTCACCAATATCACCCCCAGCCATCCTTCCAGGTATTGCCTTTCCTTCTGTGCTGTCAGCTCACAGCTCTGTGGTCTGTCCATTCATCTCTCTCAGTGCTTTAATAACACACTGGCCCAGGGGCCTGGTGGCACAGCAGTGACAGGACCTGTGGGCAGATACTCCTCCCACCTCCCCACACCCACACATGGTGGGCATTGAGGGTTGTTTCCACCTGGCTGTTACTACAGTTGTGTCCTCTCCTGGGGTAGTTTGGTTGTTGAGTTGGAGCCCTATGCAAGTGAGAATGAAACCTGTTCAAGTTTCTTAGCTGATATTCTGAGAATTCTTTCATCATCAGCTATGATGCCAGCAGTCATGATAATTGGAAAATATTTTTGGCAGCAGTTTCCATCAAGTGATCTGTAATTTTCACGAGTTCATGAGACCTTACAACTATGATTGGGCATGGTGATGCCACACTAACATTAACAGGTGGTTACAGGTGGTAAATCCTACTGGCCTCAGTTTTGGTAAGTAGTCAGGAGTTGGGTGACTCAGTGAATATGCAGACAAATTTCCACCCTCTCTGCTGCAGGAACAGGGTGTAGGGGGGATGCAGATGGCAGGGCTGTGGCTCCTTTACCTCAGACTAAAATCCTTACTTCCAGTATCTCCTGAATTTTGAGTCCTTGACTTCGTAGAGCCAATCTTTCAATTCAAACCTGAAGCTGTAATGTAGTTTTTCTGTAACTCATCAGCTGTTGCCATTTTGTGAACTCTCAGCACGTGGTTCTGTAAACTCCAGTCACAGTTTGCAACGGAATCAGAAATCATTTGTTACCTGTGGCACCTCTTTGAAGACCTTGAAGAGCAAGGCTTCACTGTTGGGTTTTTCTCTGCCCATTAGGTCCTTGCCTCTCTTATTATTCGTCTGGCCCTGGCAGAAACCTTCTGCCTCAACTGTGGCATCCTGGCCCTGGATGAGCCCACGACCAACCTGGACCGGGAGAACATCGAGTCCCTGGCCCACGCCCTCGTGGAGTGAGTGAGCTCTGCTTGGCTGCTTGGGAATGCCCACAGCCAGTGGCACAAGTGAATGATGTTTTAAGCTGCCCCCACCCTTGTTGGCACCTGCAAATACAGGTGCAGAGCAGTAGCTTTAGATTCCCTCCATCTGGAAAAGAAAAAAATACTTCTTACATAATTGGAGGGCTTGTTTTTTTTAATGTGGGTAAAAAAAGAGTGGCTAGTCAGCATGAGATCAGCTTGATGCTCCATGTCATTGATGACCAGGAGTTAAATTGTGTGTTTGCCAGTTCTCTGACCCCACTAAGCCACGTGTCTTTGCAGGATAATAAAGAGCCGCTCCCAGCAGCGCAACTTCCAGCTCCTGGTCATAACTCATGATGAAGATTTTGTTGAGCTTCTGGGCAGGTCTGAATATGTGGAAACCTTCTACAGGATAAGGAAGAACATTGACCAGTGCTCTGAGATCATGAAGTGCAGTGTGAGCTCCCTGGGCTCCTATGTTCACTAGAATGTCCAGTGCACTCTGCCTGAGACAGAGCCCAGGGCCAGGGGGCTGAAAGTTCATTCACATCATGTTCCAGTGAACATCTGGAACAATTTTAGCCAGAGTCTAAAACTGTAAGACTTTTAAACTTCATATCTTCCTGCAGACTTCTGTGCCTGGGCTTAGGAATCCCCATGATTTGAAAGAATTTCAGTGAATGTTACATTGAGATGTATTCTGTGCTCCAGAAGTGAAAATAAAGTTGTGATGTTCTTTGTTTATGTCCTGTTGGTGCCTTAAAGGATAATGGCAGAAACCAAGCTCTTCAGTTAAGGATTGTTTCCACCTAAATTTTCTGAAACTGCAAGTCACCAAGGCCAGAATGGCCCTGTCATGGGAAACCACTCAAAGATGAGCGAATGAATGGGACTTCCTGGTAATGATGTGTTCACCAATTCCCCCCCAAAAAGCAATGAACACACAACTGGGGATGGAGGGGAGGAGAGTAGGCAAAGGAAAATACTACTAACATGCATTATCTTTGCAATTTTAAATAAGTAAGCTTCACTGACTAGTACTACTTCCTGAAGGGAAATTTTCTTAGAGATACAATCAAGAGAAAAAAATACCTCGAAATTTCAAGTTTTCCTGTGCAACCTGTTTATTTTAGCATGACATGGACACCCTGGCTCTGCACTGTCTTCAGAAGCAACTCCTTCACATTTGTATATGACATACTGCTTTTTCCCCCACACTAAAGCCACTGTTTGAAGTTCCTCTAGGAAGCACTTTAGGCACAGTTTTCCTAAATCAGCCTTTCTGTTCCCCAGCTACAAAGTTTATCCTCACACACACATTAAACATTTTGCCAGAGCTCAGAGAAAAATACAGAAAATGTCGTGGGAAACCAACCTCTCCTGTATCAAGTCAATTAAAATGACAAAAAATAATCCACTTAATGGTTTGAACTATCCATAGGGATAAGCAACAGCAAGGAAAAGAGACTCCACCAGAGCAGGATATCCTGGGAGGGGGATTATTATATTATTATTATTATTTTTATTTCTATTTTTATTATTTATTTTATTATTATTACAATAAAAAAGTGCAGGACCAAGCAGAGGCGTTTTAAGGCAAATGGGGCAGATTTATTGCAATAACCCATTGGGCAGGTGACAAAGTGGTGAAGAGAGTGACTGTCCCCTTGCCATGGTGGGCTCCCAGCAGTGAGAGCCCAGCACAGAGGGGGCCCTGCCCAGGGGAACAGGACACTCACACTGGCGTGGAGAGCAAGAAAAAATAACTACAAAAATAACCCAAAATAGTCAGGGAGGGGAATTGCCAGAGGCTCAGGAGTCAGGGGTCAGGCAGTTACCTGGGATGGTGTTTGCAAAGCCAGGCAGGCACCCAGCACCAGCCAGGGCACCAAACACCTCCTGTGCAATGGCCTGGAAGGGTTGGTCGGGTGCCAATCCCTCCCAGGGGGGCTCTGGCACCCCCTGATCACTGAGACCTTCCTCCAGCCCTCAGGAGCTTGGCTTAGTCCCAGTTTATCTGCACTTGGTGAGCAAGGAAAAATTAGGAAAAACTTTCACTAGGAAAAACACCCAGAGGCCTCCAAGACATCCCTGAACATCTTGCTTCAAAGTGAGATTTAGATTAGCAATAGAAAACCAATATTTCCATTTTCTGAGGCTTCCTTCAGCTTACTTCTGCAGTACAGCTCTGCTTACACCTGCCCCAAAGGACTTTGGGTTTACCAACTTGAGAGAGGACGGACTTTTAATTTATTTTTAACCCCAAATGCTGTCTGACCTGCCTGAAGTAAAACCCTGCCATGCAGAACACATAACTCACTCCTTACGATTCCCTCCTACATGACAGATTCTATGCAAGAAGCTCTTACGTGCCCTAAAAATCATATTAAAAAACTCCAAACAGATCTGATTATCTACAAATAAACACCACAAACCAAAGCAGTAAATATAGATGATGCTTTCAAAACCTTAATCATCTGCTGCCTCCCTGCAACTTTGCGTTTAAATGTCACCCCAGGTATCATCTCATCTATTTCAGTATGACAGGGATTCCTGTTCCCTGGGCCAGCTGCCAGCACTTACTCTGCTTACTGCAAGATCACACCTTTGGGAAATGTGATGCAATTCTCCTTCTTCTGGCTCTGTCCTATTCGTGTAGTTTGATTTTTGCAGGAAAAGAGAACGGCTGTAGCTGGAGCATCCCTGTCCCTCCAGCTGCAGTGGCTGAGGGAAGTGGGATGGCTCCAGCACAGGGGAGCACTCACTGTTTGTAAACCCAACCACTGATTCCAGAGATAGATACTGCATATGCTGATGCTACACATTGCACCATGACCTACATTTGGGCTTTTTCATGCCATAAAATGGTTTATTTGGTTTCTCTGCCATCTTCTGAAAGTATGGACCAGCACACAGGAAAGTGTGCGGGGATTTCTCCATGAGCATTTGGCAAAAGACAAAGCTGGAATAGTGCCACAAGTGACAAAAGGGTTTGTAGGGGTATACAAAATCCAGAACAACCTGGAGTCATTTACAGCACCACAGTTAAAACATCTGCTGGGCCTCCTGAGTTCTGATATTGTTCCTTAAAGCCACAATCCCTTCCCGTCCCTCCCCAAACCCTCCACTTGCAGGGATGAATTTGGCTGCTAAAGCAAAGGTGAGGCAGCTGAGCACGAGGAGATTTGGGGTAAAGGAAAAGCCCTGGGAGAAGCAGGGCCCTCCCTGCCTGCAGTGCTGGCTCCTCTCCCCACCCTGAGCCAGGTGGGAACTGCCAAAAGCCACTGAGATGGCCCAGGACCAAGATGAAGCTCCTGCCTGTTTAACTGGGAAGGCACAAACTCAGCCCAGCTGAAATGATGGACTGGCCTTGCCCCATTCCCTCCAGAGCCAGCAAAGAGGAGGGGACAGAGCCACAGGGAGCTGTGGGCCCTGGAGCTCTGGCAGACACTGGGCATCCCTGGTTCTTTCACTGATTTCCACCAACTCCATCTGTGTCCACCAAGGCCATCCCTGGTGCTCTCAGCTCCAGCCAAAGCCCCTGCTCTTCCTTCATGTGTGATGTGATGATCGTGGCACCCAACTGTGGCTTTGCTGCTGAGGAAAAAACCCAAAAAAGTCAAAAAGAAGGAAGAAAGCCATGGCTTCAGGCACAGAACAAAGCAGAATTTCTTTTTTTTCCAGGAAAACCATTTTTTTCAGGCTAATTCCAGCCATGAGTGGTGAGTGCTGCAGTCCAGTCCTGCCACTGCAACCTCAGGCCAATGGTCACCCCACCCAGAAAGAGTGCAGGGAAATGGGAAGGGGTTTGTTTGAAATGAGAAGTTCAGGCTTCCTCAGGCTCTGTGACACCTTGACTTTACTCAGTACTTGGGAAAAAAAAGGAATTAAACTAAATGTTTCTACATTTTCTAAATTAATTTACCAGTTCACACTATTTAGGTCTCTAAGCAGGTTCCAGATGAAGTCGGGCTCTCCTGGGAGGGGTTTGCAGGACCACAGGGTGCTGCTTCCCCTGCGTGTGCAGGAGCACATGGCAAAGGGCAGCGAAGAATTTGGGGAAGAACTGAGCAATTTTGGCAAGACAATTTTGTTCCCCACAGAATAATTGTGGGTCTGTGTCTGTTGTTCTGCCCCAGAATGGGGTGCTTTGAGCTCCCAGGGTACTGTTGGTTCTCTGATGTCCCCTGGTGTGGGACAGGGTGGGGTGGCAGGGTATGGTGTGGGACCCGAGCTGGGCACTGCAGGAGCCTCCTCACACAGAGCTGAGCAAGCCCTGGCTAAAACCAACCACCCACATGCCAGAAAACTTCCTCAGCTACTTCTTCATTTACGAGCAAGAGCATTTTTTTGTCTTTGCAGATGTTTAACATCCTGATAGAAGCTGAGTTTTTCCTTCACATCTTTGGCCGCTTGAGCTTGCTGGGGCTGCTGCCCTGGGAGCTGAAGGACACGAATTTTTCTGCCACGTGGTTCAGCTCCTCCTCTCCCCCAGCAGCCATGTGCCAGCTCCTTCCCTGGGTGCTGCCATCACCCACGGTGTGTCTGGTGATGGCCAAGCTGCAGCACTGGGCACTGTGGGCCCAGCACAGCCCCAGGGCCTTGCAGGGGGAGAGATGCAGGTACTCCCTGGGGTCACATCACCCCCCTCGGGACACCCACACCCAGCCAGGCACATCCCAGAGCTGCTCCTTCGGGATAACTCTTCATCTTTTCCGTCCTGGAGACCAGCAAAGCACCCGGGGGATTTCTCTGCACGTAAGATCGTGCCTTGACTTTACTCAAAACAACGTGTCTGGTTCGGTCCCGCACACGTTTATGGTTCTCCACATGCAGCACATTGCAAACGTGCTCAATAGTAAATAGATCCTCAGACATCAAAGAGAAATTCTCACTTCTCATCCCAGTATCTCCTTATCGTCAGCGAGGTGATTAAAATCTGCATGTAGCTCACACCAGATAACACAATTCAACATACAGAAAAGGGGGGGTCGTTACGTAACGCCTTGTGCGGGGTGGCACTTTCCATTGCCAGCAGCACAGGAAGACACCTATATTTGGCAGGCAATGGAGACGCGGGGCCTTCTTCACACTATAAAAATGGTGCTGTGCCCAGCAGCGAGGCAGAGGGGCCCTGGCCAGCCCAGCGCAGCCGTGCTCAGCCAGCACCGGCAGGATGCTCCCCTCGCTGAAGGCACTTCTCGCCCTCCTGTCCCTGCTGCAGATCATCTCCTCCGCGGCTGTGACCCACCTGCACAAGCAAACGCTGCTGGAGATCACCCGCCAGGTCCGGCAGCTCAACTCCGGAGTGCAGGTAAAGGCGGCTCCACCTCCTGCTGCGCTTCGCTTGTCGACCGCGGCACCTCCACCGCCGGCGATGATGCCCCGGGCCGGGCACTGCCCCCAGGGCTCAGCCTGCCCATCCCAGCTCCTGGGGCACCCCGGGCCGGGCACTGCCCCCAGGGCTCAGCCTGCCCATCCCAGCTCCTGGGGCACCCCGGGCCGGGCACTGCCCCCAGGGCTCAGCCTGCCCATCCCAGCTCCTGGGGCACCCCGGGCCGGGCACTGCCCCCAGGGCTCAGCCTGCCCATCCCAGCTCCTGGGGCACCCCGGCCCAGTTCAGCCTCGGCTTTGTGCGAGCAGCGCTTGACTTGGTACAAGCAGCTGGTGTTGAGTCGGGTGATGTTTTCCACCCGACATCAGGCACATTGCAGGAAGAAGTGCTGAGGAACGGGACAAGCTGCTGTGGCAGGGTGACCAAGGCAGGGTGACCAAGGCAGGGTGACCAAGGCAGGGTGACCAAGGCAGCTTAGCGATGTGGACATGGTGGCCCGGGCAGTGTGGGGTTCCGGGGGGTCCCTCCTGCCTCTTCCCAAACAAGGGCTGTGCAAACCCGTGCCCAGGAGCCTGTTTGGAAACAATTTGCTGAAAGTCAGATCTCAGCGGGGGCAGCACCAAGGGAGCATCCATGGCACGGCCTGCTGGAGAGGATGGAGACTCAGAGCCCCCTCCTGGGGGAGGCCACAGCTGGAGGCTCCTTGGGGACGGTCTCACCACGGTGTCCTTGTGATGATGGTCTCATGCTGATCCTCTCTCGTGTCTCCTGTCCAGGTGCCCTGCAATGACACCCGAGTGGCACAGGTCACCTTCACGGACCGCAAGGTAAACCCCCTGCACAGAGAGGCGCAAAATGCATTTACAATAAACGCAGCCAGAGCCGGAGCCCTGCTGCCCTCGGGCACAGCCCGGGGGCCCGGGTGCCTTTACCCGCCTGTGCCCGAGGTGCTGCCCCCGCCCAACACCTCTGTGCCCGCTCGGGGCTGCAGCAGCAGCGGAGCAGGTTCGGGAGGCTCAGCGAGCCGCCCTCCAGCCCCGGAGACCCGAACAAAGCCCAGGGCCCCGCCGTGTGTTGCAGGTGCCGGACGGGGAGCTGCTGTGCCAGGCTGCCCGGGCGCTCAGCGCCGTCACCCGCTGCCGGAGGGACTACGAGCCGCTCGTCACCAACCTGCGGAGACTGCAGGGCACGGGGGTAAGGACGGGGCTGGCACTGCGCGGGGGCCGTGCCCCCAGCCCCGGGCACGGGACACGTCCCCGACCGCCCGGAATCAGCCGCTGGATTCGTTCCGCGGCGAGGGGGGCAGACGGAGCGTGTGCCAGGGCCGGGAGCCCCGCTGCCCCCCCGGGCGGCTGCGAGCGCTGCTGCCGCCTCTAACGGACCGGCCTTTCCCTCCCCAGAGCTGCACCCGGGCCGGAGACAACGAGATCTACCTGCGCCACTTCTTGCCGGAGTTGGGCAACTTCACGCAGGGGCTGTTCCGGCGCTGGGGCCGGGGGCCGCAGTGACCCCGCCCGGCCCTGGCCCTGCCCGCTCCCACGCAGCCTCTGCCGAACGGCTTTTGATTCTCGCTCCTCGTTGTACGCACCTCCCGGCCCGAGACCCGACCCAACCCGCCCCCCCTGTCCGGGGATGCGCCCCCCGGGATCCCTGGCGGGGATGTGAGCCCCTGGGAAGGGATGCGATCCCTCGGGAAGGGATGCCATCCCTCGGGAAGGGATGCCATCCCTCGGGAAGGGATGTCATCCCTCGGCAGGGGTGCGATCCCAGGCAGGGATGCCAGCCCTCGGCAGGGATGCCATCCCTTGGGAAGGGTGCGATCCCTCGGCAGGGATGCGGGAGGGTTTGCCCGGCCCAGAGCCCCGGCGCATCCCGGAGCTCTTCGTTCATTCATCTCCTCCTGCAGCACCGACCAAAACCAAAACCAGATTATCTGCTTCCTGTTCCCCTTAGGGAAGGCAGGTTTCTTCACAATCGTCTTCTCTTCCTAAAAAGATCAAAATCTAGGCTGAAATGAGGTATTTTTCTCTACCGCAGCTGAGGGGGGAGATGACTTGGGAGCAGAGCCGGGGAAGTGCAGAATTCGAGAGCAAAAACTGGGCGGGATCGGGAGGGAGGGGCTGGAACTGTTACTGCAACTTCAGTGTGTCCCTTCTATTGCCTGTGCCTTTTAACTTATTACTAGTGAAGACAGGAGAGTCTGTAGGATAATTTTACATCTAGGGGATGCTCATTAGCATCAAGACTTCTGGAGTTTATTTATTATTATTATTTGTTATTTAAATAACTTATTTTTATAGCACATAATCTAAAGATTCAAGACCAAAAAGTCCTGGCTGTTTAAAGCTTTTCTTTGCTTGGAATCTACATAAAGAGGAAAAGCCAGTATTCAGGTGATTTATTTTTAATTTATAGAGTAGTTCTGAGGAATAAAATCATATTTAAAATACTGCTACCTCATTTTAGAGAACTCTCACTGCCTAATTGCCTTTGCACAACAACAAATGAATGTGTGCAGATTCATATTTATTGTTCTTCTCTCTATTTAAAACATTTGTACTATGAGAGTTAATATATTCCAATTATCATCTGTTTGAATGTCTTCATTCTATGATTTTTTTCATATCAACTATGCACTGATGTTATTAAAGTGTTTCAGGGCTTAAGCAATAAATGACTGAATAAGGAGCTCTTTTTGCCTGTGGTTTATCTCCCTTTAAGGAGGAGAATTTGGGGGGGCTGCCTGTTGCTCAGTCAGCACAGAGTGGGGTGGGCAACACTGGCATTTTGGGGGCAAGATGCAGCAAATTCAGCCAGTCTGCCACTGAGAGCAAGGCTGCAAGAAAGCAAGAGGCACCAAAGAACCCCCCCAGGCTGGGGCATAGGAAATCCAGGGGGAAGGGAAGGGCTGGGGGAGGCAGGAGGAGAGGAGAGCCCTTGTTTGGGAAGGGGGGAGTGTTGGGGGGCAGGAGGGGGAGCAGGGGGAGGTCTGGCCAATGGGCCAGGGCAGGATCAGGGCTCAAGGGCCAGAGCTTGCTTGGTGCCAGCAGCACAGGGACTGAGGTAGGAAATCAACTCACCAAATAACTGCTGGAGATGGTCAGAAATGCAGGAAATTGCTCCAAATGTGTGGTGGGGGCTCGACTGCATCCTTGGGAGCTGCTGTGGATAAAGCCCAGCACCAGGAGCAGAGAGGAGCAGGACACCCCTGCTGCCATCAGCCCCTCCTGGCCCTGGCCCAGTCACTCTGGGCTGGGCCAGAGAGGGGAAAGCTGAGCTGTGGCTTTTGTGGAGCCTGGGCAGGATCCTCATGGGGTGGGAAATGCTCCAAATCAGAGCCCAAGGGAGAGAATGGCAGAGGAGAAAAGCTGAGGACACTCTTCTGAATCAAGCACCCTCCTTTAGTAGGGAACACAGGCAGGTTCATCCCTGGATAATGGCTGGGATGAATCAAAGCTGGGGCTCCAGAAATAGTGAGGATCCCACGGGGCTGGAGCTGTTCCTGCAGGGAGAGATGAGGCCACTGCTGTCATCCCACCCTTGGGAAAGGATGTGGGAAACTTCTCCTTCCCTGTTTTGTTGGATTGACCCTGGATGGACACCAGGGCCCCACCAAAGCCACCCTGTCACCCAGCTGGGCAGTGGGGAGAAAATATAATGAAAGGCTGGTGGGTCTGGATAAGGACAAGGACATAACACTCACCAACCACTGTCCCCTTCATCCCCCTCTCCCTTCCTCCCGGGCTTAACTTCACTCCTCATTTTCTCTCCCTCCTCCTCCAACTGTGGTTTTGCAGCAGCTCCCCCCTCTTTAAATCCCTTACCCCTGGGGCACTGCCAGCCCTGCTGCTGAGCCCAGTCCTGCCCAGCAGTGGGTCCCTCCTGGGCTCCTCAGGCTCGGGAGAAGCCTCCAGCAGCTTCTCACAGAACCCAACCCCGTGACCTCCCACTTCCAAGCTCAACACAACTGGTGACACAGTGATGCAGTTTTCCACCATGATTCAGCCTGAGTAGCTCAAAGGTTAAATTTTTCTGTGATTTGAGCATTTTCTGTTCTCTCACTCCAGCTTGGGTACCGGGGGAATCGCTGTGTCTGCGGGATGGGGCCTCTGCCTCCATCCCCTGCTCCAGCATCAGAGGCAGGGATCCTCCCCCCACCACTCACCCCAGGCCAGGGGGACCCCTCTGAGATCCCAGTGAGGATCGTGGAGCCACAGATGCAGTGCTGCAGCCAGAGCATCTCCTTGTCTGCCCTGCAGCACGAGCAGGGTGGGTAGGAAATGGCACAGCTCCCCTGGCAAATCCCTCACAAACACCTTTCTAAGGCAGCAGCTTCACCTAGCTCATGTGGGGCTTGTTGGAATTAGACAAACAAGATTACTCTCAGTGTGGCTGCTCCTGGATTCATTGAGCACTCAGCAGCCCTTATCAAGCATCTGATGGCAAGTTGCTGTTTGAGTTAGAAAACTCCCTATTAGTTATTACAAAACTCCGAAGTTTCCCAGCTCAGCTTGTTTCTCAGTGTGATTTCCTGCAGCAGCTCTGCTCTGGGGGGCTGCTGGAGCCCGTCACCCAAAGGCTCAGGCTGTTCCCTGGGCAGGGCAGCTCCAGCCCCCAGAGATGCTGGTGCTGGAGCAGGGCCACAACCCCCCCTTTTCCCAGCACCAACACGACACGTGGCAGCTCCCTGTGCCTTCTCCACGGCCCCACAGGCTCCTACACTGTTTTTGGGGCCAGTCTGGCAGGAGGGCCCCCAGCTCTCCACAACCCCCCTGCTCCTGCCCAGGTGGGTTTTGTCCCCCCCGTGGCTCTGCCACACTTTCTGTTCCTCCCCAGGTTAAGAAACCCAGGGACAGAAATCAGTTTGCAGACAGAGGAAGCTTGGCGTGATCTGGAGGTACTCAGATGAAACGTGATGGAAGAATTTGCAGGATACTTACAGGAAAATAAAAAGCAAAGTTCAGTTACTGGAGTGTTGGAGCAGTGGGGTCCCCAGTTCAGCCACTTCCAGGTCAGGGTGTAGAGTGTTGGGATACACAGAAACGGAGCCTCCCCAGAGCTGCAGCTCACGTCCTCCTGTGTGACCTGACTCCTTCCACCCTTATCTTAGGGTGGAAATTTCCTACATTGAAACATAATGAAAGATCAGAGAAAATTTTCACTTGCACAAAAAAGACCTGTTGTCCTCATTGGGAGCAACTTCGAAAAGTGCAGATAAGGGAAAAATAAGTTTTTCCTTCTCGTTCAGCAATTTTACAGCCATAAATTGAGGTGCTTCCTCCAGAAATGAACACTCAGGTGCAGCTCACCAAAATATCCAGAGAGGTTGAGCCGAGGGGGTTCAGCCATGAGCATCCTGGGCCGAGTCCTGCTCTCCTCCCTGGTGCTGCTGGGCTGCCAGGGGGCCGTGCTCCCAGCCTGGACACACTCCCTGCACACCCACATGCTGCAGGAGAGCATCCGCCTGCTGCAGCACCTGCAGGGGACACAGGTAGGGCAGCCTGGGGCTGCAGCTGCTGCTGCCAGGGACAGGTTGTGTCCCCAGGCTCAGGAGGAGCAATGCTGAGTCAGAGGAAGGTGCTGAGCCCACAGGGCTCGGGGCTGGGCGGGTGGCTGGGTCTGGGTGTGTGTGTGCACGTGGCACAGGGAGCCAGGGCAGCACCACCTCCAGGCTGACTGCTCCTCTCCTCTGTCTTGGTACAGGTTTCCTGTAACGACATGAACGTCACCAATATTTTTGCAGACAATAAGGTAAGAAAGCAAAGCTCACTTGCTTTTGTTCGAGACCAATCACAGAGCCCTGATGGGTACTGCCAGAGGGTGCTGGGGGCTGCAGGAGGGCACAGGGGAGGCAGGTGGGAAGCCCAGGGTCCTGGTGAGGAGGAGCAGGAGCCCACTGTGAGCCCCCAGCACGGCTGCTGGGCTGCCCAGTTTGCCCTCACTGCTCCCAGTGCCCTGACCTTCCCACTCCCACCTCCACCTCAGCCAAAGCAGCATGGGCAGCTTCTGGCCAGCCTGGGGACAGGGGGAGGCAGAGGGTGGGCAGGCTGGGCCCTGAGCCCGAGCAGCTCACAGGGGGTTCAGCCCTTCAGGAAGGAAGAGCAGGGCTCCCTGTGCCCTGAGTGCTGTGTCACCAGCTCAGACACCCACACGCCCCTATCGTGTGGCATCTCGAGCTCTGCTTAGACACACTATCCCTCTTTAGCCCCTAATCTGGGGGAAGGCTCTTCAGCTATCACTAGATTTAGTACCAGATAATAGAGCCTTTTTCTGCTCTGAAAACTGCTGCCTAAGCCAAGCTCCCCAGCCCCAGAGTTCCTGTTTTCGCAGAAAGCCCATGCTGTGCTGCACAGGCAGAGGGAATCCAAGGGCTGCAGCCTTTCCTGGGGGGCTGGGGACAAACCCCCCTCAGAGGGTCCCCACACCCCTCCTGCCACAGGGACTGGCCCTGGGAGGGAGAGGAGATGCCCCAAGTGCTGCACAGCCCCGCGTTCACAGACCTGTCCGTGCTCAGGGGATGGGCCAGTGTCCTGCTGGAAGATGCTGTTCAGGTGGAAGCTGAGGAGATGGAGCAGGCAGAGCTCTCAGTGACCACGAGGCAGCACTGGGAACATCCCCTAAGGAAGAAAGTCAAGTAGTTTTCTTATTGCCACAAGCACATCACTTATTAGAGCTCCTCATCTTCCACGTGTCTCTGCCCCCAGTGAAGGCAACCTCCTCCCAGGCCCTTCTGTTATTCCTGTAGCTCTCTGGCTGCTCAAACCAGCCTCACTCCCAGGGCTCCCACAGGGAGCAGCTCCCCGAGCACAGGGTCCCACCCCCTGCAGCAGGATGGTCCATCCCAGGGACGTGGCACAGCCAGAGGGCAGCCCCCTCACCAGGACAGGGATGGCAGCAGACACACACAGGGCTGGGAACCTTCAGGGAGCCTTTGGCATCTCCAAGAACACTTTGCACCTGCCCTGGAGAACAGAAATAAATGATTTGCAGTGTTTTCTGTGCTGCCAATGAAGCTGTGACTGTACAAGAGGGTTTCCTTTTCCCAGACAGGGGACACCATGGAGATCCTGTGCAAAGCTGCCTCAGTGGCCCTGGAGGGCCAGAGCTGCCACAGGTCCCTCGAGGGCCTTTCCGACAACTTGCTGGGCCTGGTGTGGGGGCACAAGGAACAAGGAGCAGAGCACAAGGTGAGGCACAGCTGCCCCTGCCCTGCCCAGCACCCCCAGCAGCCCAGCCCAGGCTGCAGAGCCCCATCCCTCCCCAGCAGGGACCCCAAGAGCCCTTTTTTCCCATTGCAGAAGCCATGCCCCGTGGCAGCAGAAGGCACCACCTCCCTGAAGAACTTCCTCAAGGAATTACTCCAAGTCCTCCAAGAAGAATATAAGAGTCAGAAGTGAAAAAACCCACAATTTGGGATTTGTTTTTAAACTATGAATCTATTTTTCAAAGATTATTTATAATATTTTTTTAAATAAATGTATTTTTGGACTAAATTCACTGGCATTGCAGAGGATGTTACAGAGTTGAGAGAATTCCAAGTTCATGGGGACAGGGGTGGTGCTGCAAGGAGCTGCCAAAGGATTTGTCCTGCCATGGAATTAAGGCTCGTGCCAAGGTGGGGAACACGGGTCTCAGCAGAGGGAAGAGCCCCAGAGAAGGCAGGGGGGAGAAGCCAGGCCACAAATGGGACCTGCTCCTGCAAGCTGGAGCTGCAGAGGGAGCAGCCAGGCCTGGGAGGAGGCAAGCCCTTAGCTCTTACCTTACTGCCAGTCTGTATTTATGGACAGGGACAGCCCTCTGTGGCCCAGGGGAAAGGAGGCTCCAGCAGCAGCAGCAGCCAGAGCTCTGGCCTGGGGAGGATTCCAGCCTGGGGCAGCCCTGGGAGGTGGGTGAAGCCCCTCTGGCAGCAGGGACTGGGGACCTTGCAGGTATTGACCTGTCCAGCAGCCTTCAGCTTGTTTTGCCACAGCCTGGGGAAGTGCCAGGGTCTGGTTTGTGCACCAGCTGAGCCCCAGGGCTGGGGGAGCTGCAGGGGCTGCAGCCCACAGAAAACCTGGGGGGCACAGGCACTGCAGCCCAAGAGCTCCTGCAGCAAAGGGAACAGAGGTGGCCACTTGCAGTCTGCAGAGGGTGGCTGGCTGTGCAGCACACACACAGCCAGGGCACAGCCCAGGCCCACAAGCTGCCCTGGCAGGGCTCTGGCTCAGCTCAGGGCCACCCCCAGCAGAGGATGAGCTGCAGCAGGGGCTCCCCAGCTCCTCAGGCCCAGCTCCTGACCTGCACAGCAGCCTCAGCTCACTGGATTTCTCTGTGCTCTTGCAGCAGGGTCCTCACACCCCACACTCACCGCAAACTTCTGCCCCTCAGAGCTCCCCAGCCCCCTTGATCCAGCCCTCCTCACTCCCTGCTGACACAGCTGAGTTAGAAAGATGCTCTGTGTTACTTGAAAAACAGCCACAGAGATGGAATTAGGAATCAAGAATTTTATTTCATGGCATGAACATGCTCCAGGGACACAATACTGATATATACAGTATAATGAATTAACTTGAGTCATAAATTGAAGAATAATTAGAAAGAAACAGAGTTAGAAAACCAATAAATAGGAAGACAAATTATACAAACAGACTAGCAGTTTTTCCCTCTATACAGGCCTGGCTGAGCAGAACTGTGGAGAAAGGTGAAAGCTGGACATGTGCAGACACTGTAGTCAGTGAAAGGCACTAAGGACCATTTCCTCTCCTCTCAAAGGATCAGGAACAAGTTAAATATGAAATAATTAATTTACACAACATTAAACAACAAAAAGCAACCCCCTCAGTGCTCTGGAATGAGGGGATCTCGTGGCAGCAAGAGGCAGAGGAGCACACACAGCCTGCTATGCAATGTGGGGTTTGATAAATACTGCCCTGGGAGGGGAATGGCTGGGTTAAGCTCTTCAAGAAAACCCTGAACACACAAACCAAATCCTTTCCTCTTTTACACACATGATGGGCTCATGGGACACTCTCAGACTGCCCAGAGCAAACCAGGCTGCCTGGAGTGACAAGGAGCTCCCCAGAGCCTCAAACACAGCCAAGCTGCCAGGGCCCAGGGCCACAGCAGGGTCCCACTTCCACAGACACAGTCCTGATTTGTTCTCCAGGGCTCTCTAACAGGAGATAACCAGTTTCTCCAATCTGCCAATTAAAGGCATGCAAGCAATTATTTATTGTTCTCTCTGCCCCAAGGCTCACTGGAATATGCAGAGTACTATTGTTTTCAGCAGCAGGACTGTAACATGAATTGTCAAGCATATGCCTCTACAGTTAAATTTTAAATACTTTAAATGCAGTGCCATGGTCCACAGTGGTTCCTTGAGTCCACTGATGTCTGTCTGTAAAAATTTTCAGTGGCCTTTCTCTCATTTCTCCCTTTTTCTGACATTTTCTCTGTGACACAAAAACAAAGTGACATGTGTCTACTAGCAGCATAAATCTCAAAGCAAAAGAGCAGCCATCACAAAGAAATGGTTATTGTCAGAGAGCAGAATCTTCTTCCTCTCATCAGAACACAGCCAGAGACCCAACACAGGCCACAGAGAACAGAGCCAGCAGCAACTGTTTCAGGGGATGTCACTGCCCTGGGAAACCTGGGCCATTCAGTCTGTTCTACTGCAGGAGAGTCCAATTCATCCTGGGGGCACAGCACTGGCCTTGCAGCCAAAGAGGAGGGAAGGTGGCACAGCTGACACCCAGTCCTGGTGTTCCAGCACCCCTTAAACCCCCTCTGCTGCTCACACCACAAACTGCTCACACACTTTTTAAAGATTCCACAGAGAGCAGCCAAAACCATAGTGCAGCACAGCCTTCAAGGAATAAAAGGAGCAAAGAAGCTTTTCTGCCTTCACATCCCAGGGGTCACTCTGCCCAGTGCCAGCAGCTGCCACACAGACTGCCACAACCAAAAGCACTTCCAGACACACTTGTTTCTGCTGCACTCAGAGCATGGTCCCCTCTCAATGTCTGACTTCTGCAGCTCATGTTTCCCCTACCCAGCTATTTCCTCTGTACAGCAGGACAGCGAAAGAGAGAACAAGACACAACACTACCAGGTTAAGAGCCACAGTGAGGAATATTAAATAAAGATGCTCTTAAAGGTTTGCAGCAACCACATTCAAACACAGATCAGTGCAACAGGGGACAATAGTGAAAGCTGCCAGTTCTGTGCAAAGCAGGGCATAAATCAGATTTACCAGCCTTAGTTCAAAGCTAACATGTCTAGAACTTAAACACACATCTAGAACCCTTATTTTCCTATACATTTCAACAAGGATTGCCCACAAGTTTCCCTGCACAACACGTTTCACACATGGAATTTCACAACCATCATATATACCAGTTTAATATTATGTTAATATAACATACAATATACAGGCAACTAAGGAAAAAATACATTTTTTTAAATAAAAAAAATTATAGCCATGTCAAACTGTGCCATCTCTTGAATTCCATAGTCTAGCCAAAGCACATACACTCACTGATTGGTACAGGGACTCTGACAGGTCACACTACTGCAGCAGGGAGTCAATGACAGCTCCTGGCTTGGCCGAGTGTTTTCTGTTTGGAGAGCAAAGGAAACAAAAAACAACAGCACACACACATCATTAGGCTGTCTAGGAGAGACAGGGACCAGCCACATCTCACTACAGCAAATTCAAGCAGAGATCACCAAGAAAGCCCAAGCTGAACTCTCCCCCTGCAGCACTTTGCTGCCCAGCAATGCCAGTCCAGGCACTGGCCCTGTGTCAGACTGTGCTAAACACCCCCAAAACACAGGCAAAGCCAGGAGCTGGAAGAAGGGAATGCAGAAAGGAGCATCAGATAAAACCCAGACAAATCTCTCTGGACAAGATTTGCTGCAATAAAGAGATCTCAGCTTGGTTCTGTTACACCAGAAAGCTACACCATGCAAAATGTTAGTGCTTTGCCTTCTCATTAAGCAAGTGTTTGAAGAGTTATGGTAAGTTTGCATAAACAAAACTTAAGTCTTTCCCTGGGTAAATCCCTGATTACATTCAGACACCCCAGAGTTCTTCACCTTCTCCCTGTCTTGGGCCTGGATCTTCCCTTTGAAGTCCTTGGCCTCTCCAGCTTCATCAGAGACTGCCTCAAGCTTTCTTCAGTGTAAGCCAAGTACACATGGGAAAGGTCCACTTCAAAGGGCTGCAAAAACACCAGAATCATTTTATACACTGATCAATGGTGCTTTTGCAACACCACAAAGACTCATCTCTTCCAAAGAAAACATTACAAGTGGACAGTTTGGCTGTAAGCAGTGAGAGGTGGGCACAGGCAGCAGGACCTGTGCAGTGCAGCACATCAGTGCAAGACTTACTCACATCTTTCTCCTTTTTATCCAGGACAGGGGTCTGTTTCCTCATATTGTTTCCTGTATATGCAACACATTTCTGTAGGAAGAAGGACAGAAAGGTCTGTTAGTGAAGTCTGCTGTGCACAGCAAAAGTGACTCCAGCTTGATCCCTTCCTCCCTGGGCTCAGTGAGGCCCCCCAGCAGCTCCTGCCAACAGCAGCCTGTACTCACCAGCTGCCACTCTCCTATGTCTTCATTCCAGTGAACATAGTTTTCTATCATTTCCTAGAAGGGAATCAGGGCAGTCATTGTTAGACTTGCACAGTCCACAAGATCCACCCCCAAGGCCTGTTCTTAAGCAGCTTGCCCAGTCCTGACCATTCCAAGCTGTTTTTATCAGCACAGCTGTATCCAGTGCAAAAAGCCCTATTTATACACCAAAGCCTACAGAAGAGAAAACTCCACTCCCAAATTGTATGGACTGGGGTGCCCACTAAAGCCTGGTGCCCCCAATATGCCAACACCACCAGGAGAGCAATCAACACATGTTGTAACATGGAAAAATTAAAGGACAAGGGAAAATCTTTTGATATTTTCTATAAAATGGTGTGCATTATAGCTAAGCTCATGAATTTTCTGTGTATTGGAGCCTCAGAAAACAAGAGGTGAAGAGTTCCACACTCAGTTTTACCCCTTGATGTGACCATGAGCCATTAGCAAGCACAGCCAAAAGACTCTGAACAGATCCAGAACACAGACACACAGTGAACACACCACTGAAATACAGGGTGAAGGTGGTGTTCTTACTCTTTAAAGCATCAGGAGAGCAGGCTGCAAGCCAGCAGAGCCCAGCAGAGCCCAGCAGAGCCCTTACCTGGTAGTTCTGGGGGATGAAGTTGTCAATGATGAGCATCTGCAGGCGCAGCTCCCTGCTCAGCTGACGGATGTTCTCCAGCAACCCCTCAATCTCCCTCTGATGCTCTTGCTGCAGGTCTGCCATCTGAAAACAAACCATTTGAGACACAGCACAGTCAGCTTCAGCCATGGTAACAGCCCAAGACAGAACAGCCTTCTGTCTGTATGAGGATTTGGGGAAACAAAAGTAATCTCTGCTTATTAATGACAGAATATTTATCTCTGAAGATTAAACCCTCAGAAATGTTTCAGCTCAGAGATGGCTGAAAATAGCATTAAGTTCTCAGTTTCATGAAGCCAAAACTGGCCTCCTGCCAGTCCAAGCTCCAGCTGAGAGCAGGTGAAGAGCATGCACACAAGTTACATCCCTGGCGAGGTTTCAAGGAAAATCTCTGATCTTAAAGACCAAATGCATTTTTCATGAAACAGGAACTCCAACTACCAGCCAAAGGACACATCCATGCAGGGACTGAGGCAGAGGTAACGAGGGCACTGGTCAGGAAAGACACAGCTCAAAGCACAGGAGCCTCAATGGGGCTGCCAGCAAACAACTTGCATTTTATTTCAGAAATAACTCGTGTTTTTCCTTGAAGTTCTGGGTATCTCAGGGTCTCACACAACCCTTCTTGTCCTGGCCTGGGGAAAAGCTCTATGACATGCCACTGTGAAGCTCCAGCAGCAGACTGAATTAGGTGTTTTTGAACTAGGTGAGCCAAATGGACAGCACAGAAAGGCATTTCCAAACATATGGCACATTTCCCAGTGTTACAAAGCTGATGGTTCACCCTTCCCAGCTCTACTCCCTCACAGATCATGGACTTCAGGCACTAACCTCTGACTTTGCAGCCATGAGCATGGTCCAAACTTTCTTCAGCTTCTTGGTTTTCCCCTGTGCTTCCTCCTGGAGGTTGGTGTACTTCTCCTCGATGTCCAAGCGTTCTTGCTGTGTGCAACATTTAGCACAGACACCCACACATTAACACAAGCAAAGAAACTCTCTGCAATAGTAGAAACTCCTGGAACTAGCAAAGCATTGGCCAAGAGCACAGAGCTCTGGCTTAGCCAGGCTGGCTCAGAGCCACAGTGGTGGCAGTGGCCCCTGCAGGGGGGGGTCTCTGCAGCTCCCAGAGCAGGGACAGCCCCAGGGACAGCGTCCTGCCCCCCTCCCTGCACACACAGCACACAGCCCCACCTCCTTCTCCTCCAGCTCCTTGCGCAGCTGCTCTGCTCTCTTCCTTCTCTCCTCCAGCTCCATGTTTGATTCTTCAAGAAGCTTCTCTTGCTCCTCTGCTTTTGCCAACAAGTCCACTCCTCCCACGATCACCTTCTTCTCCAAAGCAGACAGTTTCTCCAGCATGGACTGGTACTCTTGCCTACACAGACAAGCAGGTGTGAGGCTCCCTGCACTGCAGTGCTCCCCAGCAGCAGCTCCAGCTTGGTTTTATAGCCCAGACAGCACCCACAGGGCTGGAAAAACTCGTCCTGCTGTCAAGGGTTTCAGTGGGGGTGAGGCAGTGCAAGGGGACACAGGCAGCTCCCCAAGGCCCAGCTCCCATCCCTTCCTCTCAAGCAGAACCAGGTCAGCAGAGCAGTGTCCCCTCTGTGAGGGGCTGCAAGGCCCCAGGGACAGCACCAGGGGCACCCTCTGCCTCCCTCTGAGGGAGCTGATGAGACACAGTGAACAGATCGAGGCAGAGCAGCTGAGATGCAGACCAGGAACGCTGGAGCAGCCTCCTGGCAGCAGGACTGCCCTGTTTGTGAGCTCAGCAGCCTTCTGGCTTCAGAGTGGGGAACCCCTACCCCAAATGACTGAGCTGCAGGGAAGCTGGCCTGCCACACAGCAGCACTGCTGCTCCCCACAGGTCTTGGGAGGCTCATTTATGTTCCTATGCTACCTTGCCTAACTAGGTGAAGTTAGGAAGTGGCAAAAGAACAGAAGTCTGCCTTTTCCACCTGCTCTAAGCTCTGAAAGCAGACCAAGCTCCTCTGTCACCCTGACAGCAGCAAAGGCTGATGTTCACTTCCTACAGAGGTGGGCAGACCCCTCCCCACGCCCCTCCAGGTGCTGATATGGTTAAGGCAAGGCAGGAAGCCCCACAGCCTCACCACCCGCCCAGAGCACGGCACGCACCGAACTTTCAGCAAGTCCTTTTCTCTCTTCTCCAGTTCAGCTCTGACTTTATTTCTTTCTTCTTCTTCCATATCAATCTTAGTTTCAATAGCTTTTTTCTCCTCTTCAATCTTTGCTTGCATCTCTACCATCTTATCACGGGAAACTTTCTTTTTGCCTTTGGAAGAGATAGAGGGGGAAAAAAAAATGATACAGAGGTTATCTGTGAACTAAAGCATTTCCTTCCAAGTTCAGATTTAATACTTGCATTTAACAAAAAAAAAAAATCAATTAGAAGTCAGCTTCAAAATGGGCACAACTCAGTCTTTCAAGTGCCATTTTAACACTGAGCAGTTGTCAGCAGTTGAAACAAGGCCACAAAACTAATGCCCCCAAAGCAGAAAACATGCAGAGAACACCTGGAGAAGAAGCACTGCCTGGAGAGAAGCCCAAGCTGGAAACTCAGATGTTCTAACAATGCAGATTAGGCCACAGGAAGGAAAACAAGAGACTGCCTTGACCCACAGCTCCAAGAGGTCAGCTCCCAGAGTCACCTACTCAAATTTCAGGTTAGCATCTCCACCACCCCCCTCAGTCCCTGCCCTGCTCACAGGCTCACCTGGTGAGCACACAGATACTTTTAAGAACACAATACTGTGAAAAATGGAGAGCCTAGAGAAATTCAGAGCAGCCCTATGAAAACCAGGCAATTAAAAGAAAGCTCTGGTGGTATTTGTCTGTGTAACAGTGCCTACCCACTGATTTGAAAGTGCCAAGGTGTGCAGTGACTTGTGGGCTGTGTCTTTACAACAGAACTACTACAGCAGCACACCAGGGCCATTCCACAGAGGGACTGACCAGAGCAACCCACTGAACCTACTGACCTCAAGGGCTGGCCCAAAACCCAAGTTGGAAACAAAGTGTGAGGCTGCTGCTCCTGGAAGTCACTCTGCAAGTCGTGAGCCAACTTCCACTGTAATCTCAGGAGTTCCCAAGTCATGAAAAACCCCACCCTGCAGAATCCATGGCCTTGAAACCAACAGGAGCCACCCAGTGCCAAGAGACAGCTTTTCACAGTGACATAAAGCACATGGTCAGAGTGTGCCCCATGAAGCTGCTCAGCAAAGGGCTTCCCTCCCTCCAAGCTCCAGCTTCATTTATAGACACAGATGACATGCATTTTATTTCCAGACATCTATACATTGCCTTATGGACATCTGTACTCCAGCAGACTGACCAAATGCACATGTGTGCACATGTGTACACCCCTGTGTGTGCCTGCCCAAGGCACAAGGGCATTCATTGCTCTTGTGACAAGGGAAGGACTTCAGCCCTGCAGCAAACAGCATCTTCATTTCCATCTGCTAAATCAGAATCAGATACAAGCACTTCTTTCTGGGTTTGTGGTGCTGTCACTAATTAGTGTTTGAGTAAGAAGCTTTCTGGAAGTGCTACACAGAGCCCATCATGAGAGGTAAGCCAGATAAAGGCTTCTCACTGCTGGGACACAGCCCTACATATTCCCAGTGTAAGAGAAAAAGGTGAATTGAAGCAAGTTGTAAGGGCCTTTCACAAGCTCTGCAATTGTATTGTAAGTAGGTGAAAATTAATTACACCAACCTGCTTGATCTTGCATTAAGAGGAAGTAGAAAGCAAATCACAGAGAGGCAGCAAACACATGAAAAGAGGAGGAAAGAAAATATGTTACTGCTTTGATCATTTTGGACAAAGATCATCAGCACCAGAACAAACATTCATTTCATAGGCATGTTTCTAGACTAGAAAACAGGATAATCACCACTGTCAACCCCTCCATCAGAGCAAACCCCAATGCATCATGTCTTTATGCTAAAGCAGAGAAGGTTCCTGCACTGGGGAGTGCTCTGCATACCCAGGACAATCTTCAGCTCACTCTTGCATTCTTCTGCCCACTCAACGCAATGCTGCATCTGAACACCCCACTGGGAGCCTGCTGCAAGGACCATGCCCTAAGGAACAGCTAAAGGGGAGGATTTCTGCTGGAATTAGGAACTTATTGCTCCCCCCACTCCAGCCAGCCAATTCTGTTCTGTTACCTGCAAAACATCAGCATACACAACACATTCTCTAAGCTGGAACCAAGTTTCCAAGCCAGGTCTTTGCAAGGTACATGACAGCTGCACACAGGGAGTCTCAGCACAGGATTTCTCCATTTAGTTCCACAAGGGATTAGTGGGTTAATTTGCAGTAACTGGTGCTTCCACAGAGGGATAGAGCCACTTCTGGTTGTTCAAGCAAGTGCAGCAAAAGAGGCAGGACAGGAGGGGGAGAATGAAAAGGCACCACATGCAGAAGGGTCACACTTGAGGACAGTTAATATCCCAAACCACAAAAAGCCACACTGAGTCCTGATTGCCAAAAGCCCAGCACAACTTCCCCAGCAGAGCAGTGCCAGCCTGCAGGAGATGGGCTCATCCCCCACTGCCACACCAGCAGTTTGCTATTAACTGTCCTCATCCAAATACACACTGGGGGGTTCCAAGCAAGCTTTGAAAGAGCAAAACTGAAGCAAGCAGCTCCCAGCCTCCCCCTGCATGGCGCAAGGCCTCCTTTCAGCAGGTTCCTTCTGACCTGCTGCCACCTGCTCTGAGCTCTGCTTTCCCTGACACCACTGGGCTAAAGGGAGAGAACCTTGCAGCAACCCCTTCCACACTGCCCCCACACTGGGAGAGTGGACTGTCTCTATCCTGGGGAACAGCAGTGGGTGAAGCCCCCACAAGCCAAGTCCTGAGATGTGATTTGTTTCTTCAGTGCTCACTGACAGGCACAGAGCCCCCCCTGAGCAGGACAGCCCCCACTTTCCTCCCCTCTTCACTCTCTGAAGAGACATCAAGAACTTCATATCATGGGACAGTTAAACCCCAACCACCAAGGATATTTTTTAATTGTCTGCAAAAAATAAATCGACCAAGCGTTGCCACATTCTTTTGGCAAGCACAAACTTCATGCAGTTTGACTCTTGACTGCTCCAATCCTTTCCTCCAAAACTAACTCTGAGAAGGCAGAGTCCAGTACAGCAGAGTTGCATTTAACACCCATGCCCAGCTGTCCTTTTTATGAACTCCTACCATGGCAATTCCCATTAAAGGCAGCTTACATTTCCCCCTGTATTTTACAAGGTGCATTTAACACAAGCTGCACACTGGGTGTTTTTAACCTGTTGTTTCTCACTTTTGTTCAAACCTTGCTCAGGCAGCACACTGCATTGCTCCCCACTCTCACATACCTGGCTCACACTGAGGAACTGTTTCAAAGGTGGAAGCAGCAAAGGAAGAACATGCTTTAGCAGTTACAGCTTCAGGGTTATCTTTCCAACACACAAAGCAGGGAAGAGTGCAACATTGCAAAATGGAGTGTGCAGATTATGGAAAGGCCAAAGCTTAAAGGACTTAAGATCTCCCACTCACTAGTGAAGGACTTATCCAGAGGTTTCTCTATGACAGAGCATGTGGAGTCTGAACTACTGCTGCTGCTACTGCCTGGAAAACAGAAATGCGTCCCACAGAAAAACCCAGACAGGAGAAACATGCAGATGGGAAGTTAGTTCTAAAGGAAAGAAACCCACAAGAGCCAGCAACCTAATTTAAAAAAGCACAAGTTCTCATTAGGAAGCATTTGCTAGGATCCCTCCCAGACTCAGCTTGCAAAGCCACCACTTCCCAGACAGAACTGCATGCTCAGAAAGGCACCTCAGTTAAACCCATCTTGACCAGAACACAGCTTCAAACCACATGCCAGGGCAGCTTCCATTTCAAGCAACAACAGCACAGCACACCAGGTCACAGTGGAGAAGGCTGTGGGTATCTGCCATAGCAGAGGATTCGTGGCCAGGAATCCTTCCCAGTCCTCTGCTCATGGCAATTACACTTGGCCCTCAGGGGCAGCCCCTGTGCAGACCCTTCCAAGCAGCTCCCTCGCACAACTCAACCAGAGCAGCTTGTCTGGGAGCTGAGTAAATCAGTTACTGGCTCTCTACACTCCTTTCTGAAGGTGGTTTCCTCTTGGGAGGAGATTTGGGCAGGACTTGGTATGTGGAGACAGTGGGCAATCTTTCCACTTCTAGAAATAACCAAGAGGTGAAAAATTGAGTAAAAGTTGTTACAACTATCACCAAAGGCATGACAGAGGCCATTTATGACTACCTGGGCAGGCATCAAAAAGAAGAGAGTGCATCTAAAAGCAGGAATGCTTGAAGAGGCATTTCTTTAAGATGTGGGTGACAGGAAGGCAGTCTGAATGTCAGAATGAGTTTAACTAGAGAAGCTGGAAGTTGGGGCATAGCCCTGGGCTTGACTTCTGTACTGCCCAGGAGGAATCACCAGCCAGGTTCCAGGAGCACAGCAAGCTCCCAGGAAGCCACAGCACCCCATGGTCCATAGTGACTTGCAGCTCCAGGTTCACCAACATCCCCAGGGGCTGAGATGTTACACAGTGGTTTAACTGATGTGGGACCAAGCAAACTTCACCATGGGATTTCCAGAGTGCTCCCAAACAAGGTATATGCAGCTCCCTTTTCAGCACAAAGACACCCAAAGGTCAAGTTTTCCCTCTATCAACATAAAACAGGACACCAGAAGAGTCAGTTACTGAAGATCCATAAGACAGATGAATCCTTTGCCTAAACCACAGCCAAAATCCCCCTCCAACCATACACATGGTTATAAAAACCACATCTGCCTACAAGTGATCTTTGGTGTCTCCTTCCTCCCACCTGTGTGAGCAGGGGAAGTTCCACCCCAGCATCACCAGCCAAACTCAGCCACCCTGTGGCACCCAGGGAGCCACCCCAGAGGAGGGTGTCCCCACCAGCACAGCCACCCCAGTGGGAGCACACACTGCACTGGGGCTCTGTTTCCAGGGGACACATGACAATTGCAGCAGCCTGGGGCAGCTCGACACCTCCTCCTGACCCTGCCTGCCTCTGCCCACAGCTCCCAGCCCACCCTGGGGGTGCTGGCAGGGACCCCCGGCCTTACCCCGCCGCCTCTTGCGCTTCTCCCCGTCCTCCCCGTCGGCATCTTCATCCTCCTCCTCAGAGTCACTGCTCTCAGAGCCAGAGATCTCTTCCCCTACAAGAAAAGGAGGTGCTTTTTAAAGTGATTTCCTTCACCTCCTGTCAGCTTGTTTCTGTGACAGCAGTGTTTGCCAAGCCCAGCAGTGCCTGACATCAGCCTACGAGCTCCTGCACAAGTCCCAAGGGCTGGGCAGGCAGACAAGCCTGCTGTGGCTCAGGAGCTTCAGGACCATCAGGGCAGACAGGACAGACAGACAGCCTGCTGTGGCTCAGGAGCTTCAGGACCATCAGGGCAGACAGAAAGACAGACAGCCTGCTGTGGCTCAGGAGCTTCAGGACCATCAAGATAACCAGCTGAATGCTGTGAGGGCAGTGTGTACATGTTAATGCTCAAGAGCCAGCTTTTCATGGAAAATAAAGCATCTCTGCACAGCTGAAGCTACCAAGTTTTCCTACCAGCATCCCACCATACCATCTCTTCCATCTCAGACTTGGATCTCAGATGAAAGAGGGAAGCATTACTGACCATCTCCTGATGGGGCAGGTGCCAAATAACAAGCATGTTGGAGTTACTGCTACAGCTGTTCTGTGCTGTATCTCTGGACAGATGTTGGGCCAGGGTCACTGTTCAGCACAGTGTCCCTCTGGCAGGGTCATTCCAGGTTGGACTCAGAGACACAAGGCCACAAAGCTACAGAGCTTAAAGAAGCTGCTTGTTTCTCTACACGGGGTTTGAAAGTCAGCCCCAGTTCCAGCTTCACAAATTTAATTTGCTCTTCCTCCTGATAAATGCCTCCCTCCTTCTCAATCAGGGACATGTTTGACCTGCTGTTCTGGTCTATTTTAATTCCCTACACTGTGTCACCTGCTCACCAGGGGACAGTGGAGGCTGGGCACAGGGATCCCAGCCCGAAGGACACCACTCACCCTTGTGCCAAGTGCCACCTAGTGGGCAAAGCTGGGCCCCCCAGCACCCTCAGACACCTCTGCTGACACCCAGCACTGCACACCAAAGCAGGACACAGCCCTGCACCAGCAGCACCTCCTGTGACACAGCTTCCAGCAGCAAAGAACACTCCTGCCCACAGAAGGAGCACTGTTTGCTGCTGCAGAGAGGAACACAAGGGGGAAGGAGAGCCTCACCCTCTTCCAGTTTTTTCCTAAGCTCTTCAATTTCTTTTTGGAACTGGCGGATCATGGCATCCTTGGGATCCTCGTTGATCCTGGCCTTGTTCTTGATGTTCTTGGCTCTGTTTGCATACCTGAGGGTGCTGATGGTCTCATCATAGTTGTAGTCTGCAGGCCCGATGTTTGCACACTGCAACAGAGACAAGGGGCTGCAGGGCAAGGCCAGAGCCCCCAGCAGCACTGGCACTGCCACACTGCTCCCCCTTCCCAAGCTCTCCTGCTGCTGCCACACTGCAGCTGCCCTTGGCTACCCCAGCACAGCTTCTGCGTGATCCCATGCACACGAGTACGTGTCTCTGTACACAGGCCAAGAGAAAGGGAGGAGATGCACAGAGAAGGTTCTCCCAGCTGCAAACAGCTCAGAAATAGGAAGCTAAATGCCAGGCTGTCCTAGTCCCTGTGCTACCCCTGTAACATGCAGCTGTGCAGGTGGCTCTGGAGAGGCCACCCCCGAGCTCACCATCATGGTTTTGGAGTTGCCCCCCAGGGAGTCCTGCAGGAGCCGTGTCAGCTTGGAGTTCCTGTAGGGCACGTGGGTGCTCTTGCCATCCACCAGGGCTGAGATGACATTGCCCAGCGTGGACAGAGAGAGGTTGATCTTGGTGGCTTCCTTCAGTCTCTGCCCTGTGGCTCCAGTTTTTGTCTGTCTTTCAGAGCCCTGCAAAGGGAACAGGAAGCAGGAGTTAAATCCTCTAATACACCTCCTCCTTTCAGCTACACCTGAAGTCTTGCTAGCAGTTATTGAGGATCTGGGTAAGTACCTTAGACACTGTTAAAGACACAAGTCAAGCTTTCAGTGCCAGCAAATTCTGGATTGCTCAGAGTAATGGAGCTGGAGAAAACGGAGATGCTGTCCTCACACACAAAAGTGTGATAGGAAGCCTATAGCAGTTAAAGGCAGCTCAGCTAACCGCCATCTACAGCTCTTCCTACCAGCAGATCAGGGGACAACAGCAACACTGCAATTACTTTAAATTAGAGTTTCACAGAGCATCCTACACACACCCCATGTAAATAAGATGCAGACACTCAATGCCTGTTGCTTATCCTGCATTTACTCCGAGGAAAAGCACCTCAGTGCAAACCTTGGGTCAGAGACACGTTTTACCAGCACAGTTACACTGGTTCAAAGCGAGAGGCACAGAGGGAACCTGCGAGTGATGAACTGCATGGCCACAACCCTGTGGGAAAACCTCAGCAACCCCCTGCAAGGCCCTGCCCCAGGCCCCAGGAGCCACTTACAGCCAGGTCCACGAGGTGCAGCTTGCCCATCCGCACGTGCATGTTGCCATCCACCCCCTTCTCGCTGCACTCGATGGTGATGAGGAAGATGGCGTGGGAGCGGGAGCTGTGCTCGTTCATGTTGGTGGCACCCACGGAGCCTTTGGGGACACACACAAAGCCATCAGGTCTCCAGAAAGCATCACATGCTGCTCTAACTCCTCCTGCTCTCAGAGAATTATCCCCAGCTCTCTACCCAGCCCTGGACTCCAGAAGATGGCAGAGGGATGCTCAGACTCAGCAGCAAAGTGTATTCCAGGGCACTGAAGTTGCAGTGCACATCCAGCCTGGACTAACCCAAGTGTTACGACCTGCTGCAGCTCTAAACCAACCACAGACTCCTGGGAGCAGCAGTTGTCCTCAGGTTTCTTTAGGGCTACAAAGACCAGTGGCCCAGTGTGTCCACAGCTGACCCCTGAAGACAGGAGTCAGAACTTTGTCATTAATCTGAGCTTCACTAAGAAGCCTTCCAGGACACATAAACCAATCCCCCCACTCACAGCACGGGGTTAATGTTCACCCTGATCAGAACTGAAAAGGACCAAGAGACACAACAGCAGTTCTGACAACACTGACTGCCCTCACTGGGTTTGGGGGGAGACATCCTTTCTGTCCTGCTCAGCTGAACAACCTTCCCAGGAACAGGATGAGGATCTTGCTCTGCTCTGAGCTCCAGCCCTGCCCCAGCCAGGCTACGTACGGTTCTTGTGGCCCAGGGTCATGATTCTGTCCATGTCATCTGCATTGTTTACCACATAAGCTGAGAGGTCTTTGATATAAACTCCCACATCAGGTCTCTCTTTAACCTAAGAGAGAAACAGTTCAGACTGAGCATCCCTGAGAGACACCCAGCAGCAGTTCTCAGTGGTACTGTAGCAGTGCAGTGATCTACCCCTCCAGGTCCTGGTTTGCACATAGAACACTCCCCTCACAATCAGAGCAGGTAAGGAATGAACACTCATGCATGACAGTATTCCCCTGGGGGCAAAACATGACCTCAAATGTCACTCTCCAATCCCTAGAACTGCTGAGGGGCTTTTGGGGCAGCACTGCAGGTACAAAAGTGAGTGGGCTGGAACAGGCAGCTTCTCACTGTGCAACTGAGCAAGTGGAGGGGATCCAGTCCTGATCTCCACCTTAAAGGAAAGAGGGTTGCTGAGGAGCCCAAGCTGCCCCTTCCCTCCCAAGGAAGAACAGAATGCTGCCCTGGGTGCAGGCAGGAGCACAGTGGGAGGAGCAGGCTCACCTCCAGCCTCTGGGTCTGGTCCTTCCCCAGCAGGTCCCGCACCTCCTCGTTGTAAATCTCCAGGTAAGAGACACGGACCAAGAACCTGAGCAAGCACAGGGGGGAGTTCGTTTAGTGAGACATTTGCTCAAGTCCCACAGACACAACCACAGAGTGCAAACAAAGTGCAGGGAAGTGCCAGCAGGGCCCTGCTGCCCGAGTGGGGCCAGAGGAACCACTGCAGCTGTCCCTGTCAAGGTCAGGCTCCTGCTACACACGGACACACACAGAAAGAGAGAGAAGAGAAGCTGTTTACCTTGTATCCCCCTCTGCCTTGGCAATGTGCCCAAATATATGGGCAAAGGAATTGGGAATGATGCCTCTGAGCTCAGGAACCGCTCGGACCCCTTCCATGGTGAAAGTTTTGCCAGTTCCAGTCTGTCCATATGCAAAAATAGTACCTGCAGGACAAAAGAGCACACTCTAAGGAATTGCCAACTGCAGTTTTACTTCTGCCCTCCTCAGCCTGGTAGCACTGGACACCTCTGTTGTTATGGAGCTGAAGTTTTCCACCCACTCCAGCAGCTGCTGTTCAGGGCTGGGGTGACAGAAATGCTGAGCAAACACAGCAAAGGGCCTGAGCCCCTGCAAGATGAATAATAAAGTCAGCTGGCTTTAACTGAACAAGTGAAGTATGGAGTGCTGGAACACCTGGGTTCCACACACAAATAATGCAGGCAAGCCCAATTAACCACACGTGCCATTAGCAGAAGATGATCATGTACCAACTGCAAACCCAAGCATTGCTACTGCTCAAAGCCACAGCAGAAATGGTGAGAGGCTTCTGCAGCACAGGTACAGCTCTGAACCTGCAGGGGCAGCTACACCTTGGACTGGAGAACCAGCCTGCACAGAAATGTTCCTGAGATCCCTGACTGCAGCTCCAGAGTTGTACCAGTTCTCAGCTGTAGCCTGGCACTGCTGAAAACTCAGGTTTTCCTTGGCAAGCCACTGATATATTAGAGATTGGAAAAACTGAAATGAATATTCAGTTTTGGAAGACACCTGCAATGATAATCTAGTCCAACTGCTCAGCCAGTTCAAGGCTGACATCAAATTAAAGCATGTTGTTTAGGGCATTGTCCAAATGCCTCAGACACTGACAGGGACATTGGCCACCTCTGTAGGAGGCCTGTTCCAGTGTCTCAGCAAAGAAACACTCTCAATTCCACAGGCACAGCTTTGAACCACAAATTTTAATCAGCTGAAAGCCCTGAGTGTTGGCACAAGGGCTGGTCAGAGGACACAGGGCAGCAGTTGTGTGCACTCCTCTGCCTGAACATGGAGCCTCTGAGAACTGTGGGAATAACAAAGTGCATGTTTTTGCAAGGAGAATGTGCAGGATAAAAATCCCCAGGGAACTGCCCTCAGCTGTCCCTCTGGGGGTGATGGCAGAGGGTCCAACCACTGAGCACTCACAGGCCATTTGAAACTCCAGGCCACAACGGAAACAACACAGGGCTGCAGCCCTGAGGTGCCCCTGCCCTGCAGCAGGTGAGCAGGACCCCCAGCAGTGCCGAGAGCAGGAGCTGGGAGCCTCCCCTGCAGCCCAGCACTCACCATTGTAGCCCTCCAGCACAGAGTCGATGATGGGCCTGGCAGTCAGGTTGTACACATCCAGCTGCTTGCTCTCGGGCCCAAACACGGTGTCGAAGGTGAAGGTCTTGGGGGGCTCGTTGGAGGAGTCAGTCTTGAGCACGGTGATGGTTCCCCTCATCTCATCCACGCTCACGGCCAGCCTGCAGCCCGCGCCGCGCTCCCGCTCGTTCAGGGGGCGGCACCGAACCACCACCTTCACGTTGTCACAGCTCTCGGCCCTCTCCAGCCGCTCGGCCTTGCTGCTCTGCGGGGGGACACACACACGCCGCTGGGACACCGGGGGCGCAGCAAAGCTCAGCCCCTTCCACGGGCAGGGGCACCTCGCACTGCCCCGGAGCACTGCGGGGACCCAGGGGCAGCCACAGCTCCTCCGGGAATTGAATTCCATCCCATCCCAGGGCCTCCCTGCCCCCCCAGCCAGGAATTCTTTCCCAATATCCCACCTAACCCTGCCCTCTCTCCGCATCGAACCATCACGGGTGAAGCACAAACACCGCTCAGGATCACGAACCTCGGGACCCAAAACCTGAACTGGTTCGGAATCAAAGCTGAGAGAAGAACGCATTCACCCATCGCTGCGACCTCCTCCGTTTGCCAAGGTGGGAACTCGGGGAGGGCGACCCTGGAGCGCTTCACACCCAGCGGGAGCCCCTGAGCCCCCCGTCCCAGGACAGAGCCCGGAGCCTTNTCAGCCCCGGCCCTGCCCTCAGCCCCGGCCCTGCCCTGCCCTCAGCCCCGGCCCTGCCCTCAGCCCCGGCCCTGCCCTGCCCTCAGCCCCGGCCCTGCCCTCAGCCCCGGCCCTGCCCTGCCCTCAGCCCCGGCCCTGCCCTCAGCCCCGGCCCTGCCCTGCCCTCAGCCCCGGCCCTGCCCTCAGCCCCGGCCCTGCCCTGCCCTCAGCCCCGGCCCTGCCCTCAGCCCCGGCCCTGCCCTGCCCTCAGCCCCGGCCCTGCCCTCAGCCCCGGCCCTGCCCTGCCCTCAGCCCCGGCCCTGCCCTCAGCCCCGGCCCTGCCCTGCCCTCAGCCCCGGCCCTGCCCTCAGCCCCGGCCCTGCCCTGCCCTCAGCCCCGGCCCTGCCCTCAGCCCCGGCCCTGCCCTGCCCTCAGCCCCGGCCCTGCCCTCAGCCCCGGCCCTGCCCTGCCCTCAGCCCCGGCCCTGCCCTCAGCCCCGGCCCTGCCCTGCCCTCAGCCCCGGCCCTGCCCTCAGCCCCGGCCCTGCCCTGCCCTCAGCCCCGGCCCTGCCCTCAGCCCCGGCCCTGCCCTGCCCTCAGCCCCGGCCCTGCCCTCAGCCCCGGCCCTGCCCTGCCCTCAGCCCCGGCCCTGCCCTCAGCCCCGGCCCTGCCCTGCCCTCAGCCCCGGCCCTGCCCTCAGCCCCGGCCCTGCCCTGCCCTCAGCCCCGGCCCTGCCCTCAGCCCCGGCCCTGCCCTGCCCTCAGCCCCGGCCCTGCCCTCAGCCCCGGCCCTGCCCTGCCCTCAGCCCCGGCCCTGCCCTCAGCCCCGGCCCTGCCCTGCCCTCAGCCCCGGCCCTGCCCTCAGCCCCGGCCCTGCCCTGCCCTCAGCCCCGGCCCTGCCCTCAGCCCCGGCCCTGCCCTGCCCTCAGCCCCGGCCCTGCCCTCAGCCCCGGCCCTGCCCTGCCCTCAGCCCCGGCCCTGCCCTCAGCCCCGGCCCTGCCCTGCCCTCAGCCCCGGCCCTGCCCTCAGCCCCGGCCCTGCCCTGCCCTCAGCCCCGGCCCTGCCCTCAGCCCCGGCCCTGCCCTGCCCTCAGCCCCGGCCCTGCCCTCAGCCCCGGCCCTGCCCTGCCCTCAGCCCCGGCCCTGCCCTCAGCCCCGGCCCTGCCCTGCCCTCAGCCCCGGCCCTGCCCTCAGCCCCGGCCCTGCCCTGCCCTCAGCCCCGGCCCTGCCCTCAGCCCCGGCCCTGCCCTGCCCTCAGCCCCGGCCCTGCCCTCAGCCCCGGCCCTGCCCTGCCCTCAGCCCCGGCCCTGCCCTCAGCCCCGGCCCTGCCCTGCCCTCAGCCCCGGCCCTGCCCTCAGCCCCGGCCCTGCCCTGCCCTCAGCCCCGGCCCTGCCCTCAGCCCCGGCCCTGCCCTGCCCTCAGCCCCGGCCCTGCCCTCAGCCCCGGCCCTGCCCTGCCCTCAGCCCCGGCCCTGCCCTCAGCCCCGGCCCTGCCCTGCCCTCAGCCCCGGCCCTGCCCTCAGCCCCGGCCCTGCCCTGCCCTCAGCCCCGGCCCTGCCCTCAGCCCCGGCCCTGCCCTGCCCTCAGCCCCGGCCCTGCCCTCAGCCCCGGCCCTGCCCTGCCCTCAGCCCCGGCCCTGCCCTCACCCCCGGCCCTGCCCCAGCCCCGGCCCTGCCCTCAGCCCCGGCCTTCAGCCCCGGCCCTAAACCTCCCTGCTTTCTTGAGAACCCACAGCAGAGCTCAGGCTGGGGGCACAGTCAGCCTGCCCCCAACACTTCAGGGCTGCAAGTCCCTTGTCAGGGCTCCTGGGAGGGCAGAGCACAGGGAGCCTGAAAGAGATGAGTTTGCTTGGGACTGAAAGTGGTTTCTGAGCCTGGTGAAGAACTGAGTCAAGTCTGTACCACAAGATGAGCAAGGAAAATCAGTCAGGTTTTAGTGAGAATAGTGAGAAATTACACAGGGTGTGTCTCCTGGCAGAACTCAGGGAGAGAGCTCTTCAGGCACTCACAAGCTTCAGCCCAAAGCATTGCAGCTTGCACTCCTGCCCTCCCTCATTCTGGTTTGGGGGAACTCAGGCCCTGCAGTGGGACAGGCAAGGCTCCCTCAGCTGCTGCTGGGGTGAAATGCTCCTCCCGGCCTGTCTGGGATGCCTTGCACTGAGCTGGTTCTTCTTTTCCTCTCAGCTTCGAAGGAGAAGGTGAGGGAGTGACCCCAGGACAGGGGACAAGCTGTGGGTGAGAGCTCCCCAGAGGGAGCAGGGAGGGCAGGGGGCTCCCAGGGGGCTCAGGCATCACAGCCAGCCCTGCCCTGCTCCCCACAGACCCCTGGGGATGGCAGGTCCCTCCCAGCACACAGAGGCACACACAGCACTGGCCACGACCTTGGCTGCTTTATTTTGTTCCATGGTTTCCAGTTTTACAGGAATCCCATCGGTGCAGAGCAGTTGGAAACACCCCCCAGCTGAGATCTTGGGGATGGAAGGAATTCTACTGGAGAAGCTTCAGTGGGATCTTCACACAGCAACACCAATGGATTTCTTAAACATTGTAAGCACTATGTTCTGCAGTTTATTTTTTTAAAGAAACAACTCCTTATCAAATAAGACTAGAAAACACAGATGCACACACCCACACATCCTTCCCAAGGTGTTTGCAAACTACCTGTTCCTACCTATCTGCAAGTCTTTAAAGGAATATTACAGTCATTTCCTTTCTAAATTAATTTTTAAAATTTTCTACTATTTAAAACCTTTTCTTTTGCTCAAAAAAATTTTCTCCCATCTTCAAGGGACAACTAAAATGGACATTAAAAAGATTCTCATAATGCACTATATGCCATTTTTATTTTTTTAAATAATGCTGCAAAAATATTTCTAACTATTTCCCTTCTATTAATACTGTACATAGAAAGCTGTCAGAGTTTTGCTACATTTCACACACATATTTTCTTAAACCATTTTCCTTTTCATCCCGCTAATGATTCATTTCTGCAATGGGAATACCCTGATCTGGCACTTAGTTCACATTGCAGTTACTAAACATTTGATAGAAATAATTAAACCTTATCTTCAATAAAGAATCATGTGCTAATAAGGCAAAATTCATGTGGTATGGACACATCCTGGATCCCTTTTTAAGGTTATGTGCAAATATTAAGCCATTTTAGGCTGCTGATTGTGAAAACTGCCTTTCCTGGGTGCTTGTTTCCTTGGTAACTCGGAGTGCAGTTGACATGACTGGTTTTACTGGGTTGAATTGAGCCTCCTGGACAGGATTTGGACAATGCAGAAGCTTCAGAAATTGTTAGGAAACACAGACCTCGTACATTCCTCATCAGCTCCAAAGATCAGCTCCATGATTGGCAAGTACAAACACAAAACACAAAAAGGTGGGGGAAGCCTCCAGGGTTGCTGATGAGAGATGAAATCCCGCTGTACACGTGGGTGATGGCACATGAACACCCCCCCCTGCCCTGTGCCCTCCTTGGGCTCTGTCTCCATCCTGGCTGGACAGCTCTGTGCCCTGCAGTCCCATGGCCCCTTGTCCCGGGAGTGCCTCAGAGGAATCCTTCCCTCCATGGCCCACTCTTCACCAGGCAGCTGCAGCACTGGATGGCCTCCCACCAGCTCGTGCAGTTTAAGGGCTCCACGCTGGTTTTGGTGATCATCACCTTGGAGCTGGACAGGCTCACTGCTGCCTGCTGTCCTGTTCCCACTGCCCTGCTGGAGAAAGCACAGGGAGGGAGCACAATGGCCTTTGGTCACAGGAGAGGATGCATTGATAGAGCCCCGGGTGTTCACAGCCAGCACTGCCCCTGAGCAGCTCCTGAGCCTCGGGTCCCTGCTCTGCCCTGGCTGCAGCCCTGGCTGGTGCTGACACAAGGGAACAAAACTGCCCACAGAGCTGGGATTGGGGAGAGGGACATCCCTCGGGCAGGGAAGGGAGGTTTCCAAATTCTTGGCCACAGGTCCTGAGCCAGGAGAGGTTCTCCCAAAATGGGAGAGTCTGAGAGCCCCTAGAAATCTGCCCAGTGTCCCCAGCCTCCCCCTGAACACTGGGAACATTTCTAAGTACAGTCACATCGCTCTTAAAATACAATTAGTTTGACTCTCGATGATTAAAGGCCAGCTCTAATTTTTTGTGGATTTTTTTTAGAACTTTTCCTCAGTTTTATAAAACAAAAGCCTTTCAAGGGAGCACTGTCAGCTCTTATTTCAGTGTGAAATTACCTGGCCTCCTGCTGTCCTGTCCCTCCTGCCTGTTGTCTCCTCCAGAGAGCACTTGCCCACCTCCTGTGTGGTGGTTCAGGAGCTCCTGTCAAGCGTTCTCCATCAGGACCAACAGCCCGTTGCTGCTGTGGATCTCCTGAGGCATCCAGCCTGTCTCTGCCCTCCCCCTGATCACAGAGTGACAGCAGCAGTGGCCAGACAAGAGAGTAATTTATCCAGAACTTTCAAAACCCTGCATCTTTCCTACAGGTGAACAGCACTGAATTCATCCACTGCAAAGAGCTCGTGGCTCAAGAGTTGATGTGCTTGCAGCCTCCCAGTGCTGTTTCTGTTTCTGATTTCTGTCCCATCAGCCAAGGCACCCAGGGCCATCCCAAGGCAAGATTCCCCTGCCCACCCCCTCCTGGATGGAAGGATTCCCACCAGGGGAGGTTGACGGGTGCTGTGAGGCACCTGCTCCAGCCCCTGCCACACCTCCAGCTCCAGCCCCGGGTCCTGATGAATCCAAGGGGGCTGAGGAGGGCTGTGATGGCTTCAGGCACCTGGGCAGGGAGTGGGGGGGGGGCCCTGCCCTCCCTGGCAGCCACCCCAGAGGGACCAGCACCTGCAGGACCAGCAGGGCCCAGCCAAGAGCCAAGGTGTCACCGTGCTCCTGGTGACAGGCAGTGGGTGTTGTGTGTCTGTGTCCCTCCCGAGCTGTGTGTGCTGCCCCTCGGTTGTACCCGTGTGCCAGCACACAGGGCTGGGGACAGGAGGGGCTCATCCCAGCCCCACAGCTCAGGGATCCAGTTGGCAGCAGTTCCCAACTGCGGGAGAACCCAGTGAACAGAGCCCCAATTAAATGTGACAGCCTGAGCTCCAGCTCACCCCTTTGTTCCCTCATTAGAGCTAATCCGGCTCACCCCCAACGGGACCTGCTGTCCAGGAACTGGGAGCCCCCCGTGCTGGCACCAAGGGCGGGGCTCAGCAGGGAGGACCCCGAGCCAAACCTCCGGTTTTCCCTGGAATCCAGGGGCCTGGGGGCTGTGCTTCTCCCTGCTTGAGGCACTAAAGGGCCAATCACTGTTCCCACGAAATGTGGGAAATCATTTCTCGTCCACGACCTCTCTTGCCTTGGGCTCTCACCAACCAGCACGTGCTAGTCAGGGGGTTTTTAATTTATTCTTTCTTACCAGACTGGACAACAAAAAATGCTTTTAATTAATTCCCCTCCATCACCACAACCACATTATTTCTTATTAACTGCTAATTTTCATAGCAAAGCAGATTAAACCTCCCTTGCCTCACACATTTTTTAAAATAAATAGGGTGTTTGTTGTGTTTTAAACAGGGCCCCAGGATTTTCAGGTGACTGGTTCCCTGGTTTGGAGATGTCACCCAGCCAGTGTGGGATGGGGGACACCAGCACAGCTGCAGTCCTGGCCCAGAGCAGGGGCTGCTACAGGCTGAGCACTGGGCAGGTGTCTCACGTAAGGACATGGGACAAATTACTTGTGGACAGGGGTGGGACAGCAGAGAGGGGCCCCTCATGCTGAGGAATAGCAGAACTCACCAGTGCAGGAAGAGAATTCCTGGCCTTCCCTCCCTCAGTGGCTTACATTGTAGGAGAGGAATCCTGACACCAACCTGGCAGGACTGAGCAGCTGGGCACCACTTCTCAAGGGTTAAATTTGCCAGAGCTCAGTGTGAGAACACAGTCAGCTCTGTGTGTGCAGGGAGAAAGCTCTTTGAAGGGCAAAGAAGTGCCCAAGTGTTCCAGAAACATCCAGAGTCAGAGACTTAATGCAAATGGCAGATGTGAGGAGACATGACTGGGACAGCGAAACCCAGGGAAGTGCCAGGAGCCAAGTCATAACCTCATGTTTCCCCCCAGCTTTGAGCCTCTGTGTATATTTTCTTGCCCAGAAGGTGGATGACATGTTAAAACCCATGAACCTGCTTTTCAAAACCCCTGCAGATCTCTGTGATCAACATTCAAAAGTAAACATTAATGGGGGTTAGTTCTAAAAGATAAAGCCAGGGCTGCCAGGCCCAGCAGTTCCCCGTGCTCCCAGTCAGGTGTAAGGTGCCATACTGGGATGGGAGCAGTTCAGTGCCTGCTCCCCCAGCACACAGGTCCCTCCTGCACACCCAGCCCAGCACTGGAGTCTCCACCAAGAGCAAACAGCTGGGGCTCAGCCTCAGCAAGTCAAAAGAGTCACTTACCTTGGCACTGCCATCACTGCTCAGAAGGATCCTCTGCCCCAAGGAACCTGCTGCCAGCTGTAGGGAGGGGCTGCTCTTGTTACAGGAAACATGACATTTTGGATGGTGAGAGCTGCTCAGGCTCCCTCCTCTCTGGCAGAGCAGGGGTGGAGGCTGTTAACACCTTCCCCTCCCTGCCTGCACAGGTAATGAGTGACAAGATGAACCCCCCAGGTGACAGCAGTGGCAGGAACAGTCCCTCAGCCCAGCAGAGCTGCAGAGCTTGGCCATCCCCCCCCGGGCCTGCCTGTCTGCACTGTGTGTAGCCACCACAGACACGAGGTCATTCCACCTGCAGCTGAACTGCTCTGCATCCCTTTTGTCACTGCTGGGAACACGCCAGAGGCAAGGAGGGCTGGCCCAGGTCTGATGCGGTTGTGTTGGAGACTGTGCTGGGGAATATCCAGCCCCAGTAAAACTGCAGAGACTGTTTACAGAGTATTTTCAAAGAGCTCTGGTGCCTCATCCCGACCTGGGGAGGTCCCTCCCCTGAGGTTCTCAGCCCAGGAGGGGCCCAGCTCCCAAACCCAGACTCCTCCTGCTGTTGCCTCACTTCAGCCCAGACTCCCAGATGCTTGAAGGTGCCACCACCTGTAAACCAAGCTACTCTTACACCTGGAATCCCCTGTGTAAGCACCCAGGGAACCTTTGCTGTGGCTGTTTTAAACCACCTCCAGACACAGCACAGCAATTCTGAGCCCTGTCCCCTTCACACCCCCCCAAAAGGAACAGCTCACAGACCCCCGGGGCTGCCCCACTGCAGCCAGCCCTGGGGTCACTGCTCGTGGGGGAGGAGCCATTTACACACCTGCACAAATAAAGGAACTCTCGTGGTCACAGAATTATCAGGGGACAGGAAAACCGCAGAGGGACAGTAATGCAATAGTTATACCTCATCTGTGGGGTTGCATCTACACAGTTATTTTCTTCCCCTGCTAATTGGCTTTAGTTAAATTCGGTTTGAACAGTACTTACAGTTCAGTTCTGTAGGAAGGCAGAAAAGTGCCCTGTGATGGAGTGAGGCATTAACCCCTGGCAGGTCCCAGAGCTCCCCCCACTCCTCCTCAGCAAGGTGAGCAACTGGAGCCCCACTGGGGACCAAACCGTGGTCATGACAAACAGAACTTCATCAAATCTGAGCAATTTGGAAAAAGATCAAAAAGCTTTTATTCCCAATTCACCAATCCAGCTGGGAACCTGACCTGACAATAGCTCCAAACCGGATGAAAGCTTTGCCAAAGAAATGAGACTGGTTGGCTTCCAAAGAGGACACGGGCAAGTTTAAAAGCCATCAAAGCAGCAGCAAAGGCTGTCCCATGGCTCAGCTCAGCCCCATGGTCCCACACAGCTCCACCTTCCCCTGTTGTGTGCAGAGCACCACAGATGTGAGGGCAGGGCCCTCCTGAGGGGACTTCCAGCTCCAAATTCGGGGCCCCCAAGACACAGCTGGTGCTTCCCACTGGTCCCACTTCCCCTGACACACGGGCTGTCCCATCCCTGCCCCCCGGGGCAGCAGGACAGGCAGGGATGGGCAGTGTGGGGGCACGTTTGTCCAGGGGTTCCATCCCCACTGCCTGCAAGGGGCAGGAAGCTCCAAACCACCTCAATGGGCCCAGTTTGGCCATTTTCAGGCCATGAGATTTATTTCCAAGTTCCAATTAATGCCAAAGACATGCAGAGCTTCACTGCCACACCCTGGGAACAGGAGCCCAGTGCCCAGGACAGCCAGTGCCCCTACACCAACCTCTGCACCTTGGCAAACCCTGGGTGGTTACAGAGACAGGACCTGCTCAGGGGGCTCCTGGGGGGCTCCTGGCACACTGCCCCCATCCCTGTTCACAGCTGCTTCTCCTCCCACTGCTGCTTCACCCCCCAGCACAAGGTGGGGGCGCAGGGTGCAGCTTCCTTCCACCTCCTGCTGGGTTTGGGCTGGTCCTCCCCCCCTGGAGGTGGGGAGGGAGCCCGGGGGCAGCAGCTGCCCCAACAGAAGGGGGTGGACAGGGGGGGGTCACACTTCAGTCACAGAGACACGGGGCAAGGGGGCTGACAGGGAGAAACTGGACTTTGGACAGAGCAGGGGCTATACCTGCACACAAACCAGGGGTTTAACAGATTGCATTGTTAAACAAGTCAGTTCTGTTTTTATTAAACCCAACTTTGGTACAAGCAGGTCATTCCTGAGAGTCATTTACAGGGTTGTTTAAAACAAAGATAAACTGGGGCCCCCTCCTGTTCCTGTGCGAAGTTACTGGGGCACAGACATCACACTTTGTTTTTCCCCTCTCGGTTTTTTTCAAGAAGTGTTTGTGTAAGGGGGAGTCAGTCTGTACCCAACACAGCACTCCCACCAGGAACACTGAGCCTCCAGCTTTAAACCATTAAACTCCATGAATATGGAACATTTAGTTCTCCTTTAAAAGGCTCCCTTCTCCCCCATCACATCCCAATGGGGTGAGAGGAGCCCAGACGGGCCAGGCAGGGTTCCCCAGCCCCAAAGCAGCAGGTGGGAGCTGGGAAGGGAGCTCTGGGCAAGGGGTCAGTGGGGGGCAGTTTTCTGCCCTCAGAAAACTAAAGGGATGAAGGTTGGGGGATTGTGGTTATAAAACCTGTAAGGCTACAGAAGAAAGGTGCACAGAGGAGTTATTGCTGTGAAAGGTGAGAATCCAGCTGAAAGACTGGGGGTGTCAGACTAAGGAGGGCAGCTCTCCAGTTACCCCAAAAGCAGAGGAGGAGGGGTGGCACCCACAGGACCCTGTTACTGTGGCAGCTCAAGCAGCAAAGCCAAAAGCTCCTCACACTCCTCCAGCTTTATCCCCTGCCTCTCTGGAGTCAGTCAGTGTTAACTGCTTTGGAGGGGCTCTTGCCCCAAAATTAGCATTCTGGTTTTAGTGCCAGCCATGCAGCAGAGCCTGAATCAGCAGTTTACCTTTTGGCAAGAATCTTGGATTTCAACTTTTCCAAGAAACCTGATCAACCAAACTGTTCCCCATCAAAAGACACGGTGCATCTTAGTCCTTGCTACACAATATCTTCAGTGCAATGTATTGCAAGCTTAAAGGTGAAAGAACCAATTAATTTCTTCAGCATGAGATGTTTTGGCCTTAATAAATCTTCTAATTAACATATCTTCCTGTTGTTATGGAGTAGGCACTGGGAAGACTAAAAAAGCTACAGAAAGAACAAAAGAGAATCAGTGTTTAGGTGTCAGTGATTTACATGAAGTCAAGACAGCAGGAAAGGTCAAAGCCCCACTCAGGTGAGCTGGGCTTGGTCCTGCCTCCTTCCAGCCCTCCCAGCTCTCCCTGAAGGACACAAGGTTTGGGGTTGTCTCCTGGAGGAAAGCCCCAGCCCGTCCCAGGGCCTTGGGCACCGGGCTGTGGCTCTGAACTGCCCAACACAACCAGCCCCCACCTCCCTGCTGAGCTGCTGCTCCCCCAAACCCCCCTGGGGCTGCAGGAAATCCTCCCTGCAGAGGCAGCACTTGAGCCAAAGTGGGCAGGGTCTGCAGAGCAGCCCCGACCTCAGTCACCCCCAGTGGTCCCAGAAGGACCCAGAGGTCACTGAATGTCCCTTTCTGTGCAGCCATGGCCCAGAGGAGAGGCCAGGGCAAAGCTCCAGCAGCTCTCTCTGAAAGCAAAGCCCCAGACTAAAGCTGTGCTCTGCTGTTGGTCTCCACCTAAGCCCATGATGGGCTTCTCCAGAAGAGGCTCCACCAGGAAACCCTCCCCTTTCATCCTCCCCTTCCATCCCCTCTTTGGGCACCTTCACCTCGGCAAAGCTGCTGCCCAAAGCTGCTCAGCCCCCGAGCAGATGGACCAAGGAGCTCAAGGCCCTTCCTGCCCAAACAGGGATGGCTTTGCATTAACATCTTGGACTTTCTGCCCAGATTACAGATCAGGTGCATTTCCAGGCTCTCTGTGATTAGCCAGTGGTTAATTAATTAGCTAATTATAGTTTTGAATGTTCCCAGTTGTTGTAGGAGCCTGTGACTGCTGGGCTTGCACCCATGACACAGTATTGTGGTGACAGATCATCCAGACAATGAGGACATAGCACAGAAAATGCTCCACTAAAGAAATGACACCACAAGAACTCAAAATACATGTGAGATTTAATAAAAGAAAAAAAGTACAAAGTGAGTGGAAAGAAATGAAATTTAAAAAAAACCCCACACCCCCAAACATGCTGGGAATGACAAAGCAAAGGGATGCAGCAGGTCCAGGGCAGGTCCCCAAGAGCTTCCCCAGCTCCAGAGCCCAGCTCCACCCTGGGGTGCCCCCCCAGCCAGGCTTGGACCCCTCAGAGACCCACAAAACACAATTTAAATTAGAAAGCAGACAACATACATGATGGTAATGTTTAAATGATAAAAAAATGGATAGTTTTTTCCATTAATATCAATCTTTTACAGATAAATGTATAAAACAGCTGAAAGATGTGTAATGGTTCCAGTCATTTCTGAAGGGTTTCTCTTCTAGCCTACAAGCTGTGAGTCTTCAGACTGGATGAGATTAACATCACCACACATTTGTAACTTGTTAAATAAAAATAAGACACAGAACTACCCTTTATACCACAACAGTTAAGTCTTGTCTCACCCAAAGGGAAAAAACAAGTCCTGGAGGAAAAGGAATGGCTGAGTCCCACTGGGGAGATTGTGATGCTGAACAAGCCACTACAAGGACAAAGGGTGTCCAGCACAACTCAGAGTCAAAGTAATAAGAACCATCATCATTAAAATATTGTTACATACATTCTGAATGTCTCCTTCAGAAAAAGCTGCACATTTCTCCACAATGCCCATGGGTTTGAAGGTTTTACTCTTTGTTATCATCATTTTTCTTAACTACCTGTTATTCTAGGAAAAAAGAATTGATCTCTGATGAGCCAGGGCACAGAGAAATCATTTGCATAGATCTTGCTGCTGCAGCATGAGACCAGGAGAGAACTATTGACTGGGGCCACTGGGGAGCAGCTGGCTCACACCAGTCCCACCAGTGACTGTTTGATGGCCAGCACTGGCCTTGAGAAGCAAAGCCCTGGACCAAGGAGTGCTGCTTGCTCAGGCAATTAGTGCACCAGGGCTTCTCTCATCAGCAAACATTGATAGCAATGATTGGAGTGCAGCCAGAGGTGAGGGGGAACTGGGGGGTTCCCTGTCTGTGTTTGAGATAATGACACTAATCCTCCCAAAATTGGGCAGTTACTCTTTAAAATACATTTAACCTGGAGGCACAGCCTTAACAATTAAGTGTCCAGCTTTCAGCAGACTCCCAACAAGTGCAGAATTTTTACTCTTTGAACAGAGGCCTGTTCTAAAAGGTACCAGTGAGGTCTTGGTGAGGTTCTTTCCTACAGGCATCAGTAACACTGACATGACTGTCAGTACACCCACAGAAAAAGCCAATGTGTGTAGGAAAACTGTTTAACACCTGAGCAGGTATCTAGAAAACAAAAAAAAAGCTGCTTTAAGGGGCTAAGGGAGTTAAAGAACCTCAGAATCCAGCAGCCAATGCTGCCTCCAGGAGCCCAGGGATTGCTCAGAGCCAGGCCCTGCTCAGCACCTCAGCAGTCTGCTGACAGCCTTAAGTCTTCAATAAAAACTGTACAGAAAAATCCTGTAACATCAATAACTAAACAAGAACTCACACACTCACAACTAACACTTAGCCAGCCAGTGTTTTCATAAACTCTAAGGACATCACTTGAGGGTTAATATAAAACATTTCCATCCATTTAGCTCAGGATCTGATGGATGGAATTGGGTCCAACTATTTTTCCATGACAACATAGCTCAGAACTCTCTGCCTCAGTTATCCTCCTGCCTGGTCACAAAATGGCTTGAGTGGAAAAAATTAATATTGATCCTAATTATTCCCCTAAGCTCAGTTGCCCAGGAAAACAAGGCTGTGATTTCCAGGCAAGAGGAGTGTCAGAGGAAGCACCTTAGAGGAGGAACTGAGCCTGGCAGCATAAATAGAGGGCCCAGCTCAGGGGCAGGGGGTTCTCCTCATCAGGCACAGCAAGGTTAAGGTTAAAGAGCAAAAGTAAAGATGATGACTTAAATAGTTTCCCCAACAGTAAGTACATTGGTAAGTGACAACTGAGAAGTTACACAAATTCTGTAGTTCCACATCATACAACAATCTCTTAAGAAATACCTTTCTCTATAAAATGTTCTACTTTAGCAGTAAAGAAAATTCAAAACATTGTCCCATGAATTTTAATAACCACTCTCTCTCTCCTTATATATATATATATATATATTATAAATGATGTAGAAAGTGTTTAGAGTAATTCAAGATTAAATATAGAATTACTGGAATGAGGGTTACTCCAAGATTCCAAGGGCAGAAAGCCTAAGAGTTGTGCTTTCTCCCCATCCTAAAACCTTATTTGAGAATTTTGTTAGAAAAATAAACCTTTCAGCATTTCCCATAGCACCCCTCTCTCTGTGCAGGTACAGGGGAAGGTCAGTGAGCCTCAAGCAATCACCTGAGCCCATTCAACCAAACTGCAGAAAGCAATGACTGGAGTGGTGGGTAAGATGAGGTCAGACCAACAGTTGTGGTGCTTTGCTCAGTCACTGGGTTTGGAACAACACATCTTCCTGGAGGGATTGGTTGGCTTTGTTTAGCACAGGGGACAGGGGAGGTGACCTCCTGCAAACCTCCTGGTCATGCTGGACAGAGCACAGCAGGGCCCTGCCACGGCCACAGATGCTCATTTTCACTTTGGTCCACTCACACAATGGTATGAGAAGGGTCACAGGGTGGGGAACTCAAGCAACTTAACACATGAAAGCACCAAGTCCACTCTTGGCCTGAAAGTCTGTGTGTGATTAACTGAAAGAAACAAAACATAAAAACAAAAGGCATGAATTAAAGTTATGAAAATTAAACAAAAGCAAAGTGTAGTAAAATATGTTAAAACCAAAAAAGGAGGAGGGGGGGCCAAAGGTTCCTGATGGGAGCAGCCCTCAGAGCAGCCTGGGCACCACAGACCCTCTGCTCTGCCCAGCACCTGCAAACCTCCCACCACCACCTTCCACTGAGAGGTGAGAATGGATTCATCTGCCTCTCCCGAATGCAGAAGCCAGAAGTGACAGCCCTCCTGCAGGCTCTCAGTAGATATTGCCAGGTGCCCACATCTTGCCCACGTGCCCTGGACACTCCCATGCCCACTGCTGGGGTGCAGGAGGGCTCTCCTGGCACTGCTGCCCCTCTGGGTGCCCCAGGTGGGCACCTCCCTGAGCAAAGCCATGGCACAGCCCCCCAGCTCCCAGCTGCTCCTGCTCTGCTGGGGCTGACACATCTGGGTGGCAAAGCTGGCAAAGCCATTCCTGGGGATGCCCAGAGCCTGCAGGGCTGTGGGGTTAACCCAGAGCAGCCCTGGGCCTGGCAGGGGGCGGGGGGGGGTCAGGGCTGTGCTCTCAGCCCCCAGGGCTCACAGGACCCTCAGCTCCCTTTGGTGCTGCCCAGGGAAGGGGAGGGAGGTCACTGGCAAAGCCAAGGGGAGGCACCTTCCTTTGAATGTTTTATTGCAAATTTGGGTGTTTGGCTTGAGCAGAAATCTCCCCAAAACACAGCTCCCATTAGCTCACAGGGAAGCACAAACCCAACCCCAAGGCATCCTGGTGCTGCTGCAGCTCCTGCAGCCGTGGGGAGCCCCCTGGGCAGGGCCCCGACACCCCCCAAGCCACCAGCTGCCCCCTCCCAGCCCTGCTGCTGACCCCCACCCACGTGGGGAAGGGTCCAGACCCACATCTGCAGGTGGCCAAGCCCAGGAACCCCTTTGTGCTGCAGTCAGAAGGAGCTGAGGGGAAGGGGCAGCGTTCCCTGGGCACACTCCATCCCCAGCAGCACCCCTGGGCCACGTTCCCAGTGTGTTCCCCTTCCCCAGAGCAGCCCTGGCCCCAGGCTGGCCCAGCAGTCAGCCCTTGATCCACACCTGGACTAAATTCTATTTTCAGCAGAACCCTTTACAAACCATTTGGGCTCCGTGTGTGGGGTGGGCTGTGCCCAGAGCTCTGCAGAGAAGAGCACTTTGCTTTTAACACCAACACATTTACACTCCGAGGAAACACTTAAATTATCTACCCTGTTATCTTCCACAGGAAGAAGCAAATTGCTGGGCTGTCAGGACACAGAGGAGCTCTTGTGGTGCTGCAGCTCACAGCAGGGCAATGACAGAGCACCAGAGCTCATCAGCAGTGCCAGGCCAAAGGCTCTGCTGCCAAGCACAAACTCGGGGGCTGCTGCTCTCCATGGTCTTTTTTTCTTGCCATCATTAAGGGGCTCAGACAGCCTTTCCATCAGACTGTTCTGGCTTTGACAGAAAGCAGTTCACACTCCTGAGCTCCTTCACACAAGGGGAAGCAACAAAAAATGCTGGAATACCAGAATTACCAGCCTGTATGACAGTGCTTCTCATTTTGCTCCTCAGCCAGTGCTCCTTGGAGACTGGCTTGAACTGAAGCAGGATCACCCCCCACCCCTTTTCTCTTTAAATCTGTGTGTCCCATTACTGCTGGATCATTACACACCCAGGGGGCTGGAACAGCATCCTTTACATGCCCTCACTCCTGCTGCCATCAGCAATGGCAGCTGCCTTGCAGCAAGCTAAGGTAAGAGTTCTGCCTTTAGGGGAAAAGGATTTTCTTATCATCAGGACTGTGTCTTGGAGCCCCATTTCACATGGAGCCCCAATGAATTCCCAAAGCACCTTCACTCTGAGCTGCTGTGTCCTTCTTTACAGCTCTGCCTCCAAACACAACCTAAGTGCACTCTCCTGAGAGAGCCCCAGCCTGCAGCTTGCAGCAAGGCAACTGTGAAGGAGGAACTGCATCCAGGAGACACTACAGCTGTCAGGGTTGGCCCCACTCCTCTCTGCTGGGCAGAGGATGCAGATCATTTCCAGCCACCCCCCCGTCTCCAGGAGCAGAGAGCTCACAGGGCCACCTCAGCTGGCAGTCACCGAGCCAAGAGTGAAGGCCATGGGACCACTGACCTTTAGAGAATGGTCACAAATTCCATATTCCTGCCACCTGCAGCTGGCCAGGGACTCCTGGGCAGTGCCCAGGCACAGGGGAGCCCCCTCTCCCCCCTGCTTTAAGCAAAGACTCAGAAGGGAGGGAATGATTTCAAATCCCCTTTTCCATTTGCTGACCAAAATCAAGGCACCCGAGCAGACCTCCAGCCTCCCAGGGGCAGAGGAGAGAGATCCCAGTCCAGACACTTACTTTTTCCTGTCTTTGTCCTTCCTGAGTGGCTGCTGGGAGGTAGCCTGCAGGGATTGGGACTGCAAGGTTTCCACCGCGACCTTCCGCCTGTTGAAGGCGTTCATCTCGTCCTCCAGCTCCTTCCTCTTCTCCTCCACCTTCCTCTTCTCTTCCTGGTGTATCCTTTTCAAGTGCTCAAATTTCTCATGCAGCTGGTGGGAGACAGGCCCTCTCAGCACTGCACCCTGCAGGAGCAGGGGCTGTGCCCCCACCCCCCAGGACCGCCCGTGGCAGGGCCTGGCAGCAGTGCCCACCCAAGAGCAGGGAGGACACAGGAACACCAGCTCTGGGTGATGGCCCACGGCAAACCAGGAGGAGCAGTGAGCCCTGGAGGTGTGCACTGAGGATCTCAGCCTGCAGCCCTGCACTGGGGCTGGGGACATCACAGGCTGGTTCTGAGGATGGTCCATTGAACTCCTCCCCCAGCTGCTGACTGGGGACTCCAGCCCAGCTGCCCCCTTTCCTCTGCTGTCCAGTGAGCCTCAGGGCAGAGGTGCACCTCCCCAAAACATCCTGCCACTGCCCTTCTCTCACCAGACACCTGCCAAGTTTCCTACACAGGGCACAGGACAGGGAAGACTGGTTTCTGAGGCACCTCAGCCAGTGGTACATGGGTGTGTTGGTGCTTTGGCTGCTGAGCTCGGCCCAACAGCTGCATGTGCTTCCAGCAAGGATACATTGCCCAGACCCAGATTCCCTGCTGGCTCTGGTTTGGCTTCCTCACAAGTTTTTGGCACACCCACCTCTCTCTCCTTCTCCTTCAGCTCTGCCTCTGTCTCCTTGACTTTGTTAACAAACATTTGTCTCATTTCTTCCTCTTTCCTCTGGAGCTCGCCCAAGAACTCTTTCCTTTTGGTTTCATATGTTTCTTGGAGGCTGGGGAGGAAAGCAAATGAAATCCAGACTCTTTGGCCACTGATGAGTTAGAGATGGGGAAATGCATGCCTGTCTGTGCTCCTTAAAGACACTCAGGCAGGGGAGGGAACATCCAAGTCAGCTGCAAAGTTCAAACCCAGTGCTACCGTTTTCCAGCCCAGCCCTGTGGATACCACCTACCAACCTGCCATTTTTGGAGCTGTCAGTCCCAAACTATTGTTCCAAACTGGTGTTGGATGTGCAGGCTGCTCACCTGAAGGGCTGGCTGTCTGGATCTGTGTCCTTGAAGCCCATCTCCTCCAGCTTGCACCTCCTGTACAGCTCGTAGTGGCGGGTGTGGGTTTGCTCCCTCAGATCCTCCATGTTCACTCGAATCAGCATTTCCCTCAGCTTCACAAAGTCACAGTGACTTTCATTCTCCACTGAGGGAAGTCAAGGGACAAGTCAGCAAGCTGCAGACACACACAGACTGACTCCAGACACTCCCATCCCAAGGAACTCTGCCTGGTGCCCTGCTGAAGCCCCCTGGATGCAGAGATTTCTGTCCACTTTCCTTCCTCCTGGCAGGAATGGGGATTCAAAGGAAAGATTGGCCAACCCACAAAAGGCTGCACAGGACCAAGGGGCACTGCTTGGCACAGCCAGAGTGGGCAGAGCTGGGGGGGAGCCAGTGGGGTTTGGGGTGGGCTGCAGCCCCTCACCTTGCACCACTCCCCAGGGGTACTGCCGAGCTCGCACCAGCTTGTTGCCAACCTTCACCTCCTCCGTGCTCCCAACCACAGCAAAGGGCAGATGGGCCTGAAACAGAGCCAAGGGCAGGGACTCAGTGCCTGGGGGAGCCCCCCAGAGAGCAGGGGACCCTGAGATCCCCCCACCCAGCTACAGGAGGTGCTCCCAGGAGCCCCTCCTCTGAGCCTCCCCATCCCTGCTGCTCGCAGCAGCCTCTCCTGTGAGCAGGGCTCTTACAGTGGGGAGCAGTGCCAGGCCAAGCCCAGCTCCCCAGCACTGCTGCTGGGCTGATCCAGCTGGGGAAATGCTGCAGGGACACCATGGCTACTGCTGCTCTCCTCTGCCTGTCTGTCAGGCTGTTCTGCACGTGCCACGAGTGGGGCACCCCCCGCCTTGCCAAAAGCACAAGCAAGGGCATCAGTGAGCAGGCCTTGGCACAGCTCTGTGTGTGGGCACTGCAGGGACACGTGCAGGATGCTCTCCAAGTCTGCAAAGCATCAGGCACAGTGAGGAAGCAGGGCAGCATCCTGGGGGCTGCAGGGAAGGAGCCCTGGAGAGGCTGCTGGGGTGGGACAGGGTCACAAAATCCTTCATGCTGAAGAAGAAATGGATCCAGAAGTTTGGAACTGGTAGAGAAGTGGCCAAAACTCTTTTCACTGGGGGAGGGAAGGAAGGAAAAAAGAAAAGCCAAGCAAACATGACTCCTGTTTTTCTCCTAATGCACACAGCCTGAAATTATTAAAAAAAGAGTGGATCCTCCAAATTTTTCACGAATTCAGCAAAAAAGAATGATTACAGTGAAAATACATATCTAGTTAACCCAGAAATCAACTGGTGACTGAATTAAAAGGGGGGAGGGAGTGAAAGAAGAGCATTTAATCAGAAACAGATATGCAGGAAAAGGTTCATTGTGATGAAAAAGCTACTTTTGGTTTATAAAACTAATATGGAAACGTTCCAGCTGTTTGTAGTGCAATAGCTGCACTCTGATTTGACACAAGAAGTTTGAAAGTCTTGCACATGCTTCAGCCAGGTCTGAATTTGATCTTTTAATTTCAAAAAAAGACAAAGTACAGACCAACAGTTTTTCTTCTCTAAATTGGGTTTTCTGTGCTCAGCCTCCTTAAGTCAGAAGGCTGATATAAACCTGAACTGTCACATTTTCATTCAAACCTCTCCTTTCTCAAATGCAAAGTAGCCCAAGAGCAGACAGAATGGATTTTGAGGAAAGCATTTTTCAAAAGTCCAGTAAGACAAATTCTAGAGCTGAGTTTCTGCAGAGAGCCCCCAGCTTGAACACGAGCCACATTTCAATTAATTCTGTGTGGAACAGCCTTGGGCATCTGTCAGACCCACAGCTCCACCTCCCAACTGCTCAGTGTCTGGACATCCCCAGTGAAACCTGCCCTTCAGGCCCCTTTTTGTGCAGCAGTGGAATGTGTCTCAGCCTGTGGCAGGGCTGGACTGGCTCCATTACTCACGTTCATCACTGAGTTGATCTCAGCCACTGCCTCGTCGTCCGTGGGGAACTGATAGATCTGCACCCCATTGCTGACCAGCTCACTCATGATCTTGATCTTGAACTTGTGCAGCTCACTCTTGGAGATGGTGTCTGCCTTGGCAATGATGGGGATGATGTTCACCTGCAAGGACAGAGCCCGGGGGGGTTGGGAGTGACCCCGGTCCTGCCCCAGCACCCTGTGTTGGCTCAGGAGCTGCAGCCCAGCCCAGCCCCAGAGGGAAGAGTTCCCCAGCACCCCTTTGGCCACAGACTCCCAGATAAAGCAAACAGCCTGCTGAGCACACAAGGAGCAGAGCAAAGCCTCTGCTCCAGATGTGTTTTGTTCCAGACATCAGGGAGGCACAGACAGTGTCACTGTCACCCCCAGCTGCCCCCACCCCCCTGGCTGTGCTGACAGGCCCTTGGGGAGACAAGCACATGGATGGCACACTGCACTGAGCTGAGGTGACACCCTCCTGTGCCCAAGCAGAGAGAGCAGGGGCTGCTCAGATGCTCAGAGAGCAGCTGTGGATCCCCCCCTGAGCTCCTGGTGGGATCACAGCTCAGACCTGCAGTGTGGGCTGCATGGACTGCCCAGGAAGGGTGCAGGGATGCCACACAGCACACAGATTTACTCCATGCTGTTGCTTTGGTTTCACAGCAGCCACCACACCCCACACAGCCCCACCAACCCAGCTTCACCAGCTGCAGACTGGGCAGGTCCCCCTGTGCCCAGCACCCACCAAGATCCAGAGCAAATGAGGTCCACACCCCACATCCCTCAGGAGGGATGGGCTTCCCTGTGGCCTCGTGCCTGGGAGAGCCACAGCAGGGCCAGATCTGCCACAGAACCCTCTGGCAGATAATGCTGTCCTGCCCAGAAAAGCCAAGTGTGATACTGCAAACCACTGAACTCCTCCGTCTGAACAGCAGCCAAATCCAGAGCAGTAAAACCAAAGGGAAAGTCTGATTTGCCACCTAACATTTCCCCACAGCCAACACTTTCTGCCCTACAGAGCTGAGATTCAGTTGGTCTCTCTGGGTGCCCACTAAAATAAATGGCCTTGCTTTCCCAGCTCGAGTTCTCCTTGTGGCTCAGTGTTTTTTCCACACTTCTTGGGTTCCACACCCTCATCTCTGGTTTAGCCCTCACTAAACACAAGAGCATTTACTCACTTCAAATGAAAATAGTCTCAATTTGCTCACTGCAAATCCAGCTCAGGGAACAAATTCCCCTTTTCCTCAGCCACTGACCTGGCCCCTTTTACCAAGGACCACAGCCCCCCACAGAGCAATGTGTGCTGCTCACTCCACTGCCCAGCAGGTCCCTGTCCTCATTGCAAAGGTAAGAGGGCCATGAGCACAGCTGGTGCCTCCCTGCCCTGCTAAGAGCTGGGGGCTTTGCACCCCCCTCCTGCAGGAAAAGGGTCAGCTCAGGGCTCCGGGCTGGGGTGTGGGAGGGACAGGCTCTGCCAGGAGCTGTGTGCAGGCACACCCACAAGCCAGCAGCAGCACAGGCCATTCCAGGCCACTTGCAGCAATTTGCCCTTCTCTTCCCAGGGGGCACCAGCTCAGCCCTGCTTGCAGCAGGGCAGGAGGGCAGAGCCTGGAGCCTGGCCAAGCCTTCCAGCTGCAGGGGCAGGCACAGGCAGCTCTGCTCCCACTGCTGTGGCCCCAGCTCACATCAAAGAAGGTGCAAACCAGGGCTGGCTCAAGTCCCCTCAACTGAGTTCCTCATGCAGCTCAGGCAGCACTGCTGACCCACAGGTCACAGCCCAGAAGGGTTTTACAGGCTGTCCTTCCAGTAACCAACAGCCACACCAATTCTCTGGAGTCCTGGAAATGCATTTGGGGGTGGTCCCAAGCCTAGAATAGGCTCATCCCTCTAAAAGACAGAGAAAGGATGGAGAAGTTTGGAAACAAGAAGCCAACAGGACACAAGATGCCACCAAACCATGTCTAATCCTGCCAAGGCTGGCACAGGGTTTAATGCCAAATAAACTGATAGACAACCAGCTGGAGAAGAAAAGCCACCCCTCCTCTTCTCCTGAAAACCCAGTAAAAGGAAAGAATGCCAGAACTATGCTGCTCTTTTTACAAAGCCATGTTTACCTTGGGTTGGAAGCAAAATCCTAGAGCAACACTCATTTACCTCACAATAGAAGGGCATTGTTCTTTATTTAAAGGTCTAATAATAAAATCATGAAGTTGCCTACTGGTGTGTCACCCCACTGAATGTGACAGCTGGGCAGTGTCCCCTGGAGTGTCAGCCCATGTGCTGAAAGGCTTTGCTGGAGCAAATTATGAGGAACTCCGTGCTCCAGACCAGACAGGGAACTCCCACACACACATAAAATGCACCTCCTTCTCCAGTCAGTCTGACCAGAGCTGCTTCTCATCTCCAAAAATAAAACCTACAAGAACTTGCCAAGATAAGTCAGTTGGTAGAAAATAATTGTGCTCATACAATAAGGCTCCAGCACTTCCACCCTGGGGAAAACAGCTGCATTTTTTCCCCATCTCCAAGGTGTTCCTGAATAAAAGTCACAGTGAAGCCAACAGGCAAATCCTACCTTGGAAACCCAAGAGAAGAGGCACAGGCTGGCCTGAAGGACCCCCACTGGCCACCCCAGTGACCTGCCTGGGATGTGCCATCCCACAGAGGGCAGGCACTCATCACAGCCTGGAAACCACCCAGGGACAGCTGGGAGCCCTGGGATGCCCATGGCAGCACATGCTGTGCCATCACTGCCAGGACAGGGCTGGGCTTTAAAGCAAGAAATCACCTTCTCTTCTGATACAGAAGCAGTTTGGTTGGGTTTCCTTTCCCAGGTTCAACCCAGTGGTGCTGCCAGGTCCTCTGTGCTTGGCAGGCACATTCCATCCACCTACAACCACTTCTGAAGATGCTTCTGCTCCCTGGCTGTAACTAAATACCCCAGACAACAGCTGGCCATGAGCTCAGCCAAACAGATATTGTTCTACAGCACAATGGAAGGTTTTGTTCACAGAGCAGCTTCATCCAGAAGGGGTTTTGTAGATTTTACACTAAAGGCAAGACTTGTTATTGAAATAGTCACACACATTCAAGAGCCCACCCAGCACCTGATGCCATGCCACTGGTGGGCTACAGAAAGGTGGAACTGAGCCAGGGTCCTACAAACCCTCTGTTAAACCAGCCTGAGCACAGCAAAGCACTGCCCCTGATACACCCTCCAGCTCCATGGGCTCTGTCCTTCCCCTGTAAAACAGGAGCCACCAGCCACACAGAGCTTCCCAAGAGGAAGGGCAGGTTCAGGGGAGCTCACAGGGCACCAGACGTGAGTCAGTGCCCTCCCCTCTGCTCAGCCACCCCCTGCCAGCACGTGGAGAGGACAGAACTGCTGGGGTTTGCTGACAGCCCACCTCTCCCTGCCCCCAGCACAAGCTGCTCCTGTGCTCTGGGAAAGGGGCACAAGCCTTTGGGGAGGGCCTGGAAAGCACCCCAGTGTCCTGGGCTGACACCAGTGCAGGAATGCAACACAAACCCCTGATGCCCAGAAAGTGTCAATGGGCTCCACTTGCTCATTCATCTCCACGTGTCTGATTGTGTGAGGCCACCAGAGCAAGAAATCCAGGATGTTCTCATGCTGTGGCAAGGAGGGGGATGAGAGCAAAGGGATAAATAGTCCTCTCTGGGATCATTTTAAGTGGAAGTTTGGAAATATAAAAAGCTTGTGTCTGCACAAATTTTTCATCCCTGCACAAGTACAAAGGATTTATTTTGGTACTACCCAAGGACCACATTAAAGGCAGCCACAGGGAGATGTGAAAAGCAGGGAATGCAGAAGGAAAGGAGGGAGAAATGCTTTGTGGGACCACCAGCACCAAGGGGAATCGTGCAAAAGTTTTCCTCCAAACATATTTCTGGGAACATGTAATGCTGGCACTGCACCAGGAGACAAGAGCTTATTAAGGGAAAGTTTCTGGATTCCTGATGAAGTCAGTGTAACAGCCACTACAGCTACAACAGCCCACTGCAGGGGGAGGCCAGTGCCTGCTCTGCACTGGGGCCAAGGGAAAGCAGGCCATGAGCCCCTGGAGAGGGCAAGGAGCAGGGACTGAGTGGAAGGGAACTCTGCACCCCAGGAAAGTCCAACAGAGCTGCATGTGAACAACAGCCAGGGAAGAGAGAGTCCCCCAGGGTAATGCACAGCTCCCTTGCCTGCCCCTCTCTAGGGTGATCAGCATCTGCCACCTGCATGGAACCACCCTGCTGCCAAAACACTGCTCTGGAGACAGGAAACTCTTGTGAAGAAGAGATGCTGCTGCCACTAGTGACCTTTGGAGCCTCCTGCAGCCCCTGGAAGCCAGCTGGAACACCCCAGAGTGTGCCAGAAACTTGCTCTGAGCTGCAGGAATAGCAGCAAGTAGCCAGTTAAATAACCCACTGCCCCCAAGGGCACAATGACATGCACAGGGAAACAACCCCCAGCCAGACCCTCTCACAACCCACTTTCAGCATTCCCATGACCTTGAGAATTCCTCTCCACATTTCCTGATCTCCACATCACCTGGCACTGCCAGCAGTGGCAGCTCACACACAGCCCAAACCCTCTCCTCAGCACTGGCCACCTCCCGAGGAAGGGACAGTTTTGGTGGCTCCCAGCCCCTCTGTCCTTGCTGACAGGTCAGGACAGCAAAGTGGCTCCAGTTTTCACAGTTCCACTGCTGGAGCTGGAAGGCTTCCTTACCTGCCCACCTGCACAGAGGGGCCAATAAAACTGCAGCTGATGGCTTGGACCAATATCAACCAACCTGTGTGAGATTCTTCCAGCAAGGGACACTCCAGAGTCTGCACAACCAACTGCAAAACAGCTTTTTCCTGGCATTTTTCAGGAAGGTCAGTAAGAGAACAAGTGCAAGACTCAGCAACCACCAGGGCAGACAGAGCTTTACCAGAGTCCTCCCCATGGTACAGCTGCCATGCAGGAAGGGATGCAGCACCTCTGTGAGAGGAGCACGACCTTCCACCTGAGGGTCAGTGCCAACAGCAGCATTCCACAGGGAGACCGTGGCCTCCAGCCCCTCACCTTGCTGTCCAGCTTCTTCATTGTCACCAGGTCCAGGGACTTGAGGGAGTGCCCAGTGGGGGTGATGAAGTACAGGCAGACGTGGACCCTGGTGTCGTGGTAGTTGAAGAGGGACCGGCGGATCTTCAGCTCTTCTTGTAAATAGTTTTCAAACTGTGTATCAATGTACTCCACTATGGGCCTGTAACTAAAACCATCCCATTAGAGACTGCAGGGCACACTGCAGCAGCTGAAAGGCTCAGGGGGTTCTCCCAGCCATTCCAGGAATCAAACAGCTTGGCCTCACGACGGGAAATGTGTGGTATTTACACACAGCCTTGCAGTCCAAAGGTTGCTGCAGGCTCCTGAGGCTGCACTGCAAAGTCTCAGGGCAGTGGAGCATGGAAATACAAACACTTTCCCAGATCAAACTCTGCCCACATCTCAGGGCTGAGCCACCGGGCTGCAGCCATGCAACGCGACCGAGGAGAGACCTTGGAGCCCCAGGAAAGCTTTTACCTGGGGCTTGGACAGGGTGTCTGTACAAATGACACGAGACAAGCCCAGAAACGCCCAGCACTGCCAGAACACATCCCTCCTGCCCCTGCCCCGAGCGCCCGCTCCCAGGGCACGGAGCCCCGGGTGCCCCGCGGGCAGCGCCAGCCCGGCCAGCAGCGGGGCAGCAGCGGGGCAGCAGCGGGGCAGCAGCGGGGCAGCAGCCGGCCCGGGACCTGCCTCTCGTCCTTGTTGATCTGGTCCCCGAAGCCTACGGCGTCCACGATGGTGAGGCGCAGGTGCACGTTGCTCTCGTGCAGGTCGTAGGTGCGCGGCCGCAGGCGCACGGCGCTGCCCTGGTGGCTCGCCTCCTCCGCCTCGAACCTCGTGTTGAACAGGGTGTTCATCAGCGTGGACTTGCCGATGCCAGTCTCCCCTGGGAGGGACGCACAGTCAGCACACGGGCAGGGTGAGAGGGCAGAGCCGACGCAGAGCACCCGCGGCTCGTGCCCAGGGAGCATCGCAGGGCGCAGCATCCCCTGTCCGCGTGCCCTGGCTCTGCCCGGGGCTCTGCACTGCAGCAGCTGGGGGCAGCACGAGTTTAGTGGCATTAAAGGATGCCTGGGAGACATCACAAAACGCTCATCCCAAAATATTTGGCTGACAAGCTGCTTTCGAGCCAGAGGGGCCTTGAACTGCTGCTCCTGCTGATGAAACAAGAATCTGATCATTTCCAGAGTGGCCCACAAGGAGCTCCATTTAAACTCCTCGTGCACTGCACACTATTGGCCCTGGGAGTGAACAGAGGAAAATCCAAGGAGATAACCTGCTACTCCTCCCTGCTCCCTGCCCAGGCAGCCCATCCTGCTGCCACTTCAGCAGAGACAGGCACTGCTGAGGAGCCCTGCAGCAGATACACCGAGGGCAGCTCCCTGTTCCAGGGAGGTGCCAGGCCTGCTGCCAAGGGCTCTGGACTCTTTCCTTCTTCCAGCACCACAGGCTGGGCTCTTCCCAGGAGAATAAACACCTCACACTGCTCAGAGCAGGGCACAGGCACACACTGCTCCCTCCCAGCTGTGGCCAAGAGTTGTGCAAGGAACTAAAGGCAGCTGGTGCTCTAGGTTAATCTGAAAGGAGACATATGGAGAACTCACTACTGATGTCAGCTGCCTTCTCCTGCTCGGTGTTGGGCACTGCTGGGAGTGGGAACTGGCAAACAGGGTGGGACTTTTTCTCTCGTGTCCAAAAAAAGACCAAAGGACGGATGAGAATGTAGGAATATCCATCCTGGTATCCTCAAGAACAACACTAACTAAAAGCATACTGCTCCTGCTCAGTTATCCTTGTGCCAAGGGACAATCTGGGAAGTTCACCTGTGATTCCAGCCATGCTCTTTACTCGTGGTGTGGATGTGCAAAAGTGGTTTGGGCATGGCACAGGCGCCCTGCCAAAGCTGTCAGGCTGTCACTGCACAGCCTAGTCAAAGCTGCAGGAGCTGCTGCCTCTGGATGTATTTGTGCTGGTCTAGCAGGTCACACCTCACACACCATCCAACAAGCCAGAGCAAAAATAATGCTCATCTCATCACTGCAAGCAATTTGTCTCTAGTACTGCAGCCAGGAATGCCTGCTACTCAAATCAATACCAAAATTAAACCCCACGAATATAATGAGGTTATTTTAAAGTCAGCCCCTCACTCCTGCTCACAGAACCCAAGACAAACACTCCACAGTCAGTAAGGACAGGGACACTCTTCCTCCCTCCCCCAGCACAGAGCTTCAAACCCTCTGACTCACGTGGGAAAGCATCACCCAGGCACAGCTCAGACCCAAAGCTCTTACCCCCGGTGTGGGGGGCAGGTTTACAGCAGACATTACCCAGTTACCACCAGCAGCTCCCAGCTAACCCAGGGAGCATCTGAACTGCCCAGTGTGCAAATGGAAACACTTAACTTGCCACACACAATCTTCCCTCAACCCTCCCCATTGCACTGGAGGAGATGAGCAATTCCTCCCCTGTTACAGGAACCCTCCTGGTTTGACTCAGTGTGTTTTTTAAGGAGTTTGGTATTTCTGCCTTGCTGCAGTCACTGCCCAGGCTGGTGGCACAGCAGGAGCCCAGGCCAGGCTGGGGGTTTGCCCAGTGCTCACCCACACAGAGGATGTTGAAGCTGAAGCCCTGGGTGACAGACTTGCTGACCAGCTGGTCGGGGAGGCTGTCGAAGCCAACGTGGCCCCCCAGGGAAAGGTTCCTCTTCTCTTCATTCTGCCAGGGAAAAGAAGCTGCATTAGCACCTGCACTGAGATGGCAAATCAACGCTCCCCCACCACCCTGGGCACTGCAGAGCCACCAGCACAAACCCCAGCACCGCCCTCAGGAGACACAGCAACCCCCCAGCAGCCACCAGCAGGGAGGAGGAGGAGGACACTGCTCTGTGTAAGGAGCTGGGACTGCAGCTGCCAGGCTCCAAGGAAGGGAAAGAGCAGTGTGAGCTCCAACCACACACAGCAAAGGAACCCCCCCCACTGTCTCCTCAACATTTTTGATTTCATTTTCTGCAACCTTCCAGCACTGAATTCAGCTTGACAGACTCTGCACTTTTCCCTGAGTACTTCTCCTTTTCCCCCTTCTCCTGCCACCAGCAGCAGGTTGGTTTGCTCAGGCCCTGGGGGTGCTGCTCCTGCAGGCAGGGCCAGGAACCCTCTTGCTTTACCATCTGTGGCCACAGAGTTTGCCACTGTTCCTCTGCTGTTCCTGTTCCTGCCTCCCCCGTGTGCACTTGTTCTCCCTTCTGTCTCCTCCCTCCCCCAGATCACCTGCAGGAGCTTTGCTCAGAACTCACACAATATAACCCAGGGGGCAGCAGCTCTGACCTGTGCTACACAGAAAGGCAGAGCACCCATAAAGCTCAGCAAAAAACCAACAGAAGGAGCATTTCTGTTTCTAGTGGCTAAAAACAGGAGAATTGGGATTTTGCACAACTATTTCAACAGATTTGCCACCTCTGCACAACCAGGCTGTTTGAATCCAGGGGTCAGAGCACAATTCCTTCCCCCTCACCGTTTCTTTGGGAAATGAGTGTTTTTCTTAATCAGCAGCACACACAGAAGGTGGGGATGGAAGAAGGGTCTGCCCTTGACATGGCTCTGGTTCTTCTGTCTGTTCTGACAACTGGAACTTAATGTTTCAGCACTAAGTCTGTGAGACAAGAGCATCCCTGAGAAGAGCCCAAGCAGCCTGACAAACTCTGAATGAAGTCAAGAGGAAAATAAATGATGTGATAGTGCTCTGTGCCTGCAGTAAGATTGTTAAACAGAACACCAACCTTTGTCCAACTGCATCTCCAGTCAAAGCCTTCTCTCGCTCTGCTTTGGTGGAACAAATATCCTCAGCTTTGTAAAATAAACCACTTAAATCACAAGAACAACTTGTGAACAGCTGAAGCAGCTCCTGTGCCTCACACACAAACCTTCTGGCTGTCCTGGCTGGCATTTGGAACCCACTTTCAGATGCTGTGAGCCCAGTCCTCTCCTAAGGGACTCCCTGGCCACAAACACAACCAAATCATAGCTGGGCTGCTGTGACCCATCCCATCACACCAACCACACTCACCAACTTTGCACAAACAGCCACCACTTGAACGTTTCCTGTGGAACTGATGGCAGCAATGAAGGTTTTAAAGTGAGAATTTAGGTGACTTAAAAATAAAAAGAGCCCCTAAGACAAGGAGATCTCCAAGTTTAACTTGCTTTACTTTCATCCATCCAGCACATGGAGATGCTGAAGGTCAGAGCCCAGAGCTCAGGAGGGGTCTGTGCTGCCCAGAGCTGAGCTGGGGGTCTGGCAGGGGCTGGTGCCACCACCCAGGGCAGGGAACTGGGGACATCAGTGTGCTGGGCAGGGACCCAGGGCTGCCCAGCTTTGGTTCCCCCCAGGCAGAGGCTGTCACAAGGCACAGGGAGCCACTGCAGGCAGCAGCAGAGCTCAGGGGGTCCCTGGGGCTCTGAGCCCCTCCCCTGAGCCCCCCTTGTCCTCTGGGCCATCCCCACCCCGAGCCCCAGGGCCAGTTCCCAGCTCTGCAGTGCAGGGACAGCCCAGAGAGCTCTGACAGCCCCGAGTTTGATGGCCACACTTTGTGTCCCCTCGTTTGAAATAAGGAACAAAACCAAGCAAACAGAAGACAAACCAGCAGCCTGGGATGACATTTTGGAGGGGAAATAAAGAAAGGCTGTGCTGAGGCTGGGAGGAGGTTTCCAGGCAACAGGCAGCATCTCTGCTCGGGATGTGGAGACAGGCTCAGCTCAGCCAGGCTGCATTTCAATGGGCTCCTCCAGGCAGGGCTGCAGTGAGAGCTCACTCATGCCTTGGCCACAGGGACCCCAAACGGGGCTTCTCTCCTTTTTCTCTTCTGGCAGTGGGTCACTGCTCCTCACAGGACAGGAATACACAGCTCAAAGCTGCTCCCATCTCTCAAAGCTGCTGAACTTGAGTGAAATATTTCTTGCCAGTGACCTTGAAAGGCAGCTCCCCCCTATTTCTGTAAGCAGCAATAATAACCTGCTTCAAGCTCAAGGCACAAAACCATTTGCTGTGCTTGCAGAGCACTCAGCTGTCACTCAGCTCCAAAGGGATTTTGCTGTGTTAGGACAAACAATGGCAACAGCTGCTGGCAAGTAATGAGATTAAGGAAAGAAAGCAAGGGGGAAGAAGTTTTCCCTGTCCTGTTCTTTCCCTCCAATGCCCCGAGCTCACAAACCTGACAGCCCTGTGAGCACAACCCCCTTCTGCTCCCCTGGCAGCCCCAGGTGACCTGTCCCCCACGTCTGGGGTGGCTCAGGGACAGCCCAGCACAGTTCCCCTGCTGGGAAGGAGGGTCCCCCCCAAAGGGGATCCCTGGCAGGCTGCCCCACCCAGCAGGAACCATCAGCCCAGAACACAGACGCTGGGCAGCAGTGGGGGGGTTGCTGGCTTTGTTTTAAAGGAAAGCAAAGGACTTCAGGAGGGCTTCTCCCACCCTTTGTGCAGGACTGGAGCTGGCAGGTTGTGTGGCAGAGCCAGCTGGGTTGGCATGGGCAGAACACAGCCCTGCCCTTCCCAGTTGCACTGGTCCCCGCCCCAGAGGAGAACCAGGACCCTCATCCCACAGCCTGCAGACCCAGGCAGGACCCATCCTGGGCTGCCAACCTTTCTGAGCCCACGTCACCCCCACACAACATGATATCTAAGAGTTTGCAAGGGTGGGAACTGCCCCCCAAACAGCCACTGCAGCCTGAACAGCACTTGGGGTCACTGATGCCATCCTGTGAGGGGCACCTCAGGGCTTTATTGGCAGCCTTTGAACACACTCTTCAAAGACTGCTGTGCCTTGAGCTGATCTCCAGGCCTAAGGCAGAGAGCCAAGGGGATAATTTGTATTTTGAATCTAGAATTTTGTGGGGAATGAAAGACTCACCATAATGTCAGAGCAGAATTAATGTGTTTTCAAATCCAAAGCCCCTCAGACGCTTTCACAGATGCTCTGTGCAGGCGACAGGCACAGGAATGGCACTGAGGGCACAGCCACAGGAACAGCAGCCATCCCAGAGGGACGTGGCCCTTTAGCCCTGGTTTGGCAGAGACACCCCAGCACCCCTCTGCTGGCATGCAGCAGGGCAGGCAGACAAGCCCCTGGTAGCACAGATGGGCACCGAGCTGAGCACCACGAGGCTGCAATGAAACCACACATGGGGCTCCAAAGCAGCCCTAAGGCACCAGCACCCTTGAGGCCCCCAGACCCTCTGTGCTGGAGCTGAGGGTGCATTTGGGATGCACAATGGCCCCCTGGGCCACTCCTGTGGCACCAGGCAGCCCAGGGAAGCAAACCTGGAGCCCAGCCCAGCCTCCAGAGCCATCCCCAGCAGGGGCCCAGGGCTGTGCCTGGGGGGCTGCAGGGCTGGCAGCAGGGGGGAGCAGCACTGCACAAACCACATCCACAGAATGGTGCCATTGGCCCTTCGTGGCCAGCCAGGCAAGAAAAGGCAGCAGAGACACACGGAGAGGGGCAGTGCAGAGCCCTGCAAGAAGCTCTCCACAGTTCCACATACTAATTAGGCTCTTCCTTGTAGAGAGTGATTAAAGAAACATGTGAGGAGAAGTGCACAGGCTACAGCATCCAACTGTGCCTACGAGTCATCAAAAAATATCCACCTGCTCACAGTTTCTCTTCATGCTTCACCTCCAAATTAGCAGCAGTTTCACTCTGCATCATGGCATTTCTCAGCTGCTTCTCCCAGGAAAAGGGGTTTTCTGCACAGCCCAGGGGGGTGGCAGCACTGGCACCACGTCCAGCTGCCCCTCAGCTCCTGGGGAAGGGCAGCTCAAGGATTGAAAGGTGCTGCCCCTGCTCTCCTTGCCTGCACCAGGAGCACTATGGACACCCTGGGGTGGGAAAGGCCATTCTGACATCAGCTGCTTAAAAGCCCAGTTAAAAATAGACCTCTAGGAGTGTCATCTTTCAGTGACTCTGAACCAGAAACTCTCCTTGGTGACATATGCTCGTGTTTCCTGCTTGAGACAACCCTTGGGTTTGTTTTCCTGCTTGACGCAGGTGAGAGCATGTGGGCAAACAAACCCCTAATGGAAAGCCACCTTCAGAAATGGGGATATTCATTTTTTTAATAGCAATACTTATTTTTAAAAGCTGGGAATGTTGGGAGTTGTAATACAAACCCTGGGCCCTGCCAGAGCAGACTCATCAGTGTGCAAGCAACAAAAAAGCAAGAGGGAAACCCAAAAATCACAAGCTTTAAAAGATGCACACTGAGGATTCCTGGGCTTACACCCTGAGGGACAGCACAGCCCTTTTCTGTACCTGAGGTGCCCCTTCCCATTTGTACAGAGATGAACAGCTGACATTTTCCAAGGCCAAGCAGCAAAGGCCTGCAGGGCAAGAAGGAGAGAAGTTCAGCCCTTTCTTGTTCCTGCCACGTGAAAAGGGCTCACACTTGAGCAGTGCCCTCCAAGCCAAAGGTGCCAGCTGCTCCCTCAGGCTCCCCTGGCACCTCTGGGCTGTGCCCTGAGCAGCTCCACACACACACTTTCGTGTCCCCAGAGCTCAAGGCAGCTGAATTTGGGGCCCTTCTCTTCCCAGGCTTCTTCCATTTACACTTTCCACACACCCTTAGAAAACAGCACGAGGCAACAACGACTGTGGCACTTTTCCATGGTGCTCCAATTCCCACTGCTGTTCCACTTCTGTTTCTCAGCTCCTCGCTCCTGGGTGACACCCTGGCCTCACAGCCCACCTCCCCCAGCTCTTGGCAGAGGGGTCCCCCTCCCGCCTGGGTCCAGCCACCCCCCCCCAGTGCCTTGGGGTGTGGAGCACTGGGTGATCCCTGCCCGCTGCAGCAGCACACGAGGCCCTGGAGCCTTGGAGCAGTGTGCCAGGCACAGAGCAGGGCACAGGCAGAGCCTCTGCCCTCCCATTCACAGCCCAGTGCCACCCCAGGAGGCGTTTGCAGCAGAGGGTCAGCGTGAGCAGGGCACAGCAGGGGCAGGGATGCTGCTGGCACAGCTCCCGTGGCAGCACGGGGAGGGGGGACCAGGGGGCACAGCTGGGGACTGTGCTGGCCACAAAACAATGACTTCACCTTCTTGCCCCCCTTCCACAAGGCACAGCAGTGAGAGCAGCACAGAGATGAATGCAGGCACCACTGGGGCTTGGAGGGTGCTCTTCCCTTGTCCCCTGGATGGAGATGCAGGGCATCAGGGCATTCTTTGGGCCTCAGGTGGGGCCATTCTGCAGCTGAGCAGGGAAGGGCTGAGTGAGTCGTGGCTGGTTATCCCACCCAAGCAGAACAAGCTGCTCCCATGTCCAGACCGGCCCGAGCTGGCACCCAGCAGCTGCCCTGCCACGGGCACTGTGGGCAGCAACCCCACAGACCAGGGAGCACAGAGGGCTCGCCCAGGGGCCCCAGCCCAACCCCACGACCACTGCAAGAGTCCTCTTAAACGCACTTGCAGTTTTGTCACCGTTTCACAAGCACACTGAGTCATGGAGCTGCCTAAAGACCTGTGGGCAAACAGTGTCAGAAGCCAAATTCAGCTTCTCTGTCCAAGCTTGCACCCCCTGGGGCTTGGCACAGCTTCTGGATCAGTGCAGGAAACTCTGACAAACCACCTCCCTCAGGAGATCCTCCCCATCTCTGAGCACTGGCTCAACAAATGCCACTTGACATCTGCAAAGTGACAGCAGCAAGTGCAGACTCACATTCCCCTGCTGGAAACATTTCCTTTGCCCAGCTCAGAGCTGTTGGTTGACACCAACACCACACCTCACGTTAGAAAAACACCCCTATGGACTGAGCAACATTCAAAACAGGCACTGTCACACCCCAAGGTATTCCCTGTCACACCCCAAGGTATTCCTTGTCACACCCCAAGGTATTCCCTGTCACACCCCAAGACATTCCCTGTCACACCCCAAGGTATTCCCTGTCACACCCCAAAATATTCCCTGTCACACCCCAAGGTATTCCCTGTCACACCCCAAGACATTCCCTGTCACACCCCAAGGTATTCCCTGTCACACCCCAAAATATTCCCTGTCACACCCCAAGGTATTCCCTGCCTGGTGCTCCCAGGCTGAGCACTATCACATGCACAACAGGAGCAGCTCTTGCCAGGCTCCTGGGCAGAAAGAGGGGCCTGAGAGGCAATGAGGGCAGATTTTAGGCTGTCTAACAGCAGTCAGGGGACTGTGGGCACAGTGAATCCTGACAGGAGGCGGGGGTGCAGCAGGCAGGAGCTCATGGGTGCCTTTGGCACTGGCCCACTGAGCTGGGCTGGCCAGGGGAGCTGTCAGCACCTCTGAGCCTACAATTGTCACGTCTAAATGGCACCTAATCTCCAGCAGATTTGCAAAGCACACACTCAACTCGGAGGATTTTCAGTTAATCTTAAGCACATGCTTAAAATTTCAGCTCCCTATTGTGGAGCACTTAGTAACAGACTGGGGGAAGAAGAAAGGAAGAAATAAGCCCACAGAGGAAGTTTAAAATGTGGGGTTTATAGCGATTTACCACTTGTCCTACAGCAGCAGCCCCCTGTCACTCCTGGTGGCTGCTGGCCAGTCTCTCAGGACACCCCCGGGGTGGTGAGGGCAGCTCTGCCAAGGCAGCACAGCGATGGCAGCCAGCAGTGCCCTGCCCTGCAGCAGCTCCCTGCCCTGCCTGCCCTTTGCCCAGCCCCTCCCTCCCTCCCCAGCTGCTCAGTGTGAGCCCCCAGCCCACACTGAACCCCCTAAACCTCACACCAAACCAACGCAACCCCCAGCCCCCCTTCAAACCGGCCTGCTAAGAATGCCAAGAATGTTCCCAGACACTCCAGCCTTTATTCCTGCCCAGCTGCCCTCCAGGCAGGCGAACCACCAGGGAAGGAGCCAGACGTGGAGCCACCCCCAAGGCAGCCCCGGGAGAACCAAAGCCCCTTCTCAGAAGCAGGAAGGCTCGAGAGCTGAGGTCCTTCACTCCGGGTTATGTGCCTGATGCGATGCTTTCCCTGAAAGCTTCCAGCCCCATTTTAAGAGCTGTTCATACACTCCACGGGCAGCGAGTGCATTGCAGAGGGCACACAAGCCCCCCAGACTCCCTGGCCTGGCCCCCAAGCCCCCCGTGGGAAGCAGGGGCTGTGCTGCTGCCCTGGGCAGGGCTGTGTGAAGCCCCAGCCTGGCACAGGCTGCACAGGGGCTCAGGGAAGGGAGGAACTGCTCAGGCAGACTGCTGCAGGGCTTTGCTGTGTCCTGGCACCGGGCTTGGTGCCTGGGGCACACCCTGAGCTGTGCCCAGCAGCACAGGGGTGCTGAGCCCCGCACACCCCCTGTGCCCCCCTGCTGCAGCCTTGGGAGCTGAGCTGAGCTGAGCCCACTGCCTTCAGCCTCGCTTTGGCCTCAGCAGCTTTTCCTCCCTCAAAACCCCACAACAAACCACAAAGCATAAAAGGAAAGTCCTCCACACATCTACACATCAAATGGCACAGGCTTGAAACATCAGTGGGCCCTGAGAGCCAAAGTGAAGGGAGAGGAGAGCTCCTCATCTCACACCACACACGGCCAAGATGATCCACTCACAACCTGTGGAGCCAACATCACTTTAGTTTCCTGCAAACAAACTGACTGTTTCTGGCTTAAATTCCTCTCTGGCTTTTTACACTGAAAGCAAAATCCCTGCATGCTTCCTTTTCCTCAGCTGTTATTTAGTGATTTCCCTACGACATTTATAAAGCCTAATTAATTAATTGTGAGGTCTTTCTTAATCAAGGAAGGATTAAACATGCATTTTGTCCCTATCACAAGTCCTGGGTGAGAGTCTGCAAAGGAGCAAAGCAGGATTCCCAAGCTTTGTGCACACTTGCAAACATGAACGTTGCCTTCCAGGGTAAGGAAAGTTGGTTAAAACAGAGAAAACTATGGAACCAAAAATGAAAGACATTTCCTCCAAAATGACCTTAAAGGATGAGAAAGTTCAGCTTCTGGCAGCCTGAGAATTCCATCCCCCACGGGCTCTTCAAAACCAAGCAAAGTCCAAAACACAATTTTTTAAACAGTCTGAAGGAAAAGAACCTAAAATATGGACAAACAACAACAGCCCATGCTTCCATCTTCAGTGTCTTTTAAAAATCAGTTAATCAGAAGCTGCTGAGTTTTAGAATTTAATGGACTTAACCCTGTCAAGAGACTAATGTGAGCCCCTTATCAGCAGAGACTTTCCCAAGCTGACCCAAGGCAGCAGATGCACTCCCCAGCAGGACTGGCTGTGGGACCAAGGCAGGGGGTACAGTGAGTGCCCACCCCTGAGGAGGGCAGTGGGGAAGGGTTGGCGCAGCTTAAAGAGGTGCTGAGGTGGGGAGGAGGGACTGGATCCCCCCGAGCCACGCTGGGTATCAGCCACCAGCACTATTTGGTTTAGTCACTGAAAATAAACACAGCTAATTCCCACATGAGTTTCCAGAGTTTATTGCCCAATTACACTAATTCAGTATATTTTTAGAGAAGGGAACAGAGATATAATGGGAACTCAAGAGTTTTGGTCAGCACTGCATGCTTTTTCCCAGTGTGCCTTATGCAACCATCCCACAGCATCTCCACAAGCTGCTCTCCTTGTAATTCTGCCTGGCAAACTTCAGGAAGAGTACCCCCCATGTGCCAGAGCCCCTGAGCTCCCAGAGCCCCCCCGAGCCTCATGCTGGCAGAGCTGACTGCTGTACAGCCCATTAACACGTGCCTCCAGAAAGCCTCCAAGTGTATTAGCACACAGCACCCTTAATCTGAAGAATCCAGGCAGTGGAAAAAAAGAAAAGCTCTCTCTGGAAAACAAAAACGAACTGAAAGGACTCCTGATTGTGTGTGAAAATACAGAGTAATTTTATGTTCACAAACCTGAGCTGGAGCCACCGCTGGTGCAGGGCACAGGGAAGGGGAGGGTTGCTGGGAGGCCAACTGGCAGCCCTTGGGCAGCCAGGCTGTGGCAGAGCTGGAAGGCAGGATCAGGGGGATTAGGATCAAAGGCACAGGCTGCTGTCAGCAGGGGCTGCAGCAGAGACCTGGCAATGCCCCCCTGCCCCGAGCTGCCCCCACACCCACGGTGTGATCCCCTCCTGTCCCCTGGGCAGCCCTGGCTGCTGTGGGTCCCACTCTGGGAGCCCCCCAGAGCCCTGGGCAGCCCCTGGCACAGCCCAGCCCAGCCCAGAGCCCTGGGCAGCCCCTGGCACAGCCCAGCCCAGCGCAGAGCCCTGGGCAGCCCCTGGCACAGCCCAGCCCAGAGCCCAGGGCAGCCCCTGGCACAGCCCAGCCCAGCCTGGCAGGACCTGGGGGTGCTGCACTGTGGGTGCATCCCTGGCCCACGGGATGCAGGGCTGGCACAGCCCCATCACAGCCCCTCCCAAGGCAGGAGGGAGGGTGGGAGAACCCCAGTCCCTGGCTGGGGACCCAGCCCAGGCTCCCTGGCACTGCCTGGCTCGGAGGCAGCTGAGGCAGGGAGGGCCAGAGCCCCGGGCAGGGGCTGCATGGGACCCTCTCCCAGCTGTGTGCCACCCCTGGAACAGGACACTGTGCTTCCACAACGGGATCTCCACATCCAAACAAAGTGGGGCCTCTCCAGCCCTGACCCCACGGGCCCAGAGGATCCAAGGGTCCTGTGCCTGCCCCTGACACCATCCTCCTCGGAAATCTGCCCAGCACCCCAGTTTGGAGGGTGCTGAGCCCCTGGCCAGCTCCACCTCCTGCATCCAAGGGTCACAAGCTGGAGGGGAGCGTGGCTGCTTGTGCCACAGAAGGAAAGCACATGGCTGAGGCTCAGGAAAAGCAGCACTTCCAGGATTTTTTTCCTCACTTGAGCTGCTCTGGGAGAAGAAATGGGCCCTCTTAAGTGTCTGACACTGTTACGATACATGAACACAAATGCAAAGCTCCAGGTATAAACCCAGAGCTCACAGATGTGGGGAAGGGGAGAAACAAGAGGCTGTGGGTGAACACAAGGCCCAACAAAACACAGATATGGGACAGGACAAGGCTCTTTCTAAAGGTTGTAGCTCATCTGAAACAAACAGGGCAGCTTCTCCTATGCACACCCTGAAATGTGTCCAAGGCACATCCTGAATAACCCAAGCTAATGCCATAGATGTGCCCCTACCCCAGGGAGGCAGGGGAGCAGTGTGCCCACACCCTGCACGGCTCACCCAGCCCCATCACCTCCCAAATTCCTGCCCTTCATTGCACAACCCAGGAGAAGCCAATTCAGCACCACGCCACCTTCTTCCCCTCCCAAGCTCGGAGCCAAAGGAGCAGGAGAGGGAGGAGGAGGAGAAGGAGAAGGAGAAGGAGAAGGAGAAGGAGAAGGAGAAGGAGAAGGAGAAGGAGGAGGAGGAGGAGAAGGAGAAGGAGAAGGAGAAGGAGAAGGAGAAGGAGAAGGAGAAGGAGAAGGAGAAGGAGAAGGAGAAGGAGAAGGAGAAGGAGAAGGAGAAGGATCATCACCCCTGCAGACAGAAACCCAGCCCAGCCCTGGAGCCCTTGGCTCACCCTGTGGTGCCTTGAGGGGACAGGACTGGGGACAGCAGGGGCACTCGGGGACAGGGCTGTGCCCCCCTGCAGCTGGGCACAGCACTGCCACTCTGCCACACAGGATAACATTTAGGGAGCTTTTGGCCTTCCAGCAGCTGCCAGCACAGCCCTGCCAGCGAGCCTGACGCCCTGACAGAGGGTTATTCTTCAGGCTGGCACTTGTTTTGCTGGTGCCAAGGGCACCCACGGCCCCAGCCCCTGCCAGCTCACGTCCTGCCCCCCAGTGCTGAGCTGGGAGCAGCTGGGAGCTGCCACCACCCCAGGGGCTGATCCCTGCTGCAGGGGGGACACACAGGATTCCCCCACAGCACCACAGCAGGGAGGGGAAATACAGGAAACCTCCTCCTGGGCAACAGCCGTTCACAGCACACACTGAAAGCAAGTGTTTGGCTGTGATGGGCTGAGGTTGAGGCAGCCAGAGGTGGCTTCTCATGCGAGGACAGGCCAGTCTCCTGCGACTTGGAGAGGCAGCCACTCGTTTGTCCCCTCTGGTGGAAGACCATTTTGTCCATCACTCCTTCCCAAACAAGCACAGGCTCCAGGCAGAAGGTGTGGCCAGGGAAGGGAAGGGCTGCTCCTGCTGGGCTCGTTTCCTGCTGCATGCCACCAGCCTGGAGAAAAACCTGTCACTTGTGCTCCTCGCTGCGTGGGGGATTGCTTGAGTTCCTCCAGCTAATGGCAAAATAAATGAATGGCAAAAACAGACAAGGGAATTTAATCCTGAAACTTCCAAATGGTGCCACTGGCTAGACAAAAAATAGATCTGGGGGAATGTCTAAATCCAAGCCAACCCCATTTTCCACTGGAACTGAGCCATGGAAAGGTTTCCCTTGAGAGTTTGACTAAAAGAAAATACCAGCCTGTGCTCAGGGCCTGCAGTGATAAGGGCTGTGCAGCAGCCCTGCCCCAGTCACAGCACACAGAGCTGCTCCCAGCTCGGCCCTCGTGCCCTTTTCCACACACCACGGTGTCACACGGGGAGGAGCAGGGGCAGGCTGGGCAGGCATTGAGTGAAACCCTGAGCTTACAGAGAACAGCAGCACCACATGAAGCGTGGGGCAGCCCAGGCAGGACCAGGCACCGTTCAAAGGTCCCTCTCCCCCCACAGAGCTGGGAGCAGGTGACAAGAAGGGTGGGAACAGGTCATGCTCACACACAGCTGCCACACTGGCCAGACCCCCCAACTCTGCCACTCACTGGGACAAACAAACCCAGCTCCACTTCCAGTGGGGCAGATGCTGTTGAGCTTCCCTCTGTCTAGAGGGGTGTTTATTCTGCAGCACCCTCTGAAGGACAGTCATTTCCAGTAAAGCTGCCAGTGCCTGCCAGCTGTCAGTCACTCCCATGAGGGCAAATCTCAGGATTGCCCAGACAGATGTCCTGGAAGCACAGCTCACACACTGCTTCCTACTGGTGTCCAGTGCTCTCCTCACTGGGCACCAGTGTTCCCACAGCCACAACACCTTCAAAAGCTCAGTTAACTGCTCATGTCAAACTCTTCTCTCAGCCCAACCCTGAGGCTCAGGGCACCTGCTCCTTCTCACAGAACTCAGCTCCTCAGTCTGGAGCCCAAGCAGCTGCCTTTGCCCCTCCCAGCCAGACTGTGCCCAATGAAGATTGTTAAGCAACAGCATTTTGTGAGGTCGGTGGGTTTTATTTTAAAAGAGAGAAAGCAACAGACTTGGGAGCTTAGAAAAAGCTTAAAACCAAAACAGTCTTACAGCCTCAGTCTCACATCTCATCCCATTTATTCTCCTACGCATCTCCAGTCGCTTCTCCATCACTTCTTCTCCTTCCAGCTTTTCTGGCTTCCTCCAGAGCTCCTGCATTTCCCTGCTGCATTTCACACACCTTCTGGCTTCCACTTGCACGAGGAGGTGGGGCTGCTTCCCCCTCACCATCCCCACAGCCCTGCTGACACTGCCAGTGCCAGCTCAGCACCGGCCAGGCCAGGCAGTGCAGAAGCTCTGAGCTTTCAGCACAAAGTATTTCAGAACTGAACCAAACTTCACTGGTTTTCTTGCTGCTGAGCAGCCTTGAGCCTCCAGAAGCGATGCCTGCAGAGCCAGCCCTGAGCAGGGCAGTGCAGAGCCACCTTCTCACAGCACATCAGCACAGAGCTCTGGTCCCCAGGGGCTCGGGCAAATCTCTCCCAGAGCGCTCCATTCACAGGAACAAAGGTGGTGTGGAGCACCCCTGGTGTGACCCCGCTCCCTCCTTTCATTTGCTTTTGTTGGTCATTTCCAGCAGCAGCAATTGAGGAGAACTTTACTGTGCTGGAGCCAGAGGCGTTCTGGAGGGCTGCACAGGGGAAGCAAGCCTCTGGGGAGTTTGGAAAACACATTCCCCAAACCCAAGGGTCACTGCATTCCAGGATGTCAGTATAAATCCTGGGTATTTATAAATAGCTTCCCCAATCTGAACAGCACGACCTATTGTATATCCAAACCCTCCTTTAGAGGCTTTTCCAACATAACTTCCCACTGCAGATACAAACATCTGGTAAAAATAAACGAACTTACCATCACCTTTGCTTGGCAGTAACAAGCTACCCCCACACAGACTTTGTGCTCAGGAAACTGAGGCACAGTGATATAAAGTGGCACCAAGAAAACTCCAAGCCCTGCAGAAGGAGCAGCTCAGAACACCCGAATCATGAGGTTTCCATGACAGAGCTGGAGGAACAGCATCAGAGCTGAGACATGGCAGGGTGAAGGGAACAGAGCTCTCCCAGCCCCTTCTGCCAGATCTGTGCTTCCAGGCAAAAAGGCAAACTAACATCCTGAGATCACCAGATCTGCTGGGCCTGCAGATCTCCTCCTAAAGGAGCTGGGCACTCGGGCCCTGCTGGAGCCCAGCCACCTCCCCTCGGTGCCCAAAGGAGACACCAGCACCTTGGGCAGCTTTTCTTTCTCCTCCCTTCCTATTTTTAAAAGAAAAGTGCCCGAGTCCTGATGTAAATACGCGCAGCATTCATTACCCACATCAAAGAAGGCAAATTAAGCTTAATTTTCCCTGGAACTAGGCAGTACTTTAGGTTCCTGTAACACCTCTGAAAACCCGCCCAGGCAGCAGCAGGCACAGCAACAACACAGCCAACATTAGAGGGATTTATACAGGATACAAATTCCGAGAGAAGTGCACTGAGAGCACGGTCATTCCATTCCCTGCCGCCAGCTTCACCTTAATCCCCTCCACCCAGAGCCTACAAACATCGGGTTTCTCATTTAAGAGCACCAAATCAATTTTCCTTTATGCAAGCTTTAAGTAAGTTCGAGTCTTGCAGATTCATTCTTGAGCTGGAAACTTTTGGGCCAAGATTCAAGGAAATGAAGCAGAGTTTGAGATTCTTGGCACAAAGTAGCTGACAGAGAAAACAGTAGCAGGGACTTGTTTGTGCTCCAGCGGCACGCCTGTAACTCAGACAGCCACCACTGCTGTTCCCATTTACCCAGTAACAGCACACCACACTTTTTTGACTTTGGAGAGCTACGCTGTCCAGTGCGGTACAAACGTTTTCAGCTCTGAAAGGCTACAAAGACGCACCACCGAGCGATGTCACCAGGACAGCCCTCCAACAACACCACCACATTCAAGCCGTGGACAAAGAACAGTGTCGGGCCGGATTTCGGGCAGGCTGGCCCCGGACCGCAGTTACACAACGCGTGAGCCGCGGGCGGGCTGCGGGCACGAGGCGCCCCCGCACGCCCCGCACAGCTCCTCCTCCGCCCGCGCCGGGCCCTCGGGGCCCCCCGGCATGATCCCACCCCGCCGAGTCACCGCTGCGGGCTGCTGGCACGCCGGTGGGGTGTAAACAACTATTGCCGAACGTCTGACCCCGTTTCTTTCCGTGCTGGAGACTCGGTCCCGATACCCCTGTGAGCATCCCCGACCCTCCTGAAGGTCCCACTCCCCTCTGAGCATCCCGGACCCCCCTGTCGGTCCCGATCCCCCCTGAGCATCCCGGACCCCCCTGTCGGTCCCGCTCCCCTCTGAGCATCCCGGACCCCCCTGTCGGTCCCGATCCCCCCCC
>VXBA01004428.1:0-16951 GCA_013399895.1 Serilophus lunatus | reverse complement strand
GGCAGTGGTGCCAGCAGCTGCACGGGCTGCTGCTGGGCGATGCCAGCCTGGCCGCTCGCAGGGACTTCGTGTCCGGCTTCACCGCCCTGCACTGGGCCGCCAAGAGCGGCAACTGCGACATGGTGACCAACATCATCCGGGCGGCGGAGAAGGGGGGGACCCGCGTCAACGTGGACGCGCGGTCCCACGGCGGGTACACGGCCCTGCACCTCGCCGCCATCCACGGCCGCGAGCAGGTCATCAGCATGCTGGTGTACAGCTACCACGCCAAGACCGACCTGCGCGACCACAGCGGGAGGAAGCCCCACCAGTACCTGCGGGAGGGCAGCTCCCTGTCGGTGAGGCGCCTGCTGGGCGACCCCAGCCTGGCGCAGGGCTCCGAGCACGCCGCGCCCATCAAGAAGTCCACGAAGCTCGCGGCTTCGATCCTGAGCTCCACCAGCACCTTCCTGGGGGTCATATCCGATGACATGGCCTTCTACGACCTCACCAAGGGCTTGAGGAAGCCCTCCACCCTGAACAAGCTGCTGGCCGCCACGACGGGCCCCAGGAGGAAGCCGAAGACCAGGGGGGGCTTCCCCTCGTACTCCTCCCTGTCCGAGGTGACGGAGGAGGAAGAAGAGGTGGTTGTGAAACGCAGACCCGTTTCTGAGCTGTTCTTTGGCCACTAGCCTCTGCCTCGCCGTGGTCAGAGCTGTTGGACAGCACGGCTGCTGTCTCGGTCTGCTCTCACAGAAGCAGTTTGTGTTTCTTCTCCCCGTGTCTGTCATTTTGGGCATGGAACTAATTTGGGTGTGGGTCCCAAGTCCACAGGACGAAGCCCAGCTGCAGGAGCCCGTGGAAGGGGAGCTGCCAGGGCTGCACGTGCTGCCTCTACCATCGTGCTGATGTATTGTGGAGACCACAGACTTTGTGCTTCATGGTCAAAAGACTCAAAACAACCTCTGTGTGTGTGGACAGCTGAAAATGCCGGAGGCACAGCCTCCTTGGTGTGTGTTCCTGGGCTGGAGAGCTGGAATAAGGTGAAGGATTGGATATTTTACACTGTGAACAGTGAGCTGGTAGCTGGCTACTATACCATGGCCTGTTGTCTAGCAGGCTCAAATTATCAGAGGAAAGAGGCATAGTTTTGTATGATGCTTTTGATTATTTTGGTAGCAGAAGGATATTTCTATTTACAAAAATTGTGTACTTTTTCAAAACAAAGTTTCTCACTATCAGAACTACTGACAATCTCAATTGTTGCCTGATGCATTTTATTAAATGAACGACTCAAAAAAGTAGAACCCCCAACCTTCAGCACTCAAGTCACCTTGACTTGCCTACCTCATTTTGAAAGCTTGGTTAGGGTTTTAAACTTCCTTTCTCTTCCTGAAAGACTTTTTGACCCGGTGGTAGTAACCACATGTAGTGATGACACTGTGAACATTTAAACTTGATCGAGTTTAATCAACTTAATCTGAATAAAAACCTTGTTGATACTTGATAGTGAAAAACTGAACTGAAAAGATGGGAATGGGAACCTGCAGAGTTTCTGAGTAGCCAAGTGGAAACAAAGGTTGGTTTGTTTGTCTCATTCTTTTTGTTTAAACCTTGGCCTTTGCCTATTACAATAAATATTTCTGAAGCCTGGCCTTTGTGGTGTGGTAGGTGTTTCCTGATGGAGTGTCTGGATGTTACAGCCGTGGTTATCTCAGCAGCGGGATGCACTGCCCTAAACCTGGCTCCTCTTTCCTATGAGACATCACTGTTCTAGATGGAGAGCTCCACGTAGCTCCAAACAGCATGCCAGCTGCGCGTTAGGCAGGACATTGGCGCTCAGATGATTGTTTCCTTAATTACTGTCTGGTTCGTTGGCGCAGGGAGGCAGAGCTGCGAGCTGGCTGCCTCCTGGGGCCAGTCTGCTAACCCAGCCTGTTTTCTCTGAACATGTGACAAACCTGCCCCATTCCGAGGCGGGGAAGGTGAGAGCAGTGCTGTGCTGCCCCTGCTTGCTTTGGGTTTGGTCTCCACCCCAACACTTGTTTGCATGCTTTGCCTTTCTTTCCGAGTCAGTGACTTGGGAATGTTTGTTGTCCCGCCTGGAATTAAGCCTGATGCTTGTAATTGGCCGTAATTGGCTTGTCCCAAATGCTGTGCCAGGAATGCTGCAGGACTGAGGAAGGAGGCAGTGCCCTCTTCGCTTTAAGCCCCTCTCCCTGAAGTCGCTGGTGTCGGTGACATTCCTTGGGAGTGTGAGCAGAGCTCGCAGTGGGGTCTGATGTGCCTGTCCTAGGAGAAGACTGGATTACTCTGCACTGCTCTGCTTCTGTATTGAAGTAATTAAGTTGTTAAGCAAAGGTTAATGATCAAGCACCTCATGACTTCTATATCTGGCATAGGGTTTAAAAAAAATGAAATCCAATTTGCTGTGTAGCTGTTGGTGTGACCATTGCCCAGCGTGGTGCTTTGAAGCCTTGGTTGGTGCTGCACTGTGTGAGCTCACAGAGCTCCAGAGCAAAAGAAGGGCTCCACTTTAGAGTGTTTTTCCAAGTATTCTGCCATGGAATACTCTTTTCCTGTATTTCCTGAAGCAGAGAGGAGTGTGTGTGCACTTGTGTTACCTCTGAGGCACTGGCAGGGCTGACACTGCCTTGGTTCAAGGGTTGCTTTCTGTGGGAATTGCAAACACTCTGCAGTTTGACTCTGCCTTATGGGGAAGTTTGTTCAGGAGTCGTGGCTGTGGGCTTGATACCTGTGCAAACAACACTGAAGTGTTGGTGCCTGTTCTGAGGGAAGCCTAGCTGAGCCAGAGGCAGGGCCCAAGGATGGAGAGTTTGGTGTTTAACAAAGCCCAGCTGAGTGACCTGTCCACTGTGGCTGTGGCTTCACCCTCAGGAAAGCGGGGAGAAGGTTCCACTGCTCCTGTGTTGTCCTGTCAGGTCACAGCTGAGATAAGACTTCATTATAACCTGTGTCATCAAGGAAACTCTGCCCTGCTCCTTCCTCAGCTGGTGTGATAGAGAAATGCCCAGCAGCAAGAACCCTGGCAGTGCTGCCAGGCAGTGCTGGGACACCAGCCTGGGGTGGGGAGCTGGGCCAGGCTCTGCCAGCAGCTCGGGGCTGTGACTCAGCCCATTCCTCTCCCAGTGTGCCCAGTACAGCTCCAGGGGCAGACAAATGCTGGGGGGTGTGGAGGAGTCACTGCCCTCATCTCACAAATACATTGAGTGCCTTCAGTTTGGAGTCAAACCAGTCCCTCCGCTGGGTTCTGGTTTCCCGAGTTGCTGTTTGCACTGTGGAAGGGGCTCTGTAGGATGGTCAGTGGTGGTGGCAGTGCTTCCCTGCCAGGGAACGAGGCCAGGGCTGCTGTGAATCCCTCAGTCCCACTGATTCCTCTTCATTTTACTGCTGAGCCCAAACCCAGCTGAACACAGCTGGAGTTTCGCCTGGGCAGAGGAGCCTTGTGGAGTTCGGGCAGGATGCTTTCACAAGGAACAGCTGAGGGAGGACTGTGGCTCCCCCAGCACCCTGGCCTGGGCAGGGGCTGTGCCAGGGGCTGTGCCAGGGGCTGTTCATGCAGACTTTTGAAGCCCTGGCCCAGCCCAGAGCTGGGAGCTGCCTTCTGCATCCTCAAAGCTAAACCCCCAGACCCCTGAGCCCCCCAGGCTCCCCTTGGAGAGGGTTCTGCTGGCAGCTGCAGAAGGCTGGTGATGGAAGGCACAGATAAGGCACAGGAGCAGGCTGTGGGAGCCGGGGTTGTATTTTGCCTTGGTGACTCCCCTGCCTGCTGGCCACGTCTCAGTTTTCCTGCCATAAAATGGAGATAATCACCGTGGTCCCTTTAAAGCACACAGTCAGTACTGATACCCAAACTGAAATCAAGGTAATGTTTGTGGACCTGTAGGCAGCACAAGCAGGGTCACCCCCCACCCAGGAATGCACATTCAGTGAGTGCCCTCCCAGACCAAACCAGCTTGGGTTTCAGCTCAGCAGCACTGGAGATCGCCAAGCTGATGTCTGTCTGGCCCTGGCTCAGTCTGCTGAGGGTGACTTGGTTTGTTGCTCAGCACATTTTGTTCTGAGGAGCATCAGCTCACAAACCTGCTCTGAGGAGCTCTGCAGACAAACCTCAGGCTGTGGTTCCTCACCAAGGCACAGCCTGCCCCGGATGGGGCTGTTGGGGCAGGGGGAGGCAGCCTGGTCGTGTCTCACAGAGGTTTTTGGCCACCTCCATCCCTTGGGAACGCTGCAGGAAACACCTGGGCTGTGAAAGCCCAGGGGAACACACTCCTGCAGAGGAGTCTCAGTGAGATTTCAGCTTCATCACAAGTCCAAAGTCCAGCAGAAGAGTTGCTGAGCAACTCCAGCAGACCAACAGGAGCTGCAGAGAGCAGCTGGAGGGAGAGGAGGCCCTTGGGGAGTCCCCTAACTCCCCTTTGCTCATCCCTTGCTCACACTCTCCGTGTTCCCACCATGACCTACATTCCTGGGATGCATTTGCCTCTTGATTTGCATATTAATCTGAGTAAAATGATAATAGAATTTTTTGGCTCTTCCCAGCCATTTGTACTACTGTGGGACTCCCCAAATGAAGAGGTTGTTAACAGGGACTTGGCCAGAGTGGAGCTTGGGCACGAACAGTGTGGGGTTTGTTTGCTGCAGGGGCAGGGCAGGGACAGAGCAGGATGACACATCAAAAACTGCATCCTAATGAGCAACACTGCCTGTCTAGTTCCAAGGTTTACTTCACTGATTTGTGAGACAAAGCAAAGCATGAAGCACGTGGAGCCCTTGCAGTGGGTGTGTAACCCTGAGCCAGGCAAACAGATCCCCACTGTCAGCTTTACAATGTCCTCTTCCCTTGCTGTGAAGAAAACAGGGATGTGCACAACAACACTGCTGCTGTCAGCGTTCAGCCTTCCCTTTGGCAGGGCTGCTGCTCTGGGCTTGCCCCAGGTACAGTGTTACTCCTGTTCCCATCAGAAAGCACAAGTTTCCAGCCCAGACCCCACGCAGCATTTCCTGAGAGGAATGCCTTTCATCCTGCCCTGTTTCCTTCCTTCCTTCACGTCCATCCCCATCACCTCGAGGCCCTGCAGGCAAGGTAAGCCACCCCAGCTGAGCACTGCAAACACAGCCTGGTTTCCACTGAGCAGACCCCACTCCCAGATGCACAAGCCCTGGGTGTGAGGTGGTGGTTTCAGGGTGCCAGGCCCTCCCCAGGTTGTCCTTCCCCACACCAGTAAGATCCACCAGTATGGGCACCCTGACAAACTGCAGTGGTTCTGACAGACTTGCTCACCACAAATATTGTGTTGTATTTTCTTCCACCACTCTGCCATTGGGAGCTGGCACAAGGCAGGGCTCTCTGGAGGGATTATTTCACAAAAGGTTCCTTTTCGAGGTATTTTGGGATGTTGCTGCTCTCCCACCATGTGCTGAGCCCATTGGAAACACCTCTGGCTCTTGGTGCACATTTTTAGAGGAGTCTCTTGCTCTAAATCAGAACTATCAGTGCAGCTCATATTGTGTCTCTGGGGATTTGTCTGTGACTCAGCTCCAAGGCTCATGTGGTATTTTAGAGTCCCTCTGATAACCTTTAATGCCTCTCTTCGTTTAGCACTGCAATTTATGTGCTGCTTCTTGAGAGCCTTTTGTGAACCCCAGAGGTTGCATGATTCCTACAGGCTGATTATTCTTTAATGTCTACGTGGGCTCCCCTCAGGCACACAAGATTAGTTTTGCAGTGCTGCTCTCAGTTTATTTTTAAAATTTATTCAGATGGTTGCCATGAATTCCCAAAGCAGAGAGAACATCCTTCCACTTATTAAATGCAGCTCTCACAAGCACCAAATAGACCTTTTGCAGAGTACATTTTCATTAACTTTGGCAACCCTCTATTCCTTAATAAGCTCCACATGCAGAAATCCCCCAGCATAATGCACCAGTGAAGAAAATGAGGCTGGGGTTTGAAACAAAATAATTAAAATCCTTCAATTTAGTGCCCAAGAGGCTGAAACAGCAGCTCCTGATCCAGCAGTGACTCCCACGCTGCAGTGGGTGTTAAATGAAATTCTAAACGAGCCACTCTGTCTGAAACCTTTCCAACTGCTGCCGAGACAGATGTGCAGGATGTGCTGCCGCTTCCACTGACCACTGCTCCATCCCACCCCTGTGCCCTGGCTCGTGGCTCTGCCTCTGGCACCGGACCCACCTGCTTCTGGGGAGCACAAGAGAAGCTCCTGCATTTCTTCCCCCACACTGCGGGTGTGTGGGTGGCCAAACGTCTTCCTTCTCCTCCGAGCTGCTCTCCCCCCTCCTCCTGGCTGTGCTGCCGTTAGTTCCTGCAGGCAGCTCCCTGCAGGGCTCCCAGGCACCTTCCAAGGTCTCCAGAGCTCACATTACCTTTTACCTGGCCCTGAAGGGCTCAGGCTTGCAGGCTGCAACACGACACCCCCAAGGTGGAGCGCTGGGGTTTCCTGCCTTCCCTGAGGTCAGGGACCAGCAGCTTCTCCATTCCTTGCATTCCCCCAGCTCACACACCCCCCCGACTCTGCAGGAGCAGCAGCTCAGCAGGGCTGGGCACAGTGGCTCTGCAGAAGGCAAGTGAGGAGGGGTGTGGACAGGAGGCCTGTACAGGCACTGCCCAGGGCTCGGTTTGCACGATCCTGACATTGGCAAGATTTGCTTCCCCAAGAAGACCACCAGTTACTCCTGCTTGCAGTTCAGGTCTGAAATTTGTCTTCTGATGGAAAAGGGTCAGAAGAACCTGTGTGGAGTAGTGTGGAATCTGTTGTAAAGTGAAGATGCTCTGCATTTCTGGCCATCTTGGCTTCTGAACTGCACGACTTGAACGTGGGAAAAAGCTGCCACAGAAGCAGTGGTTACTGGTGTGAAGACAGAATCGGTGCTCTCAATACCAAACCTTCAGCAAAAGGCAACAGGATTCACACAAAGCAGGGACTCTCCCCCTGTGAAAAACCGGCTGAGCCCCACCCAGGCTGGTTCAACATCACTGGGACAAAGTCCTGCCAGCCCACATTGTAAGCTCTGCACGGAGAAAGATTCTTAAGGGAATAATGTAAACTGATGTGAAGACAAGAAGATGAGGCAGGGGATGTGGTCACCACCTGCCTCGTGTGGTCTCCTCTCCCAGCAGCTGAGAAACAGAGAACTGGTCTCTCTGAGGGAGCTCATGGCCAGCACAGGTTCCCTTGGTGCCACCCCATGCTGCTGAAAGGAGCTGCAGCCCATCTGTAAGAACAGGCTGTCCCTTTATCCTGCAGCAGTGACTGTGATAAGGAGCAAAGGAGTGTTTAACCACCCCCAGGGGTGCCCAGGGCTCTCCTTGCAATGCATCTGGGAGCAGATAAATCACTCTTTGTGCATCAGACTGATTTTAAAAGGCCACATCTCAGGATGTTGGTGTGCCCTAATGCTGCACATGGCTGAGGTCCAGAGTGAACTACCACCAGGACCCTTGGAGTAAAGCAGTAACAAGTGATCAGGATCAGAATGGAGTCCCACCTGACAATCCAGGCCTGCTGGTGCCTCAGAAAGGAGTCTCCACTTGCCAGCAAAGAGGTTCTGGTGCCATCCCTGTGTCCATTCTTCACTTTGCCTGAGAGCCACAGTTCCAGCAGAGTAACAGGGAGCAAAGACAGGTGACTTTTTTGAAAACAAACTCCAAGTTCTTTCATGTTGCTGCTCTTTGGAGCATCCCTGTGAATGCTGGTGTGGAAAGAGCAGCAATCCCCCTCTCCATGACACAACCCCCCAAAGAGATAACAGGGGCTAAACAGGGCAGACACATTCTCCCCTTTAAAGGCAAGCACTGCCTTCAATTACCAAACATTTATTTCCAATCAGGTGTTTTTCCCTCAACTAGGAATAATAAAGTGCACCTCCCAGTCAGGCTTCTCAAGCTGTGCAAACAGCTCATTTAACTTTGCTGATATGTTTAAAAATTCTCCACCTACTCCTTTAGCATCACTTCTGTTATTTTAAAGACCATTTTCAAACAGCAGCTTTCAGATTTATGTATTAAAAGCCTGTATTTATGGCCTTCTGAGAACCACTGAGCAGATGTGCTCACAGGATCCACAGTGCCTGGCCATTTCCCCCAGGCAGTAACCAGAGAACACATGGGCTGTCACTGTGCTCCTGAGTTCTTGTGCCCAGTGAAATGCAATTCCAAAGGAGAAGCTGCCTCAGGACCAGGACAGCTTCTCCCAGGGGTGTTGGTCAGGACACAGGGCACTACTGAAACATCTCTTGGTAAAGCCCAACCTCGTGGGACAATGAACATTTCCTGTGCCTGTGGAAGGAACCTGAGTTCAATTAGTGGCTGCCTTGTTCATGGTCTAGGAATGCAACTCAGATGGAATATTATTCCCTCTGAACACTTACAAACAAACAAAGCACACTCAGGTTTTAAACACAGCAACATCACTGGTTTGACTCAACACACAACACTGTTTAGAAGGTTTTTGCCAAGGGATTTATATAAAGTCTCTCTGAAACTGAATCATCTCCTCCACTGGTCCCACCAGCCCCAGTTTGCAGCAGAGCTTTCCCCCCACGTTCAGGATTCTTTGTGCACACTGACAGTTGAAAACTGCCAAAAAAAACAATCCTCTGAAGGTGCTGCTTGAAAAATAAACACTTCAACACAGCAAGGACTTTGCAAATGACTGTGCAGGAACAAGCTCAGAGCTCATGGTTCCCAAAGCTGTCCAGTTCAGCTGCTTCCTCACTGCTCAGCTCTTTGGTGTCAGGGAGGACCACCCTTCTCCTGAGCTCCTCTAGGAGGACCAGGATTGCACAGAGCCAGGAAAGGCTCGAGGGTGGCAACTGCCAGTTGTAATTATTTTCTTGCATTACAGTGTATTTTTACCATGTCACACATAAAACCAGCAGAAACAAGTGCAGGAGTTTCACTGAAATGGTCCCTAACATTTCCTCTGTGATGGCTCTGGGCAATCTCCACATCTGAACACCCACGTCATGTGTCACTTCACTCAGCCCACCCACAAGAGGCAAATATTTGTGGGTTCTTTTATTGAGATTGTGTCAACCTGGAAACAGATGGGCAGACACAAGGCAGGGGAGATACACCCCAAGTTAACAGGAGCAGCCCATCCTCCCAGTCTGTGCACACTGGGGGGCTCCCAGTTGGCCTGTCCAAGGGCCAGAGTGTGCCCAGAGCACCTCAACACTTGTCAGTGCTGTGGCACAGACGGGATTGGAAGACTCCACCACCCTGAGCCTGGTGGTGTGGATTCCCAGGGAACCACCCCAAACCTTCCACCCAAGCGGTGTGAAGGGGCTGGGGTGGGGCTGGCTGTCAGAGGGGGATGCTTCGCTCAAGGCTTTCTAATTGTTCTTCCAAAAACTTCATCTGCTCCTCCAGGTCCTTCTGTTCAATCAGCAAAGAGGTCTTGGCCTGGACAAAGTGCTGATAGTCCTGGAGCTGCTGCTCTGTCAGGTACTTGGCAAGAATTGCAGAGACCACCCGCTCCCTGCGCTCCAGGTTCTCCTTGAGGTCCTTGGCATCCTCCCTCTGCTGGGACAGCAGCTTGAGCCGTTCACCCAGGGATTGCTGGAGGAGGAAACAACAGAGCAGCTCACTGTGAGAACCCTGCACTCCTGGCAGCCTCTACTTCTTCATTTGGAAGCCACAGTGGATTTAATTTAATTACTTCCTCTTGTGGGCTTAGTGTTCCACTTGAGTTTTTTTCTCCATTGAATTACTCATTCTTGTGGCTTGTCAGGTAAAGACATGGTAAACCCCATCCAGGCTCACTTCTTCCTGCTGCCCTCAGGAAAGAATCAATGTACTTAACATCCTGGGCATTTTAAAGTATCCTGTAACCTTCCTCATGCAATTGGAAGCTCTTCAAGGCACATATCTTTGTATTCTTGCCTTGTGTGTGGCCAGAGTGAAAACAAGATATTAAAAAGGTAGAGTGCCTTCTATTAACAGGCATGTGTGATAAAATAACTGTGATGTAGAGAGTAACTGTCCATCAAAGGCTTCTTAACAAACCCCCAGGAGTCAGGCCTTGCTTGTTCTACAGGATTTGAATACCTTTCACACTGAGCCAATTCTCTTCCAGCTGTGAAGATTTTCACAGGGATCACACAGCTGGGAAATGTCCCATTCCAGGAGTGTCCCCAAATCCAGGACGGAGCAATGGGCACTACTGACACCCTAAATGGAGTCAGAGATTGAGGCTGCTGCCTCTGCTGGCCTCAGGGCAAAGGCAGGGAGTGGAGGTGGTTGTAAAAATGTTGGCACATAACCAAGTGTTTCTGGGGCATGTTTTTCAAATGTTTGAATAAATTAGCTAAACTTATTTCCTATGAAGACTATAAATGTAACACCAGAGAAACAACAGCCTCCTGCCAACCACAGAGTCTGCATGAAACGCTGCTCAAAATTATTCATGCTACCACCACTGGCTTTTTGGAGGGAGTAAAAGTGACTCTCCATGTCACACTGTGTGCAAGGACCTCTCAGTGCTGTTCTGTGTGTGAACTGTGGTGAACCTCCAGAGCTACAGGGGAGCAGCAGTACAGCTCCAGGAAAATCCCAGTTTTTCCATCTCTGTGCTCTATTCCAGTATCCAAGGGGGAGATAACAGCAGGTATTGGGTTGATAAAACATCTAAAAGCAGTAAGGACAGCAGGGAAGCATCACTCCTGGGGTAAATTTGGCTTGGCTTGTCTTGCCTAGCAAAAAGGAGACTTTTCAGACTCAAGAAGATGTCCTGGTGACATGAGACAATTCCTAATTGTTGAGTTAAACTACAGGGAATTTTATCTCAAGTTATGACCACACCTTCCCACTCCCTGAACAAGCCCATCCAGTGAAAAATACGATTTCCGAGGCAGTAATTAGTTGGAGAGAAATAACCCCCCAGAGAGCCCGGGGGTCCCAAGGCCACCCCTGTGGCCCAGCCCCTGGCAGGGCTTTGCAGAGCTCACTGTGCCCCCTGTGCCCAGCACTGAGCCTGGTCCCCCCAGCCCTGTGGGCACTGCTGGGACAGGCTGGCTGGGACGGGGCACAGCCAAGGGGCCACAGGGGGTGGCCCAGCCCCAGCTGGGACCCGCTGCCCCAGCACCCCGAGCCCCCCTGCCCGTTGCTCACCCTCTCCTCGGCGTCGGCGCCCGTCCTGCTCAGGGCGTTGTGCAGCCTGGCCAGGCGGCTGGCCAGGCACAGCAGCAGGCTCACCACCTTCTCCAGGTCCCCAACGAACAGCAGGTAACGCTGCAGCTCGTTGGGCTTGCACAGCTCCCTCACCGTGGCCTCCAGCTCCCGGCCCTGCTCCTCACACTCCTTGGCCTCCAGCAGCAGCAGCTCCCGCTGCTCCCACAGGCTCTGCAGCCTCCACCTCAGGCTGCCCACCAGCTCCAGCTGCAAAGGCACAGAAACCACCACAGGAGCTCTTACTGCCCGGCAGAACCCAGAGGTGTTTGACAGAATGGGTTTTCTTCACGTCATTCTTCCAAATTTGGGGTTTCTAAAAGATTTTCGAGCTCCAGGAAAGGAAAAGGAAAAAAAATCCCCACTATTTTCTAAGCTGTACTTAATTCCCAAGCTCTGAAAAGGAAACTAATGGTAATCACCTTAATGGGTGATATAATCCCTGGCTCAGAGAGCTTCCAATCTGTCAGGAGGGAACTGCAATAAAGATTCCAAGGTGATTGCACAGAGCTGTGCCCCAAGACATGGGCAGCAAGTCACAGCTCTACAGCAAGCTTTGCAAGAACTGACTGCAGTTCATTTATCATTTGCACAGGAAGTCACTTCCATGGGTGGCTCAAGCAGGTCACAGTGCCTGGGCAGCAAAGAAGCACAGGAGGCTGTTTGATGGAAAAGACCAGTGAGGGGGAAGAACAGCATCAGCTCCTTTGGAAGGTGGGTGACACCACCTTGACCAGGAGCAGCAGGCAGACAGCAGGAAATGGAGAACATCACCCCCTGCCAGCAGGAGCAGCCTCAGGAAGGCAGGTTGTCATTACCTGAGATGGAGCATGGCCAGGTTCTACAGGGGAAAAGGCCCATCTAACTCTGCAAACTCCACTCTCACCTTCCAAGGGCTGCACTCCCACCACAGCCCAGCTCTGGCCAAGCTGCCCCTGTTCCCTGCATGTGTGGAATTAACTGGACACTGGAATGGGCAGAAACTGCTGCCAGTCCTCAGAGTAAAAACTATTTCTTCTTTAGGCTGCCAGTTTATTTTATGCCATTTATTTTACAGATACTGAGATTAGATTTGAGTGTTACACCAGGAGTCAGTTGCTGCAAAGGGCTGGCCATGCAAGGAAACCTTTGCCCAGCCCTGTGTGCTTGTTCCAGGCACATCCCTCCCCACTGACCTGCTGGAGACAAGTAATGGGATGAGAGATCTGAATCAGACCTGGCAGGATTTAGACATCACCATTTATGATCAATATGTTGTTTTGCCACGACTTCACCTACTGGCAAAAATCAATTCCGATGTGAAATGTCACTGGGATAAAAATATCCACAGCAAGAATTACATTAATAAAAATGTCTTTCTCCTGATGGAGAAACAGCAGCCCCTGTGATGGCCATTTACATACTTTTTTAGATGTGAGGTCATCCAGGTCGTTTTTGCTGTCCCTGCTCCTGTTCAGGACTTGGTTTTCCTTGGAGGTGGGATCTCTGCTCCTTTGCTTGGCTTCACGTTCAGATTCAGGACATTCTGCTGCTCCGTCTCCAGGACTTTTCCTGTGATTGGAACAGAAAATAAACAACAGTAGCAAACAAAGTTTGCTTCTCAAACATTGTGTTCATGGTTTTATCCAGCCTGACTCAGAGCCACTCTCCTCTCTTCTCACAGAAGGAGTTCTTCTAATTTTTTAGAAGACACAGAGCAAAAGATTTGCATTCCTTTAACAAGGCATCACTGAACCTCTTTTCTTCTTTCCATCACATACCTGTAGCCTCAGATATTTCTTGGTATGTAAATCAGAAGGTTAAACAGTTTTGCTAATCAAACAAAAATAAAACAATATGCTCAACTTCATCTTACCAGTAGAACCTACCTGAGGTTCTGTACCTGACAGAATACACCTGATACTCACACACTAAACCAGCTCAAAATACCAGGTAGTTGGTTTGGTCTGCTTACCCCTTCTCCTGCCCGTGCTGCACCTCTCCCCTTTTCCTGGGGGATTTATCCAGCAGGGAAATGCCAACAGGAAACAAACCCTCCATCAGGTCCAGAGCAGTTTTTCTGTCAGGATGAGGCACGAGAATGTCCACCAGAGAACTGTCTTTGGCAATGATCTCCATTGCAAGCTCCTGGTGTCTGAGGTCCTGGGGAGCCTGCAGCCTCCTCCTGGGCAGGAGTGTCCCCCTGCCCTGGGGAACACCCTCCTGTGCAGTCAAACCCTTGGCTGGGTTCTTGTCCCCGTGGAGAGGCTGAGCCAGGGCTGTGTGCAGGGACACCCCCTGCTCTGGGTGCTTTAGGGCAGCACTGCCACTCAGAGAAGGAGTCCTGCACTCCTCCTCCACTCCAGCACCTTCCCTGCTCCCACCCCTTGGGAAAGCAGCAGAGGGTGCAGGAGTCAGCTCCTCAGCATCCTGGCAATATGTAAGGTCATGATGTGCAGGATTCTTGCATCCATCTCTCTCAGGGTCGTGCAAACTGTAAGAAAGAAGACAGTTCCTTTTGTTTGAGACATTCTCTGTACAGCAGATACTTTCTCAGGCTGTTCATGAGCTCTGATCAAACGTTTCTGAGGTTACAGCTCTGCCCAGAACTTCCAGCTCCTCTCATGCTGACCTGCTAAATTAGGACATTAAAGAAAACTGCAGAATATTGCTAAAAACACAATTATTTTTTTCTGAGCTAATCAAGCCTCCAGAAACCATTGGGTTACTTTGGAATGATTGAAACAGTAAATTCCTTTATTACAGAAGAGTCTGCACCACTGCCTTGCTGAGACAGAGTTCAGATGCTTTGCTCCACTGATGCTCTTCAAACCAGCAGGAGAGGAGAAGTTGAAGCACAAATGTCCCAGCCAGTGATGTGGAAATAGGACAGTATTCTTTGCCATTAAAAGGCACTCCCAAAGCCCCTCTTACACCCCCCTGATCACACCTATTTCCCAAGACTGGGCGTGTCTGAGCTGCTGGAGATGCTGTTTTCTCCAGAGCTCGGAGGAGGGAGCTGTGAACCAGAGATTGATGGAGCAGGGCAGCACTTCCCCCTCTGGTGTCACACGGCAGGAAGGATTTTAAAGGGTGTCCCCAGCAGTGAATGTTCCCATACGGCCAGTGAAGGGTCCCAAGGGAGAAGGCTGGGAGCCCTGGGACCCAGCTCAGCGTCACAGCCTTACCTGGGGGTGCTGGCACAGCTCCCACAGCTCTGGCACGGTGCTGCTGCACCGCTGGCACATCTGCAGGTGTCCTGGAAGGGAAAACAGCACACTGGCACCACCAGCACTGCAGGCAAGGCAGCTCTTTAACTTTACTGCCACGTTTGTTATCCCCAGAATCTGAAGGAGCTGACAGTAGCTCTCCAAGTTTGAGTGGAAGATTATTTCTTTTCTGTCTCTTTTACCTTTTTTATTTCTCTTGACTATGTTGACAGCTACTGTCCTTCAAATTCAGGAAGCAAAAAGGTAATTTATAAAAATCACAGAGTGGTTTGGGTTGGAAGGGACCCTAAAGATCATCTCATCCCAAAATCCCAACCTGGCCTTGGACACTCCCAGGGATCCAGGGGCAGCCACAGCTTCTCTGGGCACTCTGTGCCAGGGCCTGCCCACCCTCCCAGGGGAGATTTTATTCCCAATATCCCACCTAACCCTGTCCTCTGGCAGTTAGAAGCCTTTCCCCCTTCTGCCACTTTTCAGAAGAGTGAAGTCCCTCTCTGGCCTGCAGCCCCCTTTAGGTACTGGATGCCTTACCTGGGTGGAAGGAGTGGGGTTTGATGTGTCCTGAGCTCTCCCAGATGCAGCATCTCCTGCCTGTGGGACACTCCCAGCTGATGGGCAGGTCCTGGTGCAGCTCCCGTGGGCTTCACTGGGGCCCCCCCTGCTGCTCCCACTCCCTGGGGGAACAAAGGCCGAGGCAGGAGGAGCATCTGGAGATTTTTCTTTCGAGAAAACCTGGCAGAAAACCTCATCATTTTGCATCTTCCTGCTCCCGTTGGGGTTGGAGCTCTTTCCAGGAGACCCTTTGGGGTGTGAGAGCCTCTTCTGCAGGGGTGGCTTCTGCAGAGGGAGGGGCTGTGAGCCCCCTGGCCTTTGACTGATCTTTCTCTCCATGTATTCCATCAGTGCAGTGTGCTGGATTTGTTTCAGCTCTGTCCTGGAGATACTGGAACTGGAAAGTGCCCTTCCTCCATCCTCCAGAGCCCTTCTCCTGGCTCCCACTGTGTCTTGCTCAGTGATTCCCTCCCTGCCTTGGCTCCACGTTTCCTTATCCATTAGCTGGTCGAGCTTCTCTGGCTCAGAGTAGCAGAGTTTCTTTTCTTCTCTGGTTACCCTTTGCCTTCCCCCTCCTCGACCTGTTTGTGGCCTCCTCATTTCCTCCTCTGCGTTGGAGCTCTCCAGGGATTCCAGGTGGGGAGGGGAGCAAGGAGCAGGTCTGGCTGCCTCGCCTGCACTGGATAAGGAGAGGGACCGGAGGTGTTCAATGGATGGCCTTTGGGAGGGCTTCTGTCTCAGCCTCACAGGCAAACTCATCTGTAAGTCTTTTCTCTTAAAGGAGGTTTCTCTCAGCACCTTTTTCTGAGCCACTTTAAGTTTCTCTGTGTAGTCCTTGGTGAAAGTGTCGTCAGTGGCTGAAGCGGGAGCCCCAGGCCCGGGGTCCTGGCGCAGGAGCTCCTGGGCCCTGCAGCCCCGGGGGGGGCTGGTGCTGTGCTGCCGCCCCCTCTGCAGCGCTGGGCACCGTGCTGAGGCAGCGCAGCTGCCCGGGGGCAGCGCCTCGGCCGAGCTCCCGGAGCCCCCCTGGCTGGGGCTGAGCTCCTCGCGGTCTGGGACTCCGGGGCATTTCCCCCCGCAAAGGCAGTAAAGCTCGGGGCTCACCCGCCTGGTTATTTGCGCCCCAGCACAGGCCCCCCGGGGCTGCCTCCAGGGCTGTGCCTGGAGTTCAGGCCGCTGTTTGTGCTCCCGGCTCGTGCTGGGGGCACGGCCGCTGCTCCGGGCCTCTTTTCCTTTCTGCGCTTCGCCCAAGCGAGGTGTGGAACCTGCCCCGGCTCTGAGAAGAGCCGCCCGGCTCGTGTGGCCGCAGCAGTGCCCCCTGCCCCGCTCGGGCCCCGAGCAGCCCTGCAGCCCGCCCTGCTGCCTCGGCGCTGGGGCCCTCGCACTCACCCCCCTTTTCCCTTCGGAACCGCAGCACTGCTTCTCCTCTGTACAACTGGTCGGGCTCCTGGGAGCATTCTCAGTTAGAGGGGCGTTCTCCGCGTATTTTAAGTCACAGCTGTCCCCAAACACACCTTGCTCCGTGTGCAGATGCCGCTCAGCACAGAGCAGGGGCTGGGCACAGGGCCGGGACCCCTTCCTCTGGCTGGGCCCTGGCACAGTGCTGGGCAGAGCTGCCCCCCTGCCACCCGGCTGCTGCACCCCACAGGGACACGGCCTGGCCTCCTGAGCATCGTCAGCAGCCTGGGGGCTGGAATCTGCACGGCGACACAGCCTGGAGTTTGTCTCTTCGGGAGTTTTATTAGTGTGGATTGAATTATAAGCAGAAAGTATTCTGGGGACATTTGCCACGGAGTCTGTCTTTAAATACTCTTGAAAAATGAATGAAGAAGGTCTGCTGGAAATGTGTGGATTGCTCCTCTTCGCAGGTTGTCGGGGGGGGCTCCCTTCTCCGTCCTCCTCTCCCTTTAAGCCCTGAATTTCTGATACAGGCACCCCAGTGGCAGAGTCAGAGGAGAGGCCCTTGTTGTGCAGAGCCCTTTCCTTAGCAGGCCCCCTGTCT
>VXBA01004427.1:87064-119440 GCA_013399895.1 Serilophus lunatus | reverse complement strand
CTTCTTCTCTTGGTAAAATAAAGTTTTCCTGCATCCAACTTCTGTCTCCCTGTATCTTTGTCTTGAGCTCCTTTCTCAGCAGCAGTGGGAGGGTAAATTCTGCTCTCTCCATATTTCCCTGGGGGGTATCACTCCGTTTTTTCACTTATGAGAGATGAGACCATTCCTGCTTTGTCCATATTCTCCTCCATTTTCATGTTGCTCAGCTCATGGAGAGCCTTATTTTTGGGGAAGAGCAATCCCTAGAGGTATGAATCAGTGAGAGCTGAGCAGCTATGAAGTGACATCAGGTATCTGGAGCAGTATTTCCTCTTCTAACCTGCTGACATATGCTTGTGTTCATATATCCACACATGTATATTAATTTTTCCTGGATTTTCCCTGTCTGGTGGAGAAGTTGGGACATGTTTGCAGTGAAAGAGAAACTGGGTGCGCTCTTCCCCCTTGTTTTAACAGGTTCTGCTCATATTACCACAACTCTCTGGTATTTTGTTTTTCCAGTAGAGTATTTGTATTTCCAGGGCAGGCAGAGGGGCTTGTGGCCCAACCATGTGACCAGAATCTGGGACACAGCAGGCGCCAGGAACACCAAACACACGAGGGTAAAAAACCCCAAGGTGTCCTTTTTTGTGGTTCCTCCTTGGAGAAATGAGCTCGAGCTGTTATTCTGTTTTTACACCACAATTAAGCTATTTTAATTAAAGATTTATACATATTCACATATTTAATAGCAGCCAATTAATTAATTTAATATGTAAATTTAAAATGTTAAATTAATTTATTATTAAATTAATATGCAAATTCATAGATATTTATAGACATATATTTATAGATAACACATTATATAATATATTATATGTAATATATACTTAATATGGTTAAAATATTTTACATAATTATTATATTATATATTTAATATAGTTAAAATACTTAATATATTTAATATATGAAGTATCCAGAGGTTCTGTTTTGGGGAAACTGGGGTAGAGCCTGTGAGGAAACTGTATGTGAGTGTGGGGTGTGTGGGGATTAAACAGGGACCCCTTTTGGTCACTGGACCAACCCATTGTGAGGGGCTTCAGTCCTCCCAGGTGTTGCCACTGGACGTGGCCCTCAGTGGTGATGGGTCAAAAGGTTGGACTTGCTGACCTTGGAGGTGTTTTCCACTCTGGGATTCTCCCTGGAGTGGCTTCTGGATGGTGGGACAGCAAAGTTTCTTTCCCTTTCCACCTCCTCCCTTCTCTGTAGTCAGCAGGAACTGATGGTCACCCCGTTGTCCCATCAGTTAAGACACCTCGTTTTTCCAGTCCTAAAGTCTCCTTCCCTCCTCTTTAGTGCCACTCAGGTTTATGTTATCAGAATGCTCCCAAAAGATGTGCCAACACCATCAATGCCAAGGAATAATTAGAGGTTTTAGAGCCTTGAGTAACGAGTGTCACAAACTCCCTCTGTCCTTCCAACTCCCAACTGACATTAGAGAGTGAGAGAAAGGGCAGCTCTGAGCAGTGTTTTGCAATCAGACATGACCTCACTCTCAGCAGGCATCCAGCCCAAGTAAAAGCTGTGTAATCGTGTTGTCTGGGTGTTAAAAGCTCTCAACACTCATGTTATCAGGTGCTAAGCTGACACAACACACATTTCACCGGGTGGAGATGGGCCAAAGGTTGGACTTGCTGATCTGGGAGGTCTTTTCTAACCCGAACGATTCTGCGGTTCTTTGTCAAAATATTCTCAATGAGTGTTTTTGAATCTGTAGGAATGAAATATTGTTCTCTTAAAATAAAACCAGTATTCACGACTAGTTTCCATTTCAATTGGTTATTACTTATAGCACTCAGCCACCTGAGACACCCACTCCCATTTGGGGAGGAACATTGGAAAAAACAGACTTGCAGACCAAGAAATTGTACATTGACACGTGGAGCTTCTGTTTGAAAGAGTCTCAGAGAAGGAAGAGGCAAATCCTTCCTAATGCATTACTTCATGTTCTTTTCACTTCACCCAGCTGACAAACAGGCTCAGCCAAACCTTCCCTCAGGCAACTGTTATCATGGCAGTGATTAATAAAAAAAGAGGAGGCAGAGCTTCATCTCTGCTCATCTGATACCGATCTCAGAAATTATTTCCCATTGTTCACCTTCCTCCTTTCGCTCCTTTTCAGCACAAGCTTTGACAGAACTTCAGGCCACGGTTTTTTAACTTGGTCTTTGAAGGCAGTTTGGTGATTTCTAGTAGATGGTCTGGAAGATGTGAAAATAAAAGGAATTCCAGCACGAAGTTAACTAGTTAAAAATAGAATACACTGAGTTGGAAGGGACTCAAAAGGATCATCCAGTCCTGCACAGGACACTCCAAGAATCCCACCCTGTCCCTGAGGGTGTTGTCCAAACACTCCTTGAGCTCTGGCAGCCCTGGGGAGCTTGTTCCAGTGCCCAGCTGGATGAAAATAACTGGAGTAACTACTGGAAGTCTGACAATTAGTGTAAGGAACCCTGGATTCCATTTTACCAATGATGAAGGACAAGGCAGAGAGGATTCTCAGCTGCAGGACCATCTGTGGGGTCTCACCAAAGGCAGCTCAGCCTGGTTCTGGTGAGGTTGGGAGACCACCATGGCCAAGAGCAGGGTGAGGGACCCCTAAAACCCATCGTGGATCTCCACAGGAAAAACAGAGCCGCAGGTGTTGGATGCAGGATTGTTTTATTGCAAGGGCAGGAAAAGCCTCCCCTGGACAAAGACACATAAGGCAAAGCCAGGCAGGTTTCCCTCCCATACTTCACTAGAGATGTTCTTTCAGCCTTGTCCCAGGAGGCAGAAATTTCAGGGAGAAGCCAGTGGATGGTGGAGTCACCCATTTGGCCACTGGTTGGGACGAGGAGGAGGAGAGGAAACGAGGCAAGAAGGAATCAAGGGGAATTTTAGAGGTATGAAATAGAAGACTGATGCTCTGCCCCTTGCTCAGGAGCCGAGTTGAGGATCCAAACTGTATCATTTGCCAGAATTCTTCAGTCAGGGGATATTTTGGTAGGGTTTAGCAGGTCCAGCAGCCACCACGGCCGTACCTGTTGTACCTNCCCAGGGATCCATAACCCCCATAGCCCAGGGAGCCCCCAAAGCCTCCAAGAACGGGGGCTCCAGCTGATCCCACGACGGAATCCTGCGGGAAGGAGCTGAGGATGGGTCCAGGGAAGGTGACAACCACAGGGGGAGGCTGGATCACAGTGGTGGAGTCGGGGCACTGGCGCACACAGGGCTCGTTGCCACTGTCAGCCAGGGGCTGGGGGCGGGCGACGCCGCTCACGGAGCACAGGTCGTAGCAGGACATTTTGCAGGGGTGGAGGTCGGTCTGCAAGAGCTGAATTTACCAGGAACAACTCATTATTTGCCTCCATAAAGTGCCATAGGGTTCCCTGCCTTTCCTCACGCCGGGGCGCTTTGAAGCGCAGCGGTTTCCTCACGTCTATTAAAGGTGAAAATTGGAGCATCTGAGCAAAAATTATTTGCTCAGATGCTTCGGTGAGTCAGCGGCTCAGCAAGGAGGGGGACTCCCAAGAGTTGAGTGTGTTGTTGTTTGTGATTTCATGACTCTCTCTTCGTTCCCACTGATCTCCTTTGTGCTGATCCTTGTCAAGACAGGGATTAGAACTAATTGTCTATTCAGATTTGCTCAGGAGCTTGTTGGATGAGACCATTACAAGGGAATTGCAAAGATGATTGTGCCAAATCTCCAAACATTGAATCAGGGCACTGAGATATTTACAACTCCCTTAACACCACAGCACCTTATTTTTGGGCTTGGAACTATTAAGAACGTGTCTCACCCCAAATGATTAACATGAAAATCCATCACTTCACCTTTCAGCTCCTTAATTCCCTCCATGATGCCTTTTTATCTTAAATAAATGTCTTACAGAACATCTCTCAGTTCTTCTCATTCCTACTCCAAGCCTGGTCTCTGAGAGTTTTCATGCCCATTGATATTGAATTAAAAGCATTTTGGGTGAGTTGTTATACCCTAACCTGGATATAATGGCAAGTTGGCCTCTAAACTCAACTTTTCTCTGCAAACCACGAAGATTGATTTTCCAAATAATTTCCAGTCACCAGTTTAACCAAACAGAGAAGAGGAATAAATACTGAACTACCCACCATGGATAAAACTGTTGGAAATAACCCAACTTAATGTTCTGCCACATCAAGAAACTTCCAGTTTGCTTTGGAAGCAAACGCTGACCCCGAAGACAAAGAACAATTTTGCCTTTTCACCTAAAATCTTGTCAACCATTTCACAATGGAAAAGCCCATCCCAGCTAAATTTTCCACCCCAGATACATTTCTAAGCCCAGAGAAATCCCCAAAAGCTTCAAAGAGCAGCTCCAGACTTACCAAGTCGTTGGGAAGAAGGAGTGAAGAGAAGATGTTGGAGAACCCTGAGTGGAGGGAGCTTTTATACAGCCCAGAGAGCCTGAGGGGTGAGAAGCTGATTTAATGAACGTGCAGTTAATTAGTTGACGTGGCACATTTTTTGTATTGATAGCTCTGCAAAGTGACGAAATTGTTGGGCTTTCTTTTGTGTTTATTTCTTGATTTCAGCTCCCCTGTAACACCCACGTTACATCACACGAGGCCCTTTCATCTAAAGGGCTGATGGGTGAAATTAGTGCATCTTTCATCCTAAACCATGATTCATGAATTTAATATCAGTTTTCTGCTCTCTTTGCTCTTGCACCACGGAATGGGCTGGTTGTACATTGATGTTCTTCTTCTGCTGCCCTACATGACAATGATTCTCAGACATTTATCATAAAACCATGGAATGATTTTGGAGACACACATCCTTAGGTTTTATCTGACCTTGAAACTGCAGCCTAAAAGCTGAATTTACTTCTGGAAGGAGAGATATTTATATTTTTAAGGATTGGGCTGCAATGCTTAAAATACATGGAATCAAGAGTTGAATTTATGTTTTACTGAGATGTTTTTTTCAAGAAGTGATGAGGCCCTGGCAGGGGTTTCCCAGACAAGCTGTGAGTGCCCCATCCCTGGAAGTGTCCAAGGCCAGGATGGAGCCAACTGGGATAGTGGAAGGTGTCTCAGAACAAGGCCCCTTCCAACCCAAACTATTCCACATTTCCATGCAGGAGAACCCCCAAATTTGGCTGTAGTAGAGATAAAAATCCCTCCTTTTTTTTGCAGTTAATCTCATCTTTCAGCAGGGAGCAATTACGAGGTGGGAATCCACAGGGAGAGACATATGCAGCCTTTTGCTGAGGTTTCTTTCTTTGTTTACACCGTTCTTGTAACACTCTGTCATTACCATCGTTATCATAATCACTGACCTGCTTATCTTCACGCCACACATTAATTGTAAATTATGAGCTTTTCCAAATCTGGAGATTTCCTGAGCTATTATTCTAGAGAAAAAAAAAAACAAAACACCAGACTCATGTCAAAGTTTAACAAGAACATTCCAAGGGATTTTCAGATCCTTTAGGAACACCCATTACTAACATGGAAATACTGTGTCATAGTTACATACAGTGTCTGCTTGGATGCATCCACCCCACTATTAGCAGAGATTATCACATTAAAATGCATAAATCGAGGCCACTTGGGGTTTTTCCCGTAATCAGTTTGTGGTTTATAACACTTTTTGACCTTCCTTTGACTTTAAAAATAAAATCTACATTTTCTTTTTTATTTCGAGTGCACATAGGGGTGTCTCAAATGGGCAAAAATAGGAGGAGAAAAGATGAGAAAGGAAAGCAAATCTGGATATGACAACTCCGAAAACTCGGTTTCCACAGACTTTTGGTTGGTAGGTGAAATATTTCTCTGTTCCAAGGGTCTGAAAGAGAACAAGTTGGGGTAAGAGTTTGACAAGACCAAGTGTTGGTGCTGCACCTGGATGGGGACAACCCCTGGGATGGATCCAGAATGAGCAGCTGGAGAAGGAGCTGGGGAGATTGGACATGACCCAGCCCAGAACCCCCTCGTGCCCTGGGCTGATCCCCCAGGTGAGACCCCACCTGGAATCCTGCATCCAGCCCTGGGGAAGCAGCACAGGGAGCAGCTGGAGCTGCTGGAGCCACTGCAGGGCAGGGGAGCAGAGGGATGGAGCAGNATTCCTGGCTGTGAGGGTGGGGAGGCCCTGGCACAGGTTTCCCAGAGAAGCTATGGCTGCTCCATCCCTGGAAGTGTCCAAGGCCAGGTTGGCCAGGGCTTGGAACACCCTGGGACAATGAAAAGTGTCCCCTGTTGAAGGGGGGCTGAAACCACATGATTTCTGAGGTCCCTTCCAATCCAAGCCATTCTATGATTTGATTCTGTGATACAAAGGCCATGTAAAGATGCTGTGGATCATGGTGCTTGCCTTGCATGGAGCAGCTGGAGGGAGAAGTGCTGAGCTTGCAGAAGGAATGTTTTTACCCTTGTTTTTTGTCCCCAGACCTCATTTGGCATCCTAAAAGAAATTCCATTTGGCTCCAGGTATCCTGATGATTACACTGAAAGACCTGTAACCCAACAAAAGACTGAGTGTCCTCCTATCATCCTAATTATGAAGAGCTTGTAAATAAATCAAGTGAGCTTATTTCCTCCCCTCACGCTCTGGGAAGCCATGGAATAAAAAAATAATTCCATCTCTAAAGCCTGGAGACAATAGAGGTCTGGGCTGGAATGTGCTTGTCATGTTCTTTGTGGGTTTGAAGTGCCAGCAATAAACAAAAACAATTACAGCACTTGAAGGAATTAAGTGTCCTGCAATTTGGGGTTGGGACCTAATTATGAACTCAAGCATCAGGTGCCCAATGTCCTCCAGGCAAGCACAGGGCTGTATAAAAGCTCCCTGCACCAAGTCTTTCCATCCACTTCTCCCAGCTCATCTCTCTTGGAGAACCAGGTAAGTCAGATTTCTCTCAACCTTCTCCAAACTTGCTGCCAAGAGCTCTGGGGTTTTAGGACTGAGTCCTCTCTGCTTCCTCTCAGGCTGCCACTGATCTGTAGAATCTTTGCTGCTGGAAATAATGTTTGATTTCTCATCCCTCTCCAAACCTTGTAAGGCCAGGCCCCAGGAGAGGGGAATATCAGGTAGTTTTGAATCTCAAACTTGTAGAATTTGATCACTTCAAAGAATTCCTTGACTGTATTGTAGGAGGTAAAGAACAACTCATGCATATTGTTGTATGGAGTTGCATTTGGTAGAGTTCTGCTGGGTTTATAACAGGAAAGACCAAACTTAAGTAGAAATGATCAACTAAGAATAAAGTAATATTGTGAAAGTTATCTCATGTGGAAATTCCAAAGATACAGTTGAAAAGTATATAATTTTTTGGATAAAATTGAAGAGAACATGACTTTGTTGTACAATTGAAAAGTACATAATTTATTGGATAAGGTTGAAGAGAACATGACTTTGTTGTACAGTTGAAAATTACATGATTTTGTTGGATAAAATTGAAGAGAACATGACTTTACTGTTTGTAACTGGAGAGTAAATGACTTTGTTGGACACAACTGAAGAGTAAAAGACTTTGTTGTGCTCTGGCCTAAAGATTACGGTCATGGGAAGAACAACTATGGGAAACACTTCCCAAATTCATTCCTGACACTTCATTGGGCTGTTCCAGCACAGTCCAACCTTTGATTTATCTTTGATGCCAATAAATGACCGTGTCTTACAGATTCCCTGCCATCCCTCCGAGATGTCCTGCTACGACCTGTGCTCCGTGAGCGGCGTCGCCCGCCCCCAGCCCCTGGCTGACAGTGGCAACGAGCCCTGTGTGCGCCAGTGCCCCGACTCCACCACTGTGATCCAGCCTCCCCCTGTGGTTGTCACCCTCCCTGGACCCATCCTCAGCTCCTTCCCGCAGGATTCCGTCGTGGGATCAGCTGGAGCCCCCGTTCTTGGAGGCTTTGGGGGCTCCCTGGGCTATGGGGGTTATGGATCCCTGGGATATGGGGGCTATGGATATGGGGGCTATGGATCCCTGGGATATGGGGGTCTCTATGGATATGGGGGTTATGGATCCCTGGGTTATGGATCCCTGGGCTATGGGGGTTATGGATCCCTGGGCTATGGGGGTTATGGATCCCTGGGCTATGGGGGTCTCTGGGGCTGTGGGGGCTCCAGGGACCTGTTTGGCTCTGGGAGGGTCTATGGCTCTGGCTATTGCAGCCCTTACTCCTCCAGGTACAACAGGTATGGCCGTGGCGGATGCTGGACCTGCTAAATCCTGCCAAAATATCCCAAGTGAAGCCTAAACAACAGATGGGGTGTGATGGTTTCACAGCCAAAGAGCTTGGAACCACCACAGCTCTATCCCAAGACCATGCAGTTGTCGCCCTTTCAGCTTCTCCTCTTCATTTCTGCTTCCATTTTCCACCTTGATGCTTCTCCTGCCCCGTTTCTCCATTACCTGGGGTAAAAAAGTGGGACAAAATTGTTGCAAATGAGCCCTGTTTGTTCAGATCAACAGCTGAGACTCAGAAAAGAACACGAATCAATATGTGAATGTAGCCCTGGCTGGAGAAGAGTTTCAAACATCTTGGAAACTCTGCAATGTATTCCTTTGCTCGTTATCATTAAAACTTTCTTGCATCAAAGTTTTCATGTTCTGGTGGTCTTTTCCCATGTTCTCACCCTGGTTATTTGTCTTAGGAGGAGCCTCAAGTACAAGGGTCTGTAAGAGCCTAAACTGTCATGGAATCAGGGAATGGTTTGGGTTAGAAGGGACCTTGGAGCTCATCCAGTTCCAACCCCCTGCCATGGGCAGGGACATCTCCCACCCAACCAGGTTTCTCAGAACTTCATCCAGTCTGGCCTTAAACTGTAGAGATAAAATGTCCTGCCCAAAAAATCAGGGATTTCAAATGTCCAAAGAATTATGAAGCCCTCGGCACAGGAGGAATTACTCTTCTTCCTTTCCCATTTTTCATTTACACTTTGGAGGAATTTGGCTCCTTGGTTGTAACCCCCCTGGTTACAAATAGAAATTAAACAGATCACTGATTTTAAACTTTTTTCCTAAACCCATCAGACTTCAGTAATAATTTCTTCCAGGTAATTCCTTTATCTCTTTGAACCTCAGGTTTGAACTCTTCCCTCAGTAATTTTCTCTGCAGGAAGTTGAATCGTTTGTCAAAGCCTTAAATAAAATTTTCTGGGCCACACAGTGGAACTGGGAAATGTGAAGTATATTGAGATCATTGTCTTTCTGTACAATCATTGATTCTAAAGTGTTGGATGGTGTTTGATAGAAAACCAGCTGCTCCATGCAAGTCCCTCAAGGGTTAATCCACCCACAGCAGCAAGAAGAGCTGAAACAGAAAGAGCAGAGTGATGGCGTCTGGAAAGTTCCAAGGCAGAAAATGTCTTAACTTGTATAAAAATCCTCCACCTTTACTTTGCTCTGGTGAGATCCCACCTGAAATACTGAGTTCTGGTGCCTCCAACATAAGAAGGATGTGGAATTGTTGGAGAAAGTTCAGAGGGGGTCACGAAGTTGAAGAGGGATTGGAGTCTCTTCCCTATGGATACAGACTGAGAGGACTGGGAATGTCCAGGCTGGAGAGGAGAAGGTGGTGTGGAGACCCCAGAGCTCCTGGCAGGGTCTGAAGGGGCTCCAGGGAAGCTGGAGAGGGGCTGTTCCTCAGGAACTGGGGGGACAGGACAAGGGGGATGGGCTCAGCCTGACAGAGGGGACATTGAGGTTGGATATTGAGAAGGCATCCTTCCCTGGGAGGGTGAGGAGGGACTGGAATAGAATTCCCAGAGAAGCTGTGGCTGCTCCATCCCTGGAAGTGTCCAAAGCCAGGTTGGAGCAACCTGGGACAGTGGGAGGTGTCCCTGCCCATGGCAGGGGATTTAAAATGAGATGATCTTTAAGGTCCCTTCCAACCATTCTTGGATTTTATCACTCTATAACGTTATTATTTACAGCCCAGGCCAGCTGGGGAAGGAGGATTCCTGCTCCCAGTCACGTGCACTGAGTGCACTTATTTCACTCCTTCCTTTTTTTCTTTCAAACCATTTCAGCTGTGGTTTTAAAGTCTGACCCTCACCCTGTGTAAGGATGTGAGTTTTCCCCATTTTCGGAGAGGAGCATTGTACACCAAAGGAATTAAAACTCAAAGTTCATTTGTTTGATGCAGAAGAGAATCACTTTAATGAGGAATAAGCATTCACAGAAAAGCATGACAGGATATCAAGAATCTCAGACTTCAGGCAACTCCTTCCATAATTGTTCTTCGCTTGCACAGTGAAGTTGCATTTTAGAGGAATAGAAATGAGTTGTTTTCTTCCACCCATTACACCTGGAAAAAAGCCCAGAAGCCCACGAGGTGCCTAAATTAAGGAGGTGTTGTTTGCTTCCAGGTCCCCTGTAGTGGGGTGGCAGAGGTCCCAACAACACCTCATTTGGGGCCACCACTATGGATCAAGATTGGATCTCTCAGTTGCCAGTTATTCCTGACTCAGGGGATATTTTTGGAGGATTTAGCAGGTCCAGCAGCCACCACGGCCGTACCTGTTGTACCAGGAGTAAGGGCTGCAATAGCCAGAGCCATAGAACCTCCCAGAGCCAAACAGGCCCCTGGAGCCCCCACAGCCCCAGAGACCCCCATAGCCCAGGGATCCATAGGCCCCATATCCACAGAGACCCCCATAGCCCAGGGATCCATAGCCCAGGGATCCATAACCCAGGGATCCATAACCCCCATATCCATAGAGACCCCCATATCCCAGGGATCCATAGCCCCCATATCCATAGCCCCCATATCCCAGGGATCCATAACCCCCATAGCCCAGGGAGCCCCCAAAGCCTCCAAGAACGGGGGCTCCAGCTGATCCCACGACGGAATCCTGCGGGAAGGAGCTGAGGATGGGTCCAGGGAAGGTGACAACCACAGGGGGAGGCTGGATCACAGTGGTGGAGTCGGGGCACTGGCGCACACAGGGCTCGTTGCCACTGTCAGCCAGGGGCTGGGGGCGGGCGACGCCGCTCACGGAGCACAGGTCGTAGCAGGACATCTCGGAGGGATGGAGCTCACCTGCAACACACACCCAGGCTCAGGCCACCAAGAAGACAAAGACTTCAACATTCAACGGGAAAACGGCCCCTCAAGTACAGGGTTCGGAGTCAATACATTGATTTCTGGCTTTGCAACCTTAATACTCTTTTGCTCACGTGGCAGAGCTTCAAAAATTCCCTACCAAGTTGTCTAAAAGTTGTCAGTGTTCCACATTGCTCAGCAATTCTCGTCCCTCAGGACATCCTGCACAGGACTAAGATTTGTTATCACACATTAAACCCAAGACTGAGAACCAAAAGCAGCAAGAGCAAAGTGACTTTGTCCAAGGTCATTTGATGAGTCAGTGGGAAAACCTGGATTTGGGTTCAGCAGGTTTACATGAGATGTGGTTTATATAGAACTTAATTACAGTAGCTCCATCTTCCCACCCATCCTAATTTTGATGAGAGTCGAGGGAACAACACATTATAGGATTGCAACTGCCTGGATTTTTTAGAAAGCCATTTGACAAGACTATAAAGAACAAATCTTTCTCCAAATACGTCCTTTAAGTCCTTAGTAGAGATTTGAAGTGGAACATGAAATCAAGAAGGTAAATGAGAGGCAGATTTACTGCAGCAGGACACGTGTTACTCGTTAGCAAACATTGAACTTTGTGTGCAAACTTTGAGACACGTTAAATATGTCAAAGTAAGAATCAGAGAATCAAAGAGTCAGAGACTGTCTCAAGTTGGAAGGGACTCATAAAGACCAAATCCAACTCGCTGCTCTTTGCAGGACAACCTAGAAATCAAGTAGTCATAGCGCCATGGCATGATTTGGGTTGGAAGGACCTTAAAGATCATCCAGTTCCCACCCCCTGCCGTGGGCAGGGACACCTTCCTCTATCCCAAACCTGGCCTTGGACACTTCCAGGGATGGAGCAGCCACAGCTTCCCTGGGCAACCCATGCCAGGCTGTCCCCAAAGCTCCAGCCACCCAAAAGGTGCATCTGCCACCCCAGAGACAGAAGAGCCTCTGTCACCAGTCAGTGCAGATGCCTCCAACAGATGGATGGTGGACATCAACCCAAGTTGAAACCAGCAATAAAAAGACACCCCAAGAGCAACAGAATAAAATCAGACTTACCCAAGTCACCAAGAAGTCTCTGGAGTGTTGGGAAGAGTGTTTGGAGGAGTGATGAGAGGGAAGAGCTTTTATAGCAGAGCTTGGAGGTACAAGGTCAGCATTGGTTGCCCGTCCCACTTCCAAACACATGTCACCACCAGGATGATGAAATTGGGTTCATTATTGGCATTTATGAGTCCTTTCAAATTTGTTTGTAACAATGATCTAAACATCACTTGAGATTATGGAGAATTCTTTTCATCTTGTGATGACCTGGGGGAGAATTGATGCCTGGATTTATCCCAGTCACGAACTTCCTTGGAATTATGACAGAAATTCCTAAACCAGCTTCCCTTGGTATTAACACCTGGTGAGTGGCTCATGGGCTTTATCAGAATTACAAAGTGCAACATCATGGATGGGATGTTTGGTTAAGTGCAGATAATTCCCATTCCAACCTGCCAGGACAGAAGTTAAGGGCTGTCTCTGTGAGATGCAGGAAGTTGGGAGATGGTTTCTGCTTGTTTATCCTCCCCATCTACAGCTGGGAGTCACCCTTGGGATTTGATGATGTTTTCCAGTAGTTGGCTTTAATGAGGAGAATTTGGCTGATGGAATATTCTGTGTTGGAAGGGACCCAGAAGGATCCTCAAATTCCAGCTCCTGGCTCTGCACAGGACACCCCACCATGTGCCTGAGAGTCCAAACACCTCTTGCAGAAGAGCAGCCGCAACCCCAGGTGCTTCAGTCTCTAAACAGGGTTTATGTGGAAATTAATATTTAACCTTGAGCAGGAAAAATAGTGAAACCCTTCATTTTGGAGTGCTGGGAACTCTTTCCATGCAGGTGTGAGCTGACACAGTTTCTCCATCCATCAGCTCCAAGAGTTGTGGGATCTTTCCAAAAGTGTAGGGCCAAGTGCAGAATTCCATGTAGGAGACAGAGAAGGAACCTTTATCTTCCTGAGGCCTGTTTTGGTTTTGGAGATAAACAAGGAATGACTTTCTGGAAGTAACTAAAGACACAAAAGGACTGAAGCTCCCAAAGAGACTTTTCCCAGTTCACAGTTCAATTCCAGGACCAAGATGGTACTTGAGAATATTGAACAGACCTGAGGAAACATGAGGCTTCTTGGTACAAACAGATGCCCTGGTGCAAAAATTGGAATGTGACAGAAGTGCTTTGAATGATTGACTTGGATTCTCAGGAATTCATGACCTCCTGTAATGCTTGAAGGAACTATTGTTGCTTCAAGCCATAAATCCAAAATATGGCTGAGCTGGAGGTTTCTGTGACCTTGGAATAATTATGAATTTGGAATGTTTGACACAAACAAAGGCTCATTTTCCCCTTGTTTACAGATGTGTTATTTTAATATTGTAGACTCTGTGCCTCAGATTATCTCTAAATTACGAGGTGGGGTTCTCAGCCTTTGTGGTGGTTAAAAGGTTTTTTGCACAGTGATATTTTCAAGCTTCCAGGGAGCAAGTCTATTCAAATGTTGCAGATTAAAGGCATGTACCTGGATTTAGGTGCCTTGCAATTAGGGAATGACATCACATTTAAATACTCAGTTGAGATATTTGTGTCCTTGGTATAATCAGTCCAAGGCTGAATCCTGGGGATTTGTGCACCTTCAGATTGTTTTATAATGAAAAGAGTAATGGAAATAAAACATTTTGAGTAAAATGCAAAATCTTATCAGCTGTGTTTGGTTCAAAAACACTTCCAGGGTTGGGGCAGCCACAGATTATTGGGGGTTTGGGTTTGTGTTTAGACTCAAACCCAGGTTGGAATGTTCAGGTAGGAAGGGGCTTGGAGCAACCTGGGATAATGGAAAATTGTCCCTGCCCAGGGCAGGGGGTGGAATGAGATGGTCTTTAAGGGTCCTTCAAAGCCAAACCATTCCATGATTCTGTAATTCTATAAATACAGTGAAAGACATGTCAGAAAAATATGAGGGCTTTGAGAGGGCGTTTTTTCTGACCTTGTGGCTCTGGAATTCCCTGGAAGGAGGGGGGAGCTGGGGGGGGTCGGGCTCTGCTCCCAGGGAACAAGGGATGGGATGAGAGGGAACAGCCTGGGAGGGTCAGGTTGGACAGGAGGAGGAATTTCCTGCTGGGAAGGGTTGTCAGGGCCCAGGGAGGGTTGGATTCCCCATCCCTGGAGGTGTCCAAGGAAGGGCTGGACGTTGCCCTGGGGGACAAGGTGGGGATGGGGCCCAGCTTGGACTGGGTGACCTTGGAGCCCTTTTCCAACCTCCAGGATTCTGGGATGCTGTGACAGAAAACCATTTACGGGTTTTCCATGTTTTCCATGCCTTCCCACATTATGCAGCTGAGCATGCAAACAATAAAGATCAAAATGATGTAAAGAATTATTTTTTTATCTCCAGGTATGTTACAACTTGGATTGAATGGAAAACCATTGCACACATCAAGTGACCACAGACAAACTTCTCCATTACCAGTGGACAAATTGAGGAAGAGCATTAGTATAATTCCAGCTGTAACACCAGGGATATGAATGGAATGATAACAGGAATAAATAGGACATGTCACCATCTGAGATGAAAGAGTTTTGTGTAATAAAACACCCTTGTCGTGTTTCACGAGACTTGGAACCAACAAATAAACCAAGACTCAGCAAAACTTTGAGGACCTACGTGTCGTATTAGTTTGGGGTTTGCCCCAATGATGCACATCCCCAAATTGCACCTGAGTTGATCCCCAGGATCTTGGGAACTGTATAAAAGCTCTGCCAACCCAGGGCTTCTCACTTCACCTTCCAAGCTTTATTCACCTCCCTGAGAAAGGTAAGCAGCACTCTCTGTGAATTCTTCCCTCTCTCTTTTCTTCTGCCTTAATTAAGGTCAGAAACATGTATAAATTCTCTAAGATTCTTCCTAAAGTTGGGTTATCTTGCAATGATTTTATTTGTCTTATTTGCTGTCAGAAATCCACGTGTTTGGGCTTGAAATTGGGGTTTTCAAACACTGTTTCTTGTTAGTAGAAATTGGAGCAACCAAAGCAGCTTCCAAAGCCTCAGCAGGAGGTTTATTCAGTTGATAGGGATTTATTGATGGATTATATCATGGAAGTCCTTGAGATATGTCTATTTATATGTGTTTATTGTTGAGGGGACCAGGTTAAGGGTACATCAGTCCTGTGAGGAGCAGCTGAGGGAGCTGGGGAGGGTTCAAGGGCTCTTTCCAACTCCCTGACAAGAGGCTCAGGTTGGATATGAGGAGGAATTTCCTGCTGGGAAGGGTTGTCATGGCCCAGGGAGGGTTGGATTCCCCATCCCTGGAGGTGTCCAAGGAAGGACAGGACGTGGCCCTGGGGGACAAGGTGGGGATGGGGCACAGCTTGGACTGGGCGACCTTGGAGCTCTTTTCCAACCTCAGTGATTCTGAGATTCTGGGATTAACCAGAAAACATATCACAGAACCACTGAAATATTATGGAAATATTGAAACATAAAGATGAAACTAGAAAATCCCAACCTACTCTTTATGTTGTCCTGGAATTGAACTAGATAACACAAGAAGTCTCTTGTATTGTAATATTTTATTGTTTCTAGTGGGGGGAAAAATTGTTTACAGCCAACATTCCTTGTCTTCTTGTGCTGGTGTAAAACAAATATGAAACAACTTTACAGACAGAGACTTTGTAAAAGGGGCTGCAAATGTAATGGAAGAAGTTTGTAAAGGCTGGGTGATGCAAGAACACATCTAAGTCCTTTGCAGGATGTCCTGAGGGACGAGAATTTCTGAGCAATGTGGAACACTGACAACTTTTAGACAACTTGGTAGGGAATTTTTGAAGCTCTGCCTGGTGAGCAAAAGAGTATTAAGGTTGCAAAGCCAGAAATCAATGTATTGACTCCGAACCCTGTACTTGAGGGGCCGTTTTCCTGTTGAATGTTGAAGTCTTTGTCTTCTTGGTGGCCTGAGCCTGGGTGTGTGTTGCAGGTGAGCTCCATCCCTCCGAGATGTCCTGCTACGACCTGTGCTCCGTGAGCGGCGTCGCCCGCCCCCAGCCCCTGGCTGACAGTGGCAACGAGCCCTGTGTGCGCCAGTGCCCCGACTCCACCACTGTGATCCAGCCTCCCCCTGTGGTTGTCACCCTCCCTGGACCCATCCTCAGCTCCTTCCCGCAGGATTCCGTCGTGGGATCAGCTGGAGCCCCCGTTCTTGGAGGCTTTGGGGGCTCCCTGGGCTATGGGGGTTATGGATCCCTGGGCTATGGGGGCTATGGATATGGGGGCTATGGATCCCTGGGATATGGGGGTCTCTATGGATATGGGGGTTATGGATCCCTGGGCTATGGGGGTCTCTGTGGATATGGGGGTTATGGATCCCTGGGCTATGGGGGTCTCTGGGGCTGTGGGGGCTCCAGGGGCCTGTTTGGCTCTGGGAGGTTCTATGGCTCTGGCTATTGCAGCCCTTACTCCTGGTACAACAGGTATGGCCGTGGTGGCTGCTGGACCTGCTAAACCCTCCAAAAATATCCCCTGACCAGCATAGAAGTGAAAAGGAAAATGCAAATTCCCAACTGAGCTTTGTGGAAGCTCTCTCAGATCCTGTCCAGTGCCCTCTGCCTGTTCCCCCACCTTTTTTCCCTTTGGATTCTTTCCTGGTATTTTCATAGGTTCAATTCCTTGTAATCTTTGTCCCTCCTGTGACCTAACGCAGTGAGACACTTCCCAGTGTCTTTCAAGCTGCAGTTGACATCTTGGATTTCCATTCTTGGCCCTACAACCCTGGTTTTGTTCCTTTCATTCTCATTAAAACTCTGTTGCATCATGTAAAACACGTGTTGTGCTTCTGTGTTCTCCTCCACTCTGAGTTTGCCAGCTTTGCTGAATAAATCTGCTGGTCCTGGAGGGATGTTGTGCAAAACCTGCCCAAGGAGGGAAATTCTCTACAAGGAGCCCAAGATGAGCCTGTTTCCTCCCTCAGTTTGGTCACAAGGTGGTGGCAAAGATGAACAGCAGCTTTTCCAACAGGTCACTTAATTGGAATCCCCATCCATGAGCTCTGTGTGTCTGTGACACTTTAAAACCACAGCAGGGAACATGTGCATGGTCATGGAATCATAGAATTTGCTTGGAAAACCTTAAGGATCATCCTATTCCATGGGCAGGGACACCTCCCACTATCCCAGGTGGCTCCAACCTGGCCTTGGACACTCACAGGGATGGGGAGTCCATGGAATAACCTGTGCCCTCCCAGCCAGGAATTCCTTCCCACTCTCCCCCCCAAACCTCCTCTCTTGTCACTCCTTGTCCTGTCACTCCAGGCCCTTGGGAATTGTCTCTCCCCTGCTCCTTGGAGCCCCTTCAGCTCCTGCAAGGCCACAACCAGGTCCCCCCAAAGCTTCTCCTCTCCAGGCTGAGCATTCCCAGTTCTCCCAGCCTTTCCTAGACTGAATTCCTGGGTTTGGGACTTCTGTGGTTCTGTTAAATTCCGTGTTTATTAAATATAAACAGAATTTGTGGTGATAATTTATGAGTAGCCTAAAACCAAATGAAAGTTCTGCACCACTCACAACAAATCTTTTGGAGTTATCAGCAAAGCCCAGATCTCTGCCTGACTCAGGCAGATCTTTATCTCACCAGACACGTTTCTTTCTGTGCTTCAGCTGCCAAAACATCTCAGGGTACGTATTTTCTTACAGTAAGAATAATGCCTAAACAGAACCAAGTTTAGGGATCATCTGAGAAGAAACTGAAGTCAAAAAATCTCAAAAAAGAAAGGCCAGAGCTGCCCAGCTCCCTTCTCTGTAGCTGGACAGTGCAAACAACACAATTCTCAGTGTTCATTACCTAAAAAGTTAGCCATAAACCTATTTTTTTGTTTTATTGAATTATCTCTGATCAATTGAATAGCTCTTCCAGCAAGACCCTTGGTTCTCCCTGGGGAAGAACAGCTAGAAGGGATGTTCCACCTCCTGCCAGGATGTGAAAATCTGTATAAAAACCTGTGGTGGTGGAGAGAAGAGTGAGAAAAACCTCGTGCTGCACAAGGAGCCCTTAAATCAGGAGCTAAGGGAGCTCCTGCTGTGCTGCCCTGGAGGAAAGGACTGAGGATTTGGGCTGGCAGGGGAAGGACAGGGCTGGTGTCACCACCTCAGGTCAGGGCAGCTGGAGCTGGTCATGAGGAAACAGGACCAAGTGTGGGTGTAACACAGCAGGAACTTGTCTGGAACTGGAAGAAAAGCTTCAATCTCCAGGAAATGGGAAAGTTCTGTGTCCAGTTCTGGGATGCCCAATTCAGGAAGGACATGGAGGGGCTGCAGGGTGTCCAGGGAAGGAGCAGGAGAAGGGTGTGGAGAACTCCTGAGGGAGCTGGGAGGGCTCTTCCTGGAGAAAAGGAGGCTCAGGGGGGACCTTGTGGCTCTGGAATTCCCTGGAAGGAGGGGGGAGCTGGGGGGGGTCGGGCTCTGCTCCCAGGGAACAAGGGATGGGATGAGAGGGAACAGCCTGGGAGGGTCAGGTTGGACAGGAGGAGGAATTTCCTGCTGGGAAGGGTTGTCAGAGCCCAGGGAGGGTTGGATTCCCCATCCCTGGAGGTGTCCAGGGAAGGACACTCAGTGCTCTGGGTGGGGAGGGTCTGTCACAACCTGAACTGGGTGACCTTGGAGCTCTTTTCCAACCTCAAAGATTCCAGGATTCTCTGAAACACGAGTTTTAAGGAGGGACTTCCCCCATCTCCTCAAACTCTCTGAAGAACCTTCAGACTCCTCTGAGCCCCAGCCCACATTTATCACACCTGGGTCACCTCCAAATGACGAAAGAGTTTTTGCTCAATATTTCTGTTTATTGTGTTGATTCAAATTCTGACGCCGCACGAAATGCAAATTACAAAACAACTATTTCTTTCATCTTAGCACTTAATTGGCAAGATTCATTCCTGGTAACGTTCCATTAAATACATTTGGAATGACAGGAGGAATTATGCTGCTTCATTTATTTACCTCTTCCTTTACTGGTTGACATAATGATGGTGGCTCAAGTGTTAATCATAATTATCATCTGCTTTAAGGTGCAGGGTTTTTTCCTTTCTTCCTTACTCATGGCAGATAAAATGATATTGATAAAAAACCTCAGTGTCTTTCTTGTGAAATCAGCAGCTTCTCTGTGAAGTTGAAATTCCAATTTGGACAGGAGCATCCTGGACTTTTCAGAGGAAAAATCAAAAAATCCATTGCAGGGTTTGTTGGGTTTTTTTAAAAACCATCCAGACCCACGTTGTGTCTCTCAGATGTTCAGGAGAAAACGTGAATTAATACCTCAGTGCTGATACACAATGTACAAAAAGAAATTAAAACTTCAGTTCCACAGGAAAATCAATTGGGGTTTGAAACCAGGAGCTGCTGAAGGGAAGAGTTGACAGTTTAATAAATACATTTCAAAATGCTGGGCTGTTTGAACCCAACCACATGTTTATGTTAAATTAATGACACCCCACTTCATGAGTAAATTATTAAGGAGTGTTTGGGAAGTGCTTAGAAACACACTCAAAAAGTATTTGGACACTCATTGAGAATGTTATTGTTCCTGTCATCCCTGGGGACATCTCGAAGTCTGGACAAAAAAACCTCCTAATTTAAGTGGCAGAAACGTGTTTATTTAGACAATAATTTAAAAATTTATTTAGAAATTGTGGTAGGATTGTGTTTAATTAACAACCCATCGACCCACAGGCAAAAGGGAGGGGTGCTGAGGTGGCACCAGGAGCTGTTTGTTCCACAGAATTTGGGACCATGGAAATCGGGGTGGGACACATCTCTCAGACCTTCCCTGTTTACAAGCTGGGTTTGAGCTGAGCTGGTGGTGTGTCCCCACAGCCAAGGAAAGCAAAACTGATGTGTTTTGGGTGTGAAACCATGAGATGGGATGATTTGTGGTGCAGAAAGTCTCGTCCCTCCCCACCAAAGTGTTGGGGAAAGGCTGAGTAATTCCAAGTGATGGGCACAAAAAATGTACAATCCCATGAAAGGACTGAGGAAACTGCCTGTGTTCCACCTCTGTCTTTAATGTGGAGAAGGGAAGGTGGTGTGGAGACCCCAGAGCTCCTGGCAGGGTCTGAAGGGGCTCCAGGGAAGCTGGAGAGGGGCTGTTCCTCAGGAACTGGGGGGACAGGACAAGGGGGATGGGCTCAGCCTGACAGAGGGGACATTGAGGATGGATTTTGGGAAGAAATCCTTCCCTGGGAGGGTGGGGAGCCCCTGGCACAGATTATTCCATGGATTCCCCCAAGGCCAGGTTGGAGCCACCTGGGACAGTGGGAGGTGTCCCTGCCCATGGTCTGGATGATCTTTAAGGTCCCTTCCAACCCAAACCACTCCAGGATTTTATGATTCCATGTCCTCCTTCAGAGCTGTGCAATCTCACTACAGGAAGGAGCCATTACTCTCTTTGGATTTGCAGCAGGAGGAATTTCTTGCTGGAAAAGGTGGTCAGGCTTTGGAAGGGGTTTTTTTGATTCCCCATCCCTGGAAGTGTCCAAGGAAGGACAGGATGTGGCCCTGGGGGACAAGGTGGGAATGGGGCACAGCTTGGACTGGGTGACCTTGGAGCTCTTTTCCAACCTCAAGGATTCTGTGAAAAACCCCAAACCCTGATATCCTTCAGAGAAAACTTTCCCTGTTTGTTTAAACTCAGTTTCAGGTACTAAAATACACTTTCTCCATCAAGGAAAATTGAGGATTTCTAAATCAAACCCCACGATTCCCACAAGTACCTGAGGTTTCTGAGTGGGAGAAGGATCAGAAGAGTTTTTTCCACCTCCCTGAGCATTTCATTGCAAAATGTGTGAGCAGATGAGATTACAGCAAGATCTAAAGCCCATAAACACAAACATGTACATGACAGCAGCTTACAGCTCTGATTAAAATCATTAGGGGAAGTTAATAAAGGAAGTGCTAAATAAATAGAAGGAGCTGAACTCCTCCTGCAATGAGCTGGGTGGGATGATCCCAGCAGTGAAACTGGTCAATTAGGCTTCAAGATGAAAGGGAACTGGGAGCTGGAATGTGCACATTGTGCTACTCCAGAGATTTAGGGTGATTTTGCAAATTGCAAGCGGGAAGTTTCATCACTTTGGGGAGTTCAGGGTGTGTGGCTCAGCCCCCCAGGCCATCTCAAGTGTTGTATAAAAGAAGCAGCTGCTCAGAGTTCTTCCATCTCCCTCTCCTGCTCCTCTTCTCTCCACGAGGTAAGTCTGAGACCATTTCATTTCTTTCTCAAAGCCAGAATGTCTTAGTTTTATTATTTGTAATTCTAGAGCTTTGAATGCTGTTCATTAATATAACACTGCTGTGTGTAGGACTAAGTTTTTCCTTGATTTCTTACATATTTATTTTTTTTTTAATTTTACTTTTGGAGTATCTCTGCAAGTTGTTTTATTGTGAGTTCTTAGGAGCCAAGACCAGGGTTTGAGACATTATTTGAGGCACTTCTTTCCCTGTCATTCTTATTTGGCCCTCCTTGTACTGGTAGCAGACTGAAAATGCAGGTTGGAATAAGTTTTAAAATGCTGAATTCTCCTGCCTCATTTCATTTCAGAGAGATTTGGCCATATGCTAAATTCTTTAATGACCCAGCTCAAGAACGAGCTTATTTTATAAACCCCAGCTGTTTTGTCAGAAGGGAAGCAAACTGATGGTCTGATCCAATGAAGAAAAGAATATTTCTACTTTTTTACTGGCAAAAAATGTTCAACCAAAAGCTTTTATGACCAGACTTTCAGCTGAAATTGTTTGAAATTGTTGGATCTCCCAACCTGACCAAGCCCTGACTCAACTCCAGCCCATTCCCACAGGGCAGAGCTCAGTCCCTGCCCCTTCTCTGCCCCTCTCCAGCAAGTTGTCCCTGCAAGGAGGTCTCCCCTCCTGGAACACACCAAGTGCCCTCAGCTGCTCCTCAAGGCCCTTCCTCACCTCCTCTGGACCCTCTCTAACAGCCCAACACCCTCCTTAGATACAGTGCCCCAAAACCACCCCAACACTCCACAACTTTCCACCTGCTGATGGTCGTTTGCCCCCAACAACCCAACACCAACCCTCGGCTCCATCTCCCACCCCGTTCCTGAGCCTCTCTCCGCTCTCTCCTCCAGGTTCACCTCCATCCCTGCCAAAGAAATGTCCTGCTACGACCTGTGTCCCACCCCCAGCGGCATCTCCTGCCCTCAGCCCGTCGCCAACAGCTGCAACGAGCCGTGTGTCCGCCAGTGCCCCGACTCCACGGCCTTCATCCAGCCGCCCCCCGTCGTCGTCACCTTCCCCGGCCCCATCCTCAGCTCCTCCCCCCAGCAAGCCGTGGTGGGCTCCTCCGGAGCACCCGCCTTTGGGGGCTCCCTGGGGCTGGGGGGCCTCTATGGTGTTGCTTCTGGGGGGTCTCTGGGCTATGGAGCCCAGTTGGGATATGGGAGTCCGGCTCTCTCTGCCCTGGGCTACTGCGGCCCCTTCACCTCCCGCCGCTCCAGCCGCTTCCTCCGGAACATCTGCGGGCCCTGCTAGAGCCATGGAAGTGTCTCCCCAATTCCCAGCCATGAGGAGGAGGGCTCAGCCTTCCCACAGCCCTACAACGGAGCTCCTTCACACTCCTGGTCCTTCTCCTGCTTTTCGTTCGCGCCCCTCGTTGCTGTTCCGGCCTGTTCCAGCTTTCCCGAATTTTTAAGCCATCCTGGGTTGCTTGTTCCATGTGGATACCGCTCAGAGTGACAAGGATCTTTGTCAACAGCTGCACAACAGCCAGAGGAAGCTGCCTGAGGATGGAGATATCTCGGAGCGGGGCTTTTGTTGGACGTTCCCTGGAATTGTCTGGATTTTTCGCGCTCTGTGATACCTCGCTTTGCAAACAGGCGTTTCTTGCTCATTAAAACTTTGTTGCATCACACAGCAGCCTCCTGGTTTCTCTCCTTCCCTTCAGCCACAGCCTGTCCTGGGTCGTGTATTCCCAAAAATCAGGATGACTTCCCTGGGCAGTGGAACCATAAAAACCCTGGGTTTACATGGTGTTAAAAACGTTCTTGGCAGTATTTAAACTCCCAAATAGCAGCTTTCCATCCTTTAAAGACATTAAAACTTTAAAATAACAGAATCCCAGAATCACTGAGGTTGGAAAAGACCTCCAAAACCATCAAGTCCAAGTTTTGACCCATCTCCACCTGGTCAACCAGCCCAGAGCACTGAGGGCCATATCCAGTCATTCCTTGACCAACAATATCTTAATTCCTGTTATTTAAACACGATTCCAGTGAGGCTTTTCCATGAGAATCCAAACAATCTCTGAAAATGAGCCAAACTGACACGTTTTCAGGGAATTCTGCTTATTTTAGCAGGGAGGTGGTGCCTGGCATGGGCAGAGTATACAGGACATGGGGTATTTTACAGGTCAGATATCATGGGATCAAGGAATGGTTTGGATTGGAAAGGACCTCCAAAACTGTGGTCCAACCCCTCTGCCATGGGCTTGATCTTCCACTAGATCAGGTTGTTCAAAGCCCTGTCCAACCTCAGGCCCTCAAAACCCAGTGGCTGAGGGATTCCAGACAATCTTATTATGTTCTTTTTTTCTAAGTAAAAGGGGAGAATGAGCTAAAAAAAATCCCTTTTTTCAGATGCATCACATAGAAACATTAAATTTAAAACATCTTAAACATTCCAATGAAGATCCTCCAGTTGCAAAACCGATCAAAGGGGACTTTAAATCATCACTTTGCCAATTCCACCAGGATCCAGCCCTGGAAGGAAGCAGGAATCCAGCAGGGCTTATTCCTGGTCCTGTTATGTTGAGCCATTGTGCCCTCAGGTTATTTACCACCTAAAAAACCATTAGTGACTAAATATTGAGTGAATCCACCTATTGAAAGCACACATGAAAGGCTTAACTGGCCTCGAAATCTGCCTTGAACTGCAGCTCAGTGCGTGGGGAGGGCGACTCCGGGCTGTGTTGACATCACCTCTATGAATCAACCGCTGATTGCATCTCATTGAACAGCAAGTGTCACCTTGTCCTGGGATACAAACACCTGTTGGGAGCACAGAGAGGGCGCAGTGACCTCTGTAGTTCGGGCTGGGGCACTGTCACTTCACTTCTTGCTGCCTCCTGCTCTTGGCAATGCCGTGTTTTGCTGACAGAAGGTGTGAGTTGCTGGGGACAAGTGGCAACAGTCTGACCCAAACCTCCCACATTCAAAGCGGCAGTGACCAGAAAACTCTGAAAACCTCAGCACTTTTATATTTTTATTTATTTATTTGGATGTATTTCTTTTTTAGTTCATAAACCACAGCAAGGGGCCCTCCCATCCCATGTGGGACCTGCAGTGCTTTGGGTCTGCCAGGGGAATTCACTCCCTTCCCTTCTGATGTGTTGGGATGGGATGAAACCAAAAAGGAAAGTGCAGCTGCCAGTGGATTTGGGAAGATGCTGGTGGTCAGGAGTGGGACAGGACCCAGAAACACAGAATTGTTTGGGTTCAAAGAGACCTCAAAGACCTTCTAGTTCCACCCCTTTCCATGAGCAGGGACACCTCCCACTGTCCCAGGTTGCTCCAACCCAGCCTTGGACACTTCCAGGGATGGGAATAACTGGGAATCCATGGAATAACCCACCCTCACGTGTTGCTGTGCAGGGAAAATGTAACAACTGTTCTTCTAATTATTTCAGTTGAGGCTCCCAAGGATTTAGACAAGAAAAAGTCAAAGAACTCATAGAATTTCACCAAAGATTTGAGTTTTACCCACATGCTATTTTTAAACAACGAAGAATATAATAAAAATCAAAGTGTAGATTAAAAAGTATGGATAAAATTAAATTTGATATAAAGATATATATATATTGGATATAATACTATGGATATAATTAAATTGGAGCCTTGAGCAAGACTTGAGAGACAGGGGAGACCTTTGGAGCTCCCTGTGTGTAACTTTCTTTGTGAGCATGTGGCAAAGGACCACACCCGACCCTGAGGAAATCCCAAACTCGGTTGTAAGGGTTACAAAACATGTTTCTCCATCACGAAATGACTTTTTGTCATTGCACTTCCTCCTGCTTAAAAGGCCTGGTCACCTTCCAAGCTCAGGTGTTGAAAGAAAACAAACACTGTCATGTTCCACTGATTGATCCTCATCCAGGAGGATAAAAAAACCCCAACAAAATACTCAATAAAAACCACAGGAAAGCTCTGAATTTTGATGCACAAGAGTTTAATGAGGAAGGAAGAAGCAAAATATCTTATTGAGGGTGAAAACCACGGGGAAAACATTGCCAGGGTCTCTTTCAAAGCTGCAAGCAAGAGAATTGCCCCAGGGCTCTGCATTCCTCGTGTGTTACTCCTGCTTTTTCATGGCATGGGAAGGCTTTCACAATCTCATCCCACTTCCAAGCAGCCAGAGATCGTTGCTATGGTGGTTTTGAGGTCATTATTGTCAGGAGTCACTGGGAAGAACAGTCAGAAAACTACATTAAATCATTAGCTTGGGAACTGCATGTGAGGGTGTAGAGTGGGGATGCTCCAGGAAAACCAGGGTTTGTGGAGGCTCCTCTTCTTTGTTGGGTGGTTTCTCATCATTCCTTGCTTATTCAACACGGTCTGCAGCTCCCAAACCCATAAGCACTGGATCCATAGGAGGAAAAGGACCTCCTGGAGCTGTAGGAGCCACAGGGAGAACCCACGGATCCAAAGAAGCTCCCGGTTCCGAATGGTGCTGAGCTGCCCACGATGCTCTCCTGGGGGCAGGAGCTGAGGATGGGGCCTGGGAAGGTGATGACCACGGGGGGAGGCTGGATGAGAGCTCTGGAGTCCCCACAGGAGGTGACACAGGGCTGGTTCCAGGCGTTGGCCAAGGGCTGGGGACAGGTCACCTCGCAGGGAGAGAGGCAGCGGGAGCTGATGGTCTGTCTGGAGGGAAACATCTTCTGGGAGTGGGGATGAGCCTGGACACGCAACCCCGAGGCAACACAGAGCTCAGACAGCGACCTGAGGCAGGTTATGCTTGGAGGAGAAAGAAGGAAACAGCAAAAAGATCAGAAGGATGCTCAAAGTTTCGGTTTTAACTCAGCAGCTGCGACTCTTTTCTCATCTTCTGATTCCCTTCTCCCACCTGGAACAGCCCTTCTTTCGACTCTTAATTATGGAGCCAATTTGGTACCAAACCCCCTCATGAACAGTAAAATAATTGTGCATTTTGGCTCAAGTTATCCCCCTATCCTTTGCCAACCCCCCATCCCACTATTCCTTTTTGAATCTGATTTCACGTGACTCTCGACCATTTCTTTTATAACTGCGGAAAAGAACAGAATCCCTGGGTTTTATTTTATGAATCACCCTGGATAAGAGCAAACACTGGTTTGCACTTATTTAGGAACATCCTCTGCTGGTTCTGCAGGAGGCAAGTCATTGTTATTCCAGCTTTAAGGAAGAGGTAACTGAGGCCGAGGAGTGAATGTGTTGCCCGGAGCTATTCGGTGAAGTAACAGGAGAGTTAAAATTCAGCCAAGCCTGACACTCAATGCTACTGTTGTTCCTGGCACCAGGGCTCCCCTGTGTGTTCCCAGCACAGATAAAAGGCTCAGCAGCCACGGCCCTGAAGAGCTCAGGGACTGGGTTTCCTGGGCAGAATATCCCACATTTGGGAACGTGACATCGCAGGGGTTCCCGGTGTAACCAGAATTCCTGGGAGAACTGTCCCTGCTAAAGGTGTCTGAGGAGACAGACCGTGGAAATATGGAATGGTTGGGGTTGGAAGGGACCTTAAGGATCATCCAGTGCCACCCCCTGCCACGGGCAGGGACACCTTCCACTGTCCCAGGTGGCTCCAACCTGGCCTTGGACACCTCCAGGGATGGGGGATCCAACCCTCCCTGGGCCCTGACAACCCTTCCCAGCAGGAAATTCCTCCTCCTGTCCAGCCTGACCCTCCCAGGCTGTTCCCTCTCATCCCATCCCTTGTTCCCTGGGAGCAGAGCCCGACCCCCCCCCAGCTCCCCCCTCCCTCCAGGGAATTCCAGAGCCACAAGGTCCCCCCTGAGCCTCCTTTTCCCCAGGAGGAGCCCCCCCAGCTCCCTCAGGAGTTCTCCACACCCTTTCCCAGCTCCTCTCTGGACTCACTCCAGGTCTCTCTTCCCATGAACGACACAGGGATAGAAACAGATCCAGACTTACCCCTTCAGAGCCCAGAGCAACTCAGGAGAAGTGAGTGAAGCAGCCCAGACCTCTGAGCTTTTATACCTTTCCTTGGGCAATCAGATGGAGGTGAAACATTCCTGTCCTATGGCCTCATGCTTTATCAAACAAAAATTCACTCCACCTGTCACTGCCCCAGATAATGAAATTATTTTGCTCAGCAATGGGGATTATTATTATTAAGATGATGATGTCCATGTTATTACTCAGGAAGGGCAATGTTGTTTTTTTTTCTTTTATTGCTTTTTCCTACTTCTCTGATTGCCTCATGAGGCAAAGATTGCTCAGAAGTTTATCCATAAACACAATTTGCTGACGTGCCTGAGATACCTCCCCACTTTTTCCATGTCATGCTCCAGTCAAGGGGCATTGAGCAACTTATCCCACACACATTAATTCCCATGACTCTGATCTGAGGCACCTCAGAGTTCACAGACACCTTCCCCCTGAATTTGGAAACGGGAAGTGCTCATTCCCAACCTCCTGGGCAAGAAACCCACACAAAGCACAAGCCCAACTTCAAGCTTTGAAAGCCCAGATGGAACATCCAGCGCTGGAACGAGGGACAGGAGCCTCAGACAACGAGAAATCCATGGGCCCCTTTCATTATTTGGGGTTCTGTGGGGTCATTGCTGAGGAACTCGGGGCTCCTGAGGGATGAACAACTCATGGTTTGGGGTGAAACAGGTCAGGGAGTGAAGTTGTGCATCACCCTTGGAAAACCTTGGGCTGGAATGTCCAAGTGCAGATTCAGCTGATGCAGAAGATTGGCTGCAGACTCATCCCTCAGACCCAGTTCCCTCCTCAGCAGTTCTTCAGTTATTCATCAATAAAACTATTGCTGACATTTCCAAATGCGTTTTTAGACTCAGGAAGACGAGTCCTCCCCCTCCAAAATCCCTCCCTTTCTATGGGATTATGAACTAAATGATTGATTTTGAGCAACAATGAGACTTCTGTTCCAAAATGTCCATTTTAGTCCAGCTTTCCCACTGGCACTTGGTGCCTGCTGTCCATAACTCAGTGTAACACTGTGCAGCCGAGGAGGCTGAGGAAAATTCTCCCCTGTGGCCACCTCAGGATTCCCCTGAGTGGTGTTTCCCAGCAGAGACACCCTGGGGAGTGGCTGCCAGAAACAAGAAACAGGATTAGAAACACAGGGCAGAAGCTGCTGTGGGGACACAACCCACAGGATCTGCTGCTCCTGCCCCAACCACACCTGGTTTCACTCGGTGGTGACAGTGGTGGCACATCCTCACACATCCCCGGGGGTGAATCACATCGTTCCTGGAAGTGCATCCCTCTCCCACTCACCCTGTCCTCCTCAAGGAGACCCACATGTGAATCCATCCTGAGCCCCCAAACTGCTTGATTTTTGCCTTGGGGTGTTTGATTCTCCCCCTGTGCTCTGCTCTGGGGAGATCCCACCTGGAATATGAGGCCAGTTCTGGTGCTCCCAAAATGAGGAGGACGTGGAACTGTTGGAGCAAGTCCATGAAGATAAAGGGACTGGAGCCCCTTCCCTGTGGAGACAGGATGGGAGGGTTGGGAATGTTCAGGCTGGAGAGGAGAAGGTGGTGTGGAGACCTCAGAGCTCCTGGCAGGGTCTGAAGGGGCTCCAGGGAAGCTGGAGAGGGGCTGTTCCTCAGGAACTGGGGGGACAGGACAAGGGGAATGGGCTCAGCCTGACAGAGGGGACATTGAGGATGGATTTTGGGAGGGTGGGGAGCCCCTGCCCCAGGTTATTCCATGGATTCCCCATCCCTGGAAGTGTCCAAGGCCAGCTTGGACCCACCTGGGACAGTGAGAGGTGTCCCTGCCCATGGCAGGGGGTGGAATGAAGTGATCTTTATGGTCCTTTCCAACTCAAACCACTCCATGATTCCACACACTCAAGGTCAAAGCCTCTGAGGCTTCAGAGGGACACGGGGGAGAACATGAAGTTGTGGTTTTCTGTTCAGAACACGGGAAAATCCAGAAGATCTGTAAAACTTCACAAAGCAGGTCACCTGGGTGCTTTCAGGGGCTGTATCAGACCTGTGGTGTGTGGGCAGGATGAGGAACAAGGCAGATGGTGTCGATTCCCCACCTTTATTCCGAGTGAAATACTCAATATCAGCAGGGATTTAGGGAAGAAAATCAACTGATGTGATGCTGGGCAGTGCCTGAGAAACCCCATTTCTCTGGAACAATTGCTGAGATAAAGTGGCTTCCCAACATTTTTGCCACGTTGGCAAAATCAGCGAAATGCTGCAGGAAGTGAAACTGCTTCAAAAAGGTGAAGGAAGAAACAAGAGGGTGTTGGAAGAAACTGATAATTGCCCAAAGATGAATAAAACAATCAGGAGCCTGGGGAGGGACTGCATTGCTGGGTGGTGTAAGAATCTAAACCTGAGACACCAAGGATGTCTCAACACCCCCAGGCCATCCAGGGGATGGGATAAAAGGGCTTCTGGCTCAGGATTCCTCAGATCACAGCTCCTCTCTCCTCCTCTCCGTCGATCCAGGTAAGTCTGATCCAGCTTTTTGGGGCAGCACTTGGAATTCAGGGAGTCTGGGAGAGCCCAGAGGAGCTGCCTGGGAGGGAGGGAGGAACAGAGGGATGGGGAGAAGGGAGAGAGAGAGAGAAAAGTCACCTGAGCCTTTGCAGAGCAGCTCCACGTGGCACGTCCTGAGCCCTCCCTGCTGCTGGTGCTGCCAAACAAATCCCATTTCTTTGAAAAGGGAGAGATTTGATCCTTGAAATTATGGGCAAACTCTGGGTGATGCCCACGTGTCAGGAAAGCAAATGGAAAGTTTAGGGCTGGAGGTATTTTGGTGCCCTCAGACCTGTGGGAAGGAGAGAAATTTGGTGTTGGGAACTGAAGAGCAGCAGGGCAGGATCTGTAAATGTTACAGAAACCAGAGGTGCCCTGTCTGGTAAAAAGGTAATCAAAAGACTGAAAACGTGGGTTAATTAGTGTGAGAAGTGAGAAATAATAACCAATAGAGGATAGAACACTCATTAATTATAACAGCTATATAACCTGTGAGCCAATGAACACTAATTGCCTTGTTGAATAAAATGTCTAAATATTCAGAAGATTTGATGACTGATGGACATTATGGAGGTGCCTCAACCTTGAATAAAGTAACTTCCTAATTTTGTTGGGTCAACAAAGTTGGGAAAGGTACTTTCTTCAACTTTGCAAACTGCTTGGGAGGTTTATTCCCTGGCTTTTGGTGGCCCTGACGAGGCAGAGCGAGGATTGTCTGAGGCTCCAACCCTCCCTTCTTTCCCTTTTCAACCTTTTCCTGCAGCGTTTTCTCCTCCCTGCTCCGAGGATGTCCTTCTACACCCAACAGCTCAGCTCCTTCTGCTCCCCTCCCTGCGAGGTGACCTGTCCCCAGCCCTTGGCCAGCGCCTGGAACCAGCCCTGTGTCACCTCCTGTGGGGACTCCAGAGCTCTCATCCAGCCTCCCCCCGTGGTCATCACCTTCCCAGGCCCCATCCTCAGCTCCTGCCCCCAGGAGAGCATCGTGGGCTCCTCATCCCCCCTGGGGCTGCAGCGTCCCCTGGGCCTGCAGGGCTCCCTGGTCTATGGGAGCTTCTTGTCCTCCTCCTCCTCCTCCTGCTCCTCCAAGAATGTGTGGAACCAGAGCTGCTGAGCTTGGAGAAGGTGTGGATGGAGGGAGAAACCCACAGCAGGAGCTGGAGGAGGGAAGGGAGCAGCTCCTGGGGGGTTCTTCGCCTGTGGGAACTTCTCTTCCACTCACCTGACCTGCTTTAGGTGCCAGTTTTTCCTAAAATGTGTCTTTTCCCCCTCCTGAAAACCAGGTGGTTGGATGTTCAGCATCTGGCTCCCGCTGGGAAATGGTGGTTTTGTTGGATGGGATCAGGGATTTCCTTCCCTTTGGGAGGGTTTTACTTTGATACCCACACAACTCACAGGAAACACCCACAGATATCCCCTCTCACTGTGATTTGCCAGGAAATTTAAAACTTGAACCGATCCAGAAGAAAAACGGGATGAAAATGAATTGGTTTAATGCAGATTGTTAAGTTTGTCCAAGTGCATCTTGTATTTTTCTTTTACTTTGTTTAAAGTGCCTGTTGTTTTTTTTTCTCAATAAACCCTTCTGTTGCATCCAAATAACATTGATCTGTTTGATTCCTTCTCTGCTGTGGGGAAATGCAGCCTCTGCAAAGCAGTGGAGCCAAACCATCCCTTATCTTAGGGATCTGGGGATGAGTGTTTGCCTCTTCCAGGCAGTGTTTATACAATTCCTATGGATTCATTCACCAGAAAATTCTGCTTACAACACCCTGTGTCCCTGATTTAATCTTTCCAAAGAACCAGGTGTGAGAGAACTGCCCAACCCTTGGACAAACTTCCAAGGCCAGGATGAAGCACTAAATAGTCACTCCAGAAATATCTCAGTAGCTCATCCCTATTTCCTCTGCCTTTCCATGGATTTTTCCCAGAATTATTTAATTCCATACACTCTAAAAAAAATAGATTACATAGAATTCTTTATAAGGTATAGAAATAAAAAGAGAATATTAGAGAATGCACAGCAGAGGGAACTTCCCAGAGGCACAGAATTGTTGAGGATAAAACCCCCTGTGAGATACAAGAAATTGGAATCCACTTCCTTCTTTTGTTCATCTCCAGCTCTAAAAATCCTAAACCAGCTCCAGAAAGGATCATAAAACCCAAGGAATGGATATTTTTGCCTCACTTCACTCGTGACTGTGCAAAACCTCCAGGAATGGGGAGGCAGAAATTGGAGCTTAAATAAGGCAAAGCCACATTTCCAAGGGCAACTTCCACGAGCAGAATAAACCAGCAATGAAGGAAAGGAGACACAGGGAATCCTCAACAAATAAGGAGCAGTTGGAAGCAATAAAACCATGGCAAAGAGGACAATTAGCAGCCCCTCAGCTCCTGTAGGCTGTGACCCATCAGCTCAGAACTGCACCAGCCCCAGCCTTTCCTCCCTGGAATTCTGGAGCTGGAGCACTGGATATTCCCATGGAATTCTCCTGGAAAAGCTGCCTT
>VXBA01004427.1:41019-86602 GCA_013399895.1 Serilophus lunatus | reverse complement strand
TCGTGGGAAAACGCTGGGGGGGGGGGGGGGGGGGGGGGGGGGGGTTGTTGGTTGGGGTTTTTGTTCCCATCTCATTTCAGGGCTTCAGTAGGATGGAGACACCATCACTGTGCCCAGGAGAGTCTCTCAGTTGTGTGATTTCATCAAAACAGGCAGAAAGCAAACCCAGAACACTGGAAATGATGATGCAGCATGACTTTTTTAATGGGTGAGGGAAGAGCAAAGGTTACAAAGGCAAAAGGGACAGAACACGAGGCTTTTGAGGCTTGGGCAAATTTGGTCTCTGGTTTCAGGAAGCTTCATTCCAAGCACAGGGCTCTTTTCTTCTTTTCTTCATGGGTTGACAGAACTCTTGGCTGGCACCAGGCAGCTTCAAGCAGGAGAAATCACAGTCCCCAAACTGCTCCCTGGATAATGTTATCAGTTGGAATGTGAGAGCATGAATGCACTTGAAATCTGGACCGTGAGAAGAACAGAAGGACAGATTTATAGCTCAGGAAGGGGGTGCACAGGTGGGGACAAGCACAAATACGATGTCAGGTGGCAGCAAGAATCCACCTTTTCCATGGCAGTATCTCAAAAAGCCATTTTATTCTTGAGCTTGGATCTTGCATTCGGCTTCCTGGCTGCTCTTGGAGCAAGAAAACTCCTGCTGGCTCTGGGAGGGCTCCCTCCTCCTAAATCCATAACCACTGAACCTCTGGGAGCAATAAGGGGCTGAGATCTTGCTGCCCTGTGATGCCCCATAACCAAAAGAGCCCCTGTAGCCATAAGATGCCCCTGAAAGAAGTGACACCTCAGCTGGTGCTGAGGATCCCACCACACTCTCCTGGGGGCAGGAGCTGAGGATTGGCCCAGGAAAAGTGATGACAACAGGGGGTGGGTAAATCACTGCCCTGGAGTCCCCACAGGAGGTGACACAGGGCTGGTTCCAGGCGTTGGCCAAGGGCTGAGGGCAGGACACCTCGCAGGGGTTGGAGCACTGGGAGCTGCAGATCTGTCTGTAGGAGGACATGGTGAGGGCTCTGAAACACAGAAACATCAGACTTTGAGGCACAGAATGTCCTGAGCTGGGAGGGACCCCCAGGGATCTTCTCATCCAACTCCTGGCCCTGCCCAGGGCTCCCCAACACTCCCACCATGTCCATGAGGACGCTGTCCTTGAGCTCTGGAAGGTTTGGGGTTGTGCCCACCCCTGGGGAGTCTGTTCAGTGCCCAACCACCCTCTGGGGGAGGAATCCCTCCCTGAAATCCCACCTAAACCTCCCCTGGGACAAATCCCCTGGGGTTCTGTCCCTGGTCAGCAGAGCAGAGATTGGAGCTGCCCCTCCTCTGTCCCTTGGGAGGAAGTTGTAGAACTCCAGGAGGGCTCCCCTCAGCCTCCCCCAGGCTCATTTGTAAAGCAGCTCAATGGTAGGGCAGGATTTACGGAAATTTGTAAATCCATTCAATGGTAGGACAGGATTTTTGGAATTTATAACGTCATTCAATGGTAGGACAGGATTTATGGAAATTTCTAAAGTAATTCAGTGACTGATCTTTGTGAATCCATTCAATGGTAGGACAGGATTTATGGAAATCTGTAAATCCAGTCAATAGTAGGACAGGATTTATGGAAATTTGTAGAGCCATACAATGGTAGGACAGGATTTATGGAAATTTGTAGAGCCATTCAATGGTAGGACAGGATTTATGGAACCACCTCTTCGAAACTTCAAGCTTCACCTTCCACTAGACCCAAGTCAAGGCTGCAGGAATTAGGAGTCAGGAATGCTGAAGCACTCAGCAAGGGCTGCAGAATTCCCTCAGGGAGCTGCAGAATCCCAGCCCCAAACCCTCCTCAGGAGCAGCAAAGGTGCTTTAAGAGCCACAGCAGAATTTTATGTAGGATTCAGTTAATTACCATTGAAAGACCATCTAAAAAAAGAACTAAAAACTTACCTGAGTCCAAGAGGAGAAGCGAGGAGAAGCTCTTTGGGAGAGGTGTGAGTGGCCCAGGCTTTTATATTCCTGCTGGGATAGTCTGGAGGATCTGAGCCACCCCTGGCACGTGAGGTTGGATCAGATTCTAGACACAAGGGATTACACACAAAGACTCACAGTTTATAATCACTGGCTGCAGTGATTGGGCAATTCCCAGTTTCCATTCCACCTGGATACGTCACCCCTTCCAACTTTCTTGGTCATGTCCAGGTTCATCAGATTTCAGCCTCTCTGAACCCATCCCCAGGATTTGTCCTTTGCAGGAACGAGGGGCAGCTCAAGAAAACTAAAAGCAGCTGGGTGACAATATATTAAATTTCATTATATTAAATTTCATTATATTAAATTTAATTATATTAAATTTCATTATATTAAATTTAATTATATTAAATTTCATTATATTAAATTTTATTATATTAAATTTTGTTATATTAAATTTTGTTATATTAAATTTTATCTCTTTTATATTTTAGAATCCACTCCCAGAAATAATTGCTTTAGCCCTCAACTTTCCCTGGAATCCACACAGGAGACACAGACAAAGAGGAAATTCCAGTTTTTTATTATTATCTTTGCCCTCAAAGAGGGTTTTCCAGAGCAAGACTCGAGTAGCAGCGACCTGATGGCACCAGAGTTTGATTCCTTGATCAATTCAATCGGTTCCATTGCTGGGGGAGCTGAGAGGATTCAAGGAAATCATTAATTACAGCAATAAATCCCATTGTGGCATCCAGAAACCTGTTGCTCCTTAAGATGGAGAAGGATGTAAAAATAAAATAATCTCAAGAAAAAGGGGTTTGATTCATTCCCAAAAATAAGAAAAGGGAGTGGATTGATACCAGGAAGGGCTGGAGTTTGGGAAGGAAATGAACCATGAGCTGGGGTGTTGTGTCACAAATGATGAAATGGAGAACACCAGAGTCATCAGGATCACTCAGAAAACTTTGATGCATCAAGAGGAGCTGAACATGCAACAAATTCTGCTTGGGAAAGTAGAAAATCCTCATGAACAAGGGGGTTTCATCTGGTTTGGGACAATTTAGGGTCAATCTGGGCAGGGGAAAGAGAAGAGACACCAGGGATGAGATGTTTGACACTCCCCAGACCTGGAGCTGATGTTGGGGATGAACAAGGAAAACTGGGTCAAAATGTGAATCCAGGAGCTGTTCCTGCAGAGGTTTCGTGGGAAAATGGCCAAGGGTTACACGGTGGGAGAGGTTCTTTCCTCCTCCAAAGTGCCAGAATGGCTCAGCCACAAAGAAAATCCCCCCCTGAGTTAAATGCCCCCGTGCCCTGCTGAGCTGGGGCTTTGTGGGCTGCCAGGAGGAGAGAGAAATCCCTCAGCAGGGAGAAGAAATACAGAAATCCCCCCTTTCCCTGCTGATTTTTCTTCCTCCCTTGGTGTGTTTTTCCCTTTTGCTGGTTTCTTGAAGGAAACACAAGGTAGAAAAAGAAACAAGGAAGAAAGAGTCAGGAAAAGGCAGGAGGAGATGGAGGTGCAGCTGCTGGGATTTGGGGTGGTTTCCTTTGTTCTGTTCTTACTTCTGGCTTGGTCCTGAAGGAATTTCTTGCTCTCATAAGGGATCCCTGTGGATTTAATGGTGACAGATCATTTTGGCTGCACCAGCAGCTTCTCCCTGCCCTTTGTGAACCTTCTGTGAAGTTCCAGGGCCCACCAGTTTTCCTTCCATGTTTTGGAATCGTGGAATGGTCTGGGTTGGAAAATGGACCTTAAAGATCATCTCATTCCACACCTCCCACTGTCCCAGGTTGGTCCAGCCTGGCCTTGGACACTTGCAGGAATGGGGAATTTATGGAATAACCTGTGCCAAGGCCTCCTCACCCTCACAGGGAACAATTTCTGCCATAAACTTGTATAAAGTTTATATTGTTCAAGTATAAGGTGAATAAAACCCAAAGTGTATAGTTATAAACTATATAAATAAAGTGTATAAATTTTGATATCATAAAGACTCGTGCAATGTCTGTGTCTACAAAACATTCAGGATTTATATCAAGGCCTGGGATTTCCTTTTATCACCTTAATTAATGCAAGGTCTGAATAACTGAGGGTTATTTCTGGCATCACTGGGCTGCGGATTTAGAAACCACACCAATAAAAGCAGGAAACACATTATGATGCAAAAAGGATTTTATTGGAACTGGTCAATGGGGTCGATCCAACGACAGCAACAGTGCAGGGAACAACAGGGAGGAATTAAGTTAAATGTACACAAAGCAAACTGAGCACAGGGATGGGAATTGGAAATAGATTCCAAAAAAGGGGGATGCAGAGCCTGGGCTTTTTCCTTGGGATACAGGGATGTTCCTGGCCTTCCCTGCCCTCACAGCCTGCGACCTTGCTCCTGTTTCTGATGGGTTCTCTCCTCCAGGGTACCCTTCCCAAGGTTGGCAGGGCGGTACATCCCGGCCAGGCGGGAATAGCAGGGGTAGGAAAACCGGCCATACTGGGACACCCCGGAATCCCAGGAGCTCTGAGCAGCCAGAGAGCTCCCATAGCCAAAGGAACTGCCCAGCCCCACCGGGCACGAGGTGCCCACGATGCTCTCCTGGGGGCAGGAGCTGAGGATGGGGCCTGGGAAGACGATGGACACGGGAGGAGGGAAGACCACGGCTCGGGAGTCCCCGCAGGAGGTGACACAGGGCTGGCTCCAGGCGTCCACACAGGGCTGAGGGCAGGTCACCTCGCAGGGGGAGCAGCTGCTGGAGGGGCACATCTGCCTGGAGAAAGACATCCTTCCCTCTGGGAGCGAGGCTGGAACACACAGAGGGGCACAACAGGGCTCAGGGGGGACGGTTGGCAAAGGGGAGCCTTGGTTGCTTCCAAACACACAAGATCCCACAAGTGACCCTGGGCATCACAATGGTTTGGGTGGGGAGGGACCTAAAAATCACCTCGTTCCAACCCCTGCCGTGGGTGTCGTTCCAGATTAGATGCTGGAAAGAAATTCCTGCCTGGGAGGGTGGAGAGGCCCTGGCACACAGGTTATTCCATGGATTCCCAGTTATTGCCATCCCTGGAAGTGTCCAAGACCAGCTTGGAGCAACCTGGGACAGTGGGAGGTGTCCCTGCCCATGGCAGGGGGTTGGAACTGGATCCTCTTCTAGGTCCCTTTCGACCCAAACCATCCCATGAGCTCTTGAACTCCAACCCTTCCCTTGGAAATCCCACACCCTCCAAACCCTGCCGGGATGAAAGAAGTTCCACAATCTTCTTCTTTCAATGAAAAGAAACCTTCTACCACTAATAGGCAAAGACACATGAAGTGCTCAGCCACGAGTACATGGAAATAATCGTTCTTTGACTCCTTAAAACTCCCTCTTTGAAGTCCCTTCCAATCCAAACCATTCTCTGAATCTCCTTCAAGTGACTTTCAAGTCAGACTTACCCAGTTCAGCACCAAGGAGAAGCCAAGAAATCTGGATTGAAGAGTCCTGTGCTCTGAGCACGGAGATGAGATTCAAACAGAAGTGGTTTGAAGGCTCTGGGTACAGGTGCTTTTATACAGTTTCAACGTTTGCCCCAGGGGAGGTGAACCATTCTTGGCCTCATTTCTACTCATTGTCCCTCAAATCCATATTTTTTTTGATCTGCCACTCAATCAAGTTAATTATGATCATTGTTTCTTCCAAGTAACTCCACCTCAGATGGTTTTAAATCTACATCCCAGCCCAGAGACTTCTTGTCAAACAGGGAGGGTGAATTCCACCTTTGTTATAGATCTGACAACTTTACTGGGGACAGAGGGAGATGAATCTTCAAATCAATTGTTTCAAATTAGATTTCTGTGTTATAACTTAACCAGCTTCTCTACATGGATTGGCCCTTTATTGGTGTTTGCTTGTTTTTCACAGAGTTACAAAGACCAAGTCAGAGCTGAGAGATCCACATCCCAGGCCTTGGGCCAAAGCCACATTGTGGAATCATGGAATGGTTTGGTGAGAAGGGACATTAAAGATCAGCTCATCCCATCCTCTGCCATGGGCAGGGACACCTCCTACTACTCCATTTCTCCAACCTGACCTTGGACACTCCCAGGGATGGGGAATCCATGGAATAACCTGTGCCCTCCCAGCCAGGAATTCCTTCCCACTCTCCCCCCCAAACCTCCTCTCTTGTCACTCCTTGTCCTGTCACTCCAGGCCCTTGGGAATTGTCTCTCCCCTGTTCCTTGGAGCCCCTTCAGCTCCTGCAAGGCCACAACCAGGTCCCCCCAAAGCTTCTCCTCTCCAGGCTGAGCATTCCCAGTTCTCCCAGCCTTTCCTCCCAGCACAGCTGCTCCATCCCTCTGCTCCCCTGCCCTGCAGTGGCTCCAGCAGCTCCAGCTGCTCCCTGTGCTGCTTCCCCAGGGCTGGATGCAGGATTCCAGGTGGGGTCTCACCTGGGGGACCAGCCCAGGGCACGGGGGGTTTCTGGGCTGGGTCATGTCCAGCCTTTCCATCTCCCACTTTGTTCCTTCCAGCTCTCCCAACAAAGGGCCTTGACTCAGAGTCCCAGCGCAGGAGATGAAAGGAGGAGGAATTGCTGTGCCAAGGGCTCCTCCCAGCTTTCCCTCTGAATCAACAAGTGGGGCTGAGTGTGTTATTCAGCCTCAGACTTTTAATAATCCCATTAAGAAATCGACAATAAAAATTACCCAATTCATTTGGGTGTTGGACAAATGAGTGGTTGTGCATCAAGGGGGTGAAAAAACAAGGATTTGACATTGTCTCGAGATAAGGAAACACTGAGATTGAGAAATAATAATGGGAGCATTAAAATGGGCAGTGATTAAATTGCTGTGATCACAAAGCAAATGTAATTTCCAGGGAAGGAGTCAAAAGGGAGTCCAGAGGCTGAGACCATTCTGAGGCTGAGGAGGAAGAAAACTTTTAGGTGAGGATGAAGAAAGAAGATAATGAATCAGAATTTTGGTGGAAAGATATTTAGCACAGATAAGGCACCAGCAGGTAAAACCCTGCTCCTTTCAAGCCTGTAACACCCACCCAAAATGGGGAATCATTGCTGGTGATTTCTAGCAGAGATGATTAAGACAGAGGCCAAATGATTTACCAACCATCCCTTGGCAATTAAAGGAGCCTCTGGGAGGAGATCTCGGGCATGTCTTGTACTTGTTAGTGTTATTATTTATAATTATAATTCTATTATCTCTTGGCTTATGCAAATGGGGTTGGCGCCCAGATACCACGAAAATAGAGAGCTCAGAGTCACCCCTGTCAGGGCCCAAGAAATGAAACCAGCTCCTTTTAGGGGTGGTGAAAGGAAGGATTATTATCCCCCTGGATGGGGACTTCATGAAGTGGATTGTCCTCACCCCAAGGCAGGGCAACGAGGGCATCTAAAATCCTCTCCCCCAGTTCTTGGCAAAGGTTGTGCTGGAGATCTGCTCCAGACCCCTCTGTCTAAATCTGCTCCTGGCTCAAGACTTGATGTCATTTTAGGTTTTCCAGGTTATGTTTTCCCTGAAGGGAAATGAAGGGCAAAAACTCCCATTTCCAAAGTAGGTTCAGGAGCAAGACCAGGGTAATGTGTCTGTTTATAATTCAGGACAGTGGAAACAGAGCATTTCCATCCCACCTGGAGAACCCACAGGAATGCAGATTACAGCCCTCAGCAGGGCAGGGACAGGGCTCCTTAAATGAGTTTTGCTCTCAAGAAAGAACCATCACGTGTAACCTGATCCAGCTCTCCAATTAATAAATAATTTAAGTCATATTTTTGACTTTTAAGTCCTTTAAGATCACCAAATTCAGGTGCAGGAGGACCCAGGATTTGACCACTCACTTTGCTCAGTGTTCTGTTCTATGGGGTGAAGAGTTGGATATAATTTTCCAGCAGTAAATATAAATAATACAAACCAGACCAGGGTCTAATGGGATGTTTCAGTACAAACAAGTTGTTAAAAGTGTATTTTTGAGTTTTATCCTTTGAGGCTTGGACAGGTGGAAGGAGGAAGTGAATTCCTGTGATGAGTAGAGAGAAACTAAAGGTGAATCCCATTCCTGTGCTGAGATGAGAGATTCCCACAGGCTGTGATACCATTGACCTCTTAATTGCTTCAGAGCAAGCAATATGCAAAAATTCCTCCACCCCTTGACGTGACAAAGGCAGGAAAGTTTGGTGTGTAACCAGGAGGGGCTGAATGCCCAAAGTGTGGCTCAGAGCCTGGGGAATGGTATAAAAGTGCTCAGAGCACAGGACTCTTCAATCCACTTGGTCCAATCCCTCCTGGCTTCTCCTTGGTGCTGAACTGGGTAAGTCTGACTTGAAAGTCACTTGAAGGAGATTCAGAGAATGGTTTGGGTTGGAAGGGACTTCAAAGAGGGAGTTTTAAGGAGTCAAAGAACGATTATTTCCATGTACTCGTGGCTGAGCACTTCATGTGTCTTTGCCTATTAGTGGTAGAAGGTTTCTTTTCATTGAAAGAAGAAGATTGTGGAACTTCTTTCATCCCGGCAGGGTTTGGAGGGTGTAGGATTTCCAAGGGAAGGGTTGGAGTTCAAGAGCTCATGGGATGGTTTGGGTCGAAAGGGACCTAAAAGAGGATCCAGTTCCAACCCCCTGCCATGGGCAGGGACACCTCCCACTGTCCCAGGTTGCTCCAAGCAGGTCTTGGACACTTCCAGGAATGGGAATAACCGGGAATCCTTGGAATAACCTGTGTGCCAGGGCCTCCCCACCCTCCCAGGCAGGAATTTCTTTCCAGCATCTAATCTGGAACGACACCCACGGCAGGGGTTGGAACGAGGTGATTTTTAGGTCCCTCCCCACCCAAACCATTGTGATGCCCAGGGTCACTTGTGGGATCTTGTGTGTTTGGAAGCAACCAAGGCTCCCCTTTGCCAACCGTCCCCCCTGAGCCCTGTTGTGCCCCTCTGTGTGTTCCAGCCTCGCTCCCAGAGGGAAGGATGTCTTTCTCCAGGCAGATGTGCCCCTCCAGCAGCTGCTCCCCCTGCGAGGTGACCTGCCCTCAGCCCTGTGTGGACGCCTGGAGCCAGCCCTGTGTCACCTCCTGCGGGGACTCCCGAGCCGTGGTCTTCCCTCCTCCCGTGTCCATCGTCTTCCCAGGCCCCATCCTCAGCTCCTGCCCCCAGGAGAGCATCGTGGGCACCTCGTGCCCGGTGGGGCTGGGCAGTTCCTTTGGCTATGGGAGCTCTCTGGCTGCTCAGAGCTCTTTTGGCTCTGGGGTTTCCCAGTATGGCCGGTTTTCCTACCCCTGCTATTCCCGGTATTCCTCTTACCGTGGGGGCAGCTGTGGGCCCTGCTAAGCCCTGAGGGGTCAGAACCAGAGCAAAGTCCCAGGTGATGTGTGAGAAGAAGGATGTGGATTTAGAGGAGCTGCCCCAGCAAACCCTTCCAATCTCTCCTGGGCTTTCTGTTCTGCTGCTCTGAAGTGCTTGTCCCTCTTTCAATTAAAGTTGATTTTGCACCACGACATTTGTCTTCTGGTTTCCTTTTTTTCCTCAGCTGGAATCTGTTGGCCAATGGTGCTGAACTGATGCCTCATTTGAGAGCCAGGCTCATATGGGTGTTAATTAACAGCAAAGGACGAGCTGTCCTGGGAGTCAGTGGAGTGTTGTCCATTTATCTCCAAGATAAAGCTGTCCCTAAAATCTTCTGTGAGGATTCAAGGTGAAAGGGGTGGGATGAGGCCTCAAGAGAGACATTCTGGCTCCCTCCAACTCCCTGACATTCCATCCTGGGAAACCTTGGCTTCAGCTTTTACATGGACACGACCCAAACACAGAGAAGCAGTGGCTTTCTCTGGCTATTAAGAGCATTTTATATTTTTCTAACCTAAACTCTCATTTCCAAAGCATCTGAGTACTTGTGGCTGGAAGAAAGCTGTGCCTGGTGACCATTGGAAATTCAATGTAGCATCTGGAAGAGAAATAAGGGAGCTCAGAAGGAAGACAGGGGTGGAATGAACACAGTCAGGGAGGTGCAATATGGCTTTTAATGGGCACAAGGAGCAAAGTCAAAAGTCACAGTAACACAGGCAATAAACACAGACCTCTTAAATCACAAAGCTCCTGCATTTACTACATGAATTTCTGCTTCCCTTAGCACTGCTGTGCAATTCCAGCTCCACATCCCTGGGTTTCTGCACCCAACTCCCAGGAATTCTTTAGCACGGACCACAACTGCCTCGGCTGCAGGTGCTGTACTGGCGATAAAGGAAGGGGCTGCAACTCCCCCTTCCCAGGGATGAGCCCCCGGAATTGTAGGACCTGCTGTAATTACACGGCCCCCCATAACCATTCGGGCTTCCAAACAGGATGGAGCCCCTCAACCCAACAGCGTTTCCATAACCCCTGTGCCCAAGGGAGCCTCCAGAACCAAAGGAGCGGCCCATGCCCAGGGGGCTGCAGCTGCCCACCACACTTTCCTGGGGGCAAGAGCTGAGAATGGGCCCTGGAAAAGTCAGGACGACGGGTGGGGGGTAAATGACAGCCTTGGAATCGTCGCAGGAGGTCACACACAGCTCGTTGCAGGCGTTGGCCAAGGGCTGAGGGCAGCTCAGCTCGCAGGAGCTGCAGGAGGGCAGGCAAAGGTCTCCGCAGTAGGACATGGCTCTGGAAAGGGCAGGGGATGTTTCCTCTCAGATCCCAAAGCCTGAAACACAGGGAGGAGGTCAAACCAACATCCAGCAACTCGCAATGGGGGCGCAGCTCCTTCCAGCAGAGGATGGGAATCCAGCTAAATAACCACCCTAAAAACCAATCTCTGGGCTCAAAGCGCTCCCTGGACAGGCAGAGGAGGGAATTTCAACCCCAGGAAAAGTGTCTAAAACACTTCAGGGGCTCTAAATCTCAGATTCCCCCCCTCCCAAATCTACATCTCTCCACTCCCACAACAGTGTGTAGGAGGGACCCGTTTGCAGCAAAAGGCTGAGCGGAGCATCAAAGCTCAACGCCAAGAGGAGTAAGAATAACACCAAAAAAATAAGCCCAGACTTACGTGATCCACTGAAGAGGGAAAGTTGAGAGAAGCAGGTAAACAGCCTTGAGCTGCGAGTGCTTTTATAGGATCCCTCCAAGTGCCCGGAGGGTAAAAGCCCTATTTGTAGGCGATTATCTCCTTTACGGGCACATCGGATGTTGATGCTTTGCTCCCTCCCGTCAAGCGCTGTAATTATTTTCGCAGGGGTAGTTGTTAGTTGGGAGCCCCGGAGGTGATATCCATCTGAGGAGGGATTTCGGCTTCTCCGTGATCACTGGGTGCAGCGACAGCACGGGAGGAAATCACCGAGTCCGACTTTGGGACCCGTGGCCACCTTGGCGAGCGGACCAGAGCGCTGAGAGCCACGTTTCAAAGTGACAGAGGGGATTTCAGGGTAAATATTGGGAAGGAATTCCTCTCTGGGAGAGTGGAAGCCCCAGGCACAGGTTATTCCCAGGGATTTCCCATCCCTGCACGTGTCCAAGGCCAGGTTGGAGCCACCCGGGATGGTGGGAGGTGTCCCTGCCCATGGCAGGGGGTGGGATGAGATGAGTTTTAAGGTCCTTTCCAACCCAAACCTTCCATGAGTCTATGATTCCATCTACCTTGCATCCTTTTCCTCTGCAAGACAAAACCTTTGGGTTCCTTTTATTGGCTCAAGGTTTGGAAACTAAAGAGCTTTGCCTTGAATATTTGCAGGGCTGATTCACGGGCAGGGATTAAATCTTGCCCTGAGAGCCCTGGGAAAGGTTCCTCAACTGCTTTGAAAACGTTTCTTGCTCAGAATGGAATAGATCTTTACACTTGTCAATCTTTTTAAGACACTTGTAGTGTTAATTTTTGGATTAAATTGTAGCTCTTCTAAAGAAAAAACAGGTACCTGAATGTTTTGCTCAGGGCCAGGTGACCCTGAAGGGAAGTGACAGGAGGGTCACTTCTACCCTCACCTCCTGTGGACCCCAAACTGATCCACAAGGCCCAGATTTCCCAAAGATTTAATATTTAAGAAGCTTTTAAAGAATATTTTATTTAATATTTAAGAAGCTTTTTTAGGGAGTTTGTCACTTCCTAAACGTCCCTGCCCCAACTGTACATCCAAATCAATTCTCACAATGATCTCTTTTTCTTTCCTTGTCCATTTATTTCCTCGCTGCCACACCCCAAACTGGGTTATTTAATTTATCTCAGAGCAGCCAAACATCAGAATTTCTCTGTGGTGTTTAGGAAATACAATAATTGACATCAGATACCAACGGCTGGGTCTGATCCAGGCTCCTCCATGGAAGCAAATCAATTCTCTTTAGGGCACCAATTATCTTTTCTATAAAAAGTGACATAATAACCACCTGCTTCCCAGAAAATACCCAAAGTGATGACAAACAGAACAGCTGGGAAAGTGCTGGGAGCTGCCTTGGGCTGTAACCAGAGACAGAGATTAAGGGGAGGGACCAGCACAGGTTTATCCCTGGGCTGATCTCAGGTTTATCCCTGGGTTGATCTCGGGTTTATCCACGAGCTGATCTCGGGTTTATCCACGAGCTGATCTCGGGTTTATCCCTGGGCTCATCTTTGGTTTATCCACGGGCTGATCTTCAGGAACAGGAGTTGATGAAGACTCTGGGGCACCCACAGCTCTCCTGGGCATGTGTTTGGCCCCAGGGACTCCAGACACCAACCCGGGTCAATCCAAGGCTGGTTCCTGCTGACCTTGGCTGGGAGAACGTGCCTGGACTGGCCTGGAACACAGACCTGGACTAACCTGGATAACCTGGACTAACCTAGAACACAGACCTGGACTAACCTGGATGACCTGGACTAACCTGGACTAACCTAGAACACAGACCTGGACTAACCTGGATAACCTGGACTAACCTGGAGCACAGACCTGGACTAACCTGGACTAACCTGGAGCACAGACCTGGACTAACCTGGATAACCTGGACTAACCTAGAACACAGACCTGGACTAACCTGGATGACCTGGACTAACCTGGAACATAGACCTGGACTAACCTGGATGACCTGGACTAACCTGGAACACAGACCTGGACTGAACCTGGACTAACCTGGAACCCAGACCTGGACTAACCTGGAGCACAGACCTGGACTTCCAGGCAGGTTTTGTGCTCTCTGCCAAGCTGGAGCTGAGTCAGCCTGAGCTGACTCCACAGGAGGGGGCAGCCCCAGGACCAAACTGGGCCACCAGACCCACATCCCAGTTGGGTCTTGCAGCCCCAGCACGGAGCTGAGTGACCAGACCAACATCCCAGTTTGGGTTTTCTTGTTTTCCTGTGTTCACCTTTCTCCTCAAATATTCGACTTGTTTTACCTCTAGGAACTTACCACCAGTGTCCTCAATAGAGGAATAAAAATTCCAATTTTATTTCATTATTTTATTTTATATATTTTAATTTATTTCATTGTAAATTTCATTTTACTTATTTTAAATTCCATTTTACTTATTTTATTTTACATTCTATTTTATTTTTAATGTTTCCAAAGCCCCAGCTTGTTTTAAAATGTGGTCACCTGGAAAATGAACATCTGGAAAGACTGGGCAGAGGGGTCCCAATGTAATTTTTGAGTCCCTCTTTTAAACTTTGATCTGATTGGAAACATCCCTATGTTTTGATTATTGGCATGAAAGCCATAAAACAAAAGAAGAGCAACTTTATAGTGAAAATCATCACTTTACTAAAAAAAAAAATCCAAATATTTTGAGAAGATATAGAAATAAATGTGTATGAAAGCATGGACTTTTTTCTCAGTCAGTTATTACAGAGCCTTGAGGAATGGAACCCAAATAATATATTATTACCCTTAAATTAACATACCAATTTACAGGTGTAACACGGCAGTGAGTGTTTGGGAAACATCCTGACTCCCTTTGTTCTGAGGAAGCCTTGGGATGTTTCTGGGTGGGTGTAATTGCAGGAATGACTTGGTATTTCGTGGGAGCAAACACGTGTGTGTGGAACCATTAGGGAAGAATGGAGTTAACATCAGCTTTGGCAGAAAAACAGCCCCTGAAATCGCTTGGCATGAGCAGGACACACCTGATGTCCTAAAAAAGCCTAAAGGGCCCCAACTGGGAGATGTTGGAACCTCTGGCTTTGACCAGCAGAACCAGTAAAGAACTGGTGCTCCAGCCCCTGCTGAGATGGAGAAGCAGCTCAGAAAAGTTTGGATGCAGAAACAAGAACAGCTTGAATTGGGCTCAGTTCAGTTTGTTTGAGAAGGAGAAAGTCTCACAACCAGGACTGGTTATGAGTTCGAACAGGACACTCTAAAACCAGCCAGTTTTGCTTGAATTTAGAGGGTTTGACCTAGAAAATGTTAAGAAATAGGAGCTTTGCTCGCTGGTTTCCTGGGTTGTGTGACTGACATTCCACTTTGGAGCAAAACCAACTCCTTCCTTTTCTCTGGGCATCAGGTCTGGAGTGGTTTGGGAGGAGTTTGTCTGAACAAGGCTGAGGGTCACCCAGAGAGCGATGGAACCAAGGAGCAGAGGAAAAAGGAGATTCAGAAGGCCAATGGTTTGATGCAGCAGCATTTTAATGTAAATGCAAAGTGAAAGCAAACATTTGCAGAAAGAATAATGCAGAACTAGAGGAGCATTTTTCTAGAGACAAGAAAAGCTAAACCCAATTCCCCAATTCCTCCAGCGTGACCCATTTCCTCGACATTCCCTTCCTTCACACTTGCTGAGTCCCACTCCAATCCCTGCCCTTCCAAACCCAATCCCTACCGTTTCCAAACAAATCCCTTTGTTGCAAAACCATTCTCAGTGTCCAAACTGGGGGGAGAGGAAGTTAAAAGCACAGACACCAGATGCAAAGCCCCGAGAAGAAAGAAATCTAAAGCGCTACAGAGTCGAAAGCAGGGTCCTGGTTTCCAGCGGCGCTTCCCTGTCAATCACATGCCATATTCCTTCACTTTATTCCTTGTTTTTCTTCCCATGACTGTTTTCCTTTAAGCTGCTTAGATCTTCTTGCAGATGCCCCTCTGGCAAGGATGCTTCCAGCGGGTGGAGTAGGTGTAGGAAGACTCGGGCACACACTTGGTCGCGCACTGGGGAGCGCAGGGCGAGGCACAGGCTGGGACACACTTGGTGACACATTTGGTGGCACAGGCGGTGGCACAAGGCTGGGCACAGGGTGGGGGGCACGGGGGAGAGCATTTGGTGGCGCAGGGAGCAGGACATGGAGCAGGGCATGGAGGAGCACATGGAGCGGCACATGGAGCAACACATGGAGTGGCACACGGAGCACATGGAGGGGCACACGGAGCACACTGAGGAGCACATGGCACACACACAGGCTCACACTTGCTCAGCAGCTTGGGGCCACAACAGGCCTCCAGACATTCCAGGCCTTTCTGCGCCCCGCCGATGGCCACGCCCGACTCCAGCGCTCCCGCCAGCTCCGCCGATTCCGTGGAGCCCACGACGGTTTCCTGGGGGTAGGTGGTGAGGATGGGCCCTGGGAAGGTCACCACCACGGGAGGGGGGAAGATGATGACCCTGGAGTCGGGGCAGGCGATGACACAGGGCTCGGTGCAGGCGGCGGCGCGAGGGTCGGGGCATTTCGGGGCACAGGGCTCCGCGCACACGCTTTTCTCACAGGACATCTTGGAGCTGCTGCTGGACCTGCAAGGAAGGAGGGAATGCATTTTGTCTGTTTGCACAGGTAATGGGAGGGAAATAGGAGGTGGAACACAAAAATATAAGACAAATTGGACGCAATTAAAGGAGCGAATACATAAGGAAAATCTGACATTTACATTTCAGATTGTAATGTTAGGAGTAGCATCCGTGTAGTTTTTAAACCAGATAGCAACGTGAGTTACACCACACTAATCTCTACTAATCTTTATGCAGACTCTACTTTTAAGCACCAGACAACTATAAGCCTCCTGCACTTAAAAAAATACATGATGGTAATTTTGACTTGGGTTCCAGAGGGACCAGTTACAAAACCCACATGTAAGGAATTTATTTACATTAAATATTAGCAAAAATGGATCAAGAGAGTGCAAGTGTTCCTCACCTGCAGTGCTATCCATATTAAATTTCTGTCCCCTACAACCACAGCATATTTAAGTGTTTGGAAGTAACTGCCCTGACACATACAATGACCTTATGTCTCATAGTTAGAAGATGATGTAAAGAACTAAGTATCACTAAACCAGATGCTTTTTTGGATCTCAGTATATAAGATAGTTTTAAAACCAAATCAGTGCCTGCAAAGGAGCTGGTAGGACAGGATCAAGCCTTGAGCTGCAGCGAGGGGGTAGATGAGGTGATAACAGCCCTGCTCTGCTTTGCTTTGCTTTGCTCCGTGACCTTTCAGAGCCCCAAACCTTCCTGCAGACACCAAACCACCTCTCTGGGGCTGGGGCTTGAGTAACATCTGTTTTCTCCTCTGTAATTTGGACTCGGGAGGTGGAGTCCAGTGAAATCAGGGTCACACAGCACCAAAGGGTTCAGGAATGGAAAGCACCAGAGGTTTTACCGTGTGGCATTTGGGCTAAGCAGGGACAAGGCAGAAAGAGGAATATCAGCCCTCTGAGGAGCTGATCCCATAAGGATACAAATAACTATGGGTTTACACCAGCTAGTTTCTAACAGGTGACTTTATTACAGGTATTTCAGATCAAACTCGCTTGGAAGAATAAACAAATAAACCTTTGCAAGATCACAAGGAAAAAGATGAAACAGAAAAAAAACCTGGCAGCACATCCCTGAATTCAAATTTCAGAGGGAATAAAACTGTTCACAAACCTGGCCTGAATTCAACACCTTTTTCTGTCTTCTGAAATAAACTGAAGAGTGAGGAGGTGATTTGGAAAACACCACTTTAAGTTGTCATTCAAACTTATCCCAGTTCCAAACCAAGGCACCAAATGAAGGAACCACTTAATGTGTTGTTCGAGATTAAATGGAATATTTTGGTTTCAGCCAAGGTGATTCTTTTTCCTCTAACAGCTTTATATTGGAAAAGCCTGGGTGGGGCTGAGTTTGACTCAAGCAATTTTTGTTTTCTTGTTCTAGACACGATGTCAAAATATCCATCATTCCCCCAAACTTCTCCTGACCTTAAAGCCTAATCCAGCCCTTTTCTTCAGGTTCCACCCTTTAAATCTACAAAAACAATTAATTCTCTGTTCTTCACTTGACCCACAGCAGAGACCAAACCAGAGGAAACAGAAAAGTGAAAACCAGCCCCAAACACAGAGCACAAAATTCCAAGTGCATCATTTATTCTTACACTGCTTTGCATAAACAGAATAAAACCACCCAAATCAACTTCCCAAGGAATTTAAGGCTCTGATCTGAAAGGTGACTTCAGCTATCTCACCATCTCAAATTTCTATAACCCATGTCAGCAATTACACAAGATCTCTGCCCAAAATTAGGCAAAATTTGGAAGCCACAAGGTCAGAACCACCCCACCAGATGGAAATTGCCGCAAATATTTCCATAAAGAAATATTCCATAAAGACATTTCCATAAAGAAATGAAAGTGGATGTTTTTAATATCATCTAGATTTCAAAAATCTCCATCCAGCAGCGCTTCTGAATGAACAATGAACAAAAACCAAATTCCTGGGTCTCCAACACAATTACACAACGCGAATCGAAAATTCAGCCCCGAATTCAACGCGAACATTTCCAAAAAAATTAAATTTTTTCGTTGTTATTTGATTTTAGAGAAAAAAAAACCCAACTTACTCTGTTCACCGAGGAGAAGCCAAGACAACCTGCTGGAAGGTTTCTGAGTCAGGAATGGGTTTATATACCTGCCTGGACCACCAGGCTGATGCAAGAAAATAACGTCATATTTGGGCATTAGGCTCCATTACTCCCCAAACCCAATTTGAGGGCTAATTACAGTAATTGTTTTGCTTTGCTTACTGTTTGGGTTGATTACCCCGTTCTCGCCAGCACGTGACCTGCGAAGCCTTGGCCTTGGATTCCTTTAATTTCAGGGATTTTGGGGCCTCAAAGTCCTTCCTGCAGCTCTGGGGGTGTCGGAGCAGCCGTGGGTTAAAGCCTGGCTTGGTGAGAGCCTGGTCTTTGCCCTGAGCTCCCAGGGATCATCCTTCCAGCTCCTTAAAAACCAGGAGTTTGTTTTCCTGCCTTAACACCATGGCCTCCAAGAATGCATTAAAGCCTAACCTAACATTAGTGCTGAGTGTGCTGGCTGCTTCAAGGCTTGTTAGGACGTGTTTACCGAGGCTGGAGTCACTGCCTGAGTGTTGTGTCTGACAGACAGCCCTGGCACAGGGACTCCCGTGGTGCCCTGGCTCCTCATTTGATGGCCAAGAGCAAAACAAGTCCCAGGTTTATGGCCATGAAATAAAACATGAGAAGTTCCACCTCAAATGGAGGAAGAACGTCTTCTTCCCATGGAGGTGGAACAGTTGCCCAGGGAGGGTGTGGAGTCTCCCATTCCAAACCCAGCTGGATGTGTCCCTGTGTGACCCTGCCTTGCACTGGAGGATCTCCAGAGGTCCCTTCCAACCCCAACAACTCTGTGATTGCGTGATATCAAACATCACAAGGACCTGACGTGGCAGATGGAGCCCCAGTTTGGCACGAGACTCCTCTGCAACCCAATTCCTGCTCATTCCCAGGAAGAAACACGAGGGGAGAAAGCTCATTTTGGGAAAAGTGGGACAGGCAGAGGGTTCCTGGTACGGAATAAATCACTCCATCCCCAGCCCAGTTCACGGTGGTTTTGGTCACAGCTGCTCCAGAAAAATGTTTATGAGTGTGGAGAAGACTGTGGGAAGCTCAGGGTGAGGGAGAAACCACCAAAGCTGGTCATTCCCAGTTGAACACATGGAGAGCTGGGAAAAAGAGGAGCAACTGATTTATTTAAGGCTGCTCAGGACAACTGCAGACACAGAGGGCGAAGAGTTACAGCCCAAATTTGGGCCCAGCTTGACCCGCTGTGATGAAGCAGCAACTCTTGGCACGTTTGAAGCTCAGCCCCCTCAGATGAGAGAAGCACAGTCCTATTTCAATCCCCAAATATGCCCTGATTGGGAAAGGTGAACACTTGGCCAGCTCGATTTAAACAGTATCATTAGGATAACGAAGGCAGAGCCGGCTTTTAATCAGAAGAACCAAAGGGATCCAAATTCCCGAGGTGTTCATCATTGGCTGACTCAGGGAATCACGTGGGTGGCCCTGACATATTTCTTTTCAAGTGACGCTATGATTCAATCCTGGGGAGTTTAATCCCAGCAGCCTGTTATTAACTTGGTTTTGCATAGAGAAAATATTAGTAGGTGTTTGCAAAACGATCTGAGAGCATTTCCTCAGAGCCCTTCCAATAAAGGGGTTTTGCCTAAAGGATCCCCCAGAATTGTTCTCTTTCCCAGAGGGAGTTGATAGGACAGAAGTGGCAACAATAATAGGCCAAAAAAAAATGTGGTGCATGTGCAGAAATGAGGGAAATGACCTCAGGAAATGTTCAGTGTGTTCATGTACAGTTTGTTTGGGCTGGAAGGTTCCAAGGTCGTGTTGTGGACAAGATCTGCCACCAAGGCAGAGCTTTACCCTCTACTCTGGAGCTGTAGGAGGTGAGATGTGCCACAGAGAGCTGGGCTGCAGGAAGAGCCTTTCAGCCTCTCCTGGCACGAGCTCCTCTCTCCAGAGCAGCTCCAGAGGGAGCGTTTGGGTGAGTCCAATTTCCACAGGCATAAACTCATTTATTCTCTTGACTATGTTTATTTATTTCCACGTGTAAAATCGGGGATAAGGAAGTAATGGTAGACTCACTGCTGGCAAAGGATTTTGGACGCCAGACTGGTGAAGTCACAAACGTTGGCGTGAATGTGAATTGTTGGAGAAGTTTGAGAAGGGGAAGGGTTTGGAAAGTCAGCCCTATAAGGGAGCTGGGGGGGATCATCCCGGAGAAAAGGAGGCTCAGGGGGGACCTTGTGGCTCTGGAATTCCCTGGAAGGAGGGGGGAGCTGGGGGGGGTCGGGCTCTGCTCCCAGGGAACAAGGGATGGGATGAGAGGGAACAGCCTGGGAGGGTCAGGTTGGACAGGAGGAGGAATTTCCTGCTGGGAAGGGTTGTCATGGCCCAGGGAGGGTTGGATCCCCCATCCCTGGAGGTGTCCAAGGAAGGACAGGAGGTGGCCCTGGGGGACAAAGTGGGGATGGGGCACTGCTTGGACTGGGTGACCTTGAAGTACTTTTCCAGCCTAAATGATCCTGAGATTCTTCCAAACCAGCTCTGAGCAATGCCAAGGGCTTTAAAAACAATTATTTGGGAAATCACTTTTATCCTTTTTGTCTTTCTCTTTTTGCTTTTTCTCTTCTTCACATTCAGGTCTCTCACAGACACATCCACGTTACTCAGCAGAGTTGTCCAACCAGATCCAGAGGGATGAGTCACATTGTCCTGGGAAAGTGTCTTCATAACAATTAAGAGGCACAGGGAACACCAAGACGGGGCAGAGCTGAAGGTTCTGTGTGCACACAATCCAAAATATTCCATGTTTCTCTCAGAGAAACCTAAAACCCAGAGGCCTTCAGGTGAAGGAAATATTATGTTACAATTAAAATTGATATTGTGGGTTCCTGTTTTTGAGAGGAGCGTGTCTGCCACCAGGTCATGTTTCTAGGAAGGCATTGGGTAATTTACCCATTTGATTCTGTGCCAAGTGGCATTAGAAATCAACACTATTATTTCAAATTTACTACTTAGAAGGATGTGGTGCAAAATTGATCACCTCCCTCCCCTTCTCAAACCCACTGCTGCAATATAACAAAGGGGCCTGATTCTCCCCCAGGACCCTCAAATCTTTCTCAGTTGCCAAATTAGGCAAAAATATTACTTGAAACCATGAGTTCAAAGTTAAAAAGCACCCAAAGACCGAGTTTAAATGCAACAGGAATTTAATGTCAGAGGAACACGGGGGAGGTTGGGGGAATACAGTCACCCAGAGCCCACAGGGTGGTTCCCAGCACTTTGGGAAGTGATGCAGCTGCACGTGGGCCAGCAGAGTCCATCCCTTGGACATGCCTGGGTTGCAGCTTCCCCAGGAGCTCAGCACAGCCCGGGGCTGCTGCAGGGGGAGGGGGGGTCTCCTCAGAAGTAAAAGGAGCCACAGTTTCCTCCCCCAAACCTCCTGTAACCAGAGCTGCTCCCTCCATAGGAGCCCCCAAAGCCCCCACCAAGGGAGCTGGAGCCAAAGGATCTTCTGCCTCNGGAGCCCCCCATGGAGCTTCCCCCATAGGAGCCCCCCATTCCCCCCGAGGAGCTGCCCCCATAGGAGCCCCCCATGGAGCCGCCCCCATAGGAGCCCCCCATTCCCCCCATGGAGCTGCCCCCTTCAGAGGAGCCCCCGTAGCCCCCCCAGCCCCCAGCAGGCACTGGGATGGAGGTGCCCACGTAGCTCTCCTGGGGGCAGGAGGCGAGGATGGGGCCTGGGAAGGTGATGACCACGGGAGGAGGGTGGACCACAGCTCTGGAGTCTGCACAGGAGGTGACACAGGGCTCGTTCCAGGCGTTCACAAAGGGCTGATAGCAGATCACCTCGCAGGGGTTGGAGCAGCCACTGCTCAGGAGCTCTCCTGAAGACATCTCTGGGGATGGACACAAACCTGCAGAGGCACAGAAATCACAGGTACAACCCCTCAAGGGAAAAGAGATCTTGCCCTGGTGTCTTTTCACGAGCAAGAAAAAAGGGTGAGAGAGGAGAGTTCAGGAAGATTCAGGTTTGTCCCCGTTCTCAACGTGGTTGCACTAAACCCCGGTGTCTTCCAAAGTTTCTGCTGCTGGGAATCCTGGAGAGCAAAGCCAAACTCAGTTTGCCTTTGGAAGCAGCTCTTCTTCGAGGTTTTGATGATTTATAAGGTACATCTAAATGTGGCAGTGGACAGTAATGAATTGATCCAAGTGCCTGAGGAAACCCAGTCTCATCATTCATCACCTACATCCACAAAGGCAGACATTTAAAGGGCTGTAAATCATAAAGCACGGAAAAGGCAACCACAGGTTGTGCAGGAGAACAAGTCCTCAGGGAAAGACAGAAATTTAATTATAATCTACATTTACATCTAATGGTGGCAGTGGACAATATTGAGGTGCCCCAAGTGAGGAGCGTCTACTGCTCAGGAGGTGTCCTGAAAACACCTTTTGGGATGGAATTGAACCTGTAGCACAGGCAAAGGAGTAAAATTAAAACTGAAAATCTATGCACAGGTCTGGGCCTTTACACAATCACCACGATGACACAGTTTATGTTTTGCCCAAAAGAAGGAATTATTGTCTTCTAAATGCAGGAGCAACTCTTGGGGAGAGATCTTTGCTCTGTGCTGAATAAAAGCCAGGCTGTGAGTTGCTAAGTTGCAACCTCCTCATCAAACTGTCAAGATTTAATTGTCACTTTCCCTTTGTGGTTTGGAAGATCACAGACTCATCCCTTAAGATCTGCACCTACAGATAATTGTTGTGAATGGCTACAAAAGCCTAAGAAACAAAACCAAACTGACATTACAGAACAGTTTAGGTTGGAAAAGGCCTCTAAGGTCATTGAGTCCATTTTGCTGATCACTGAATTATTCCCCACATTAATGACATCCCACTTAATGTAAAGGAACTTAAAGGCACAGAACTTACCAGGCTGATCTTACAGAGTGATTTGGGTTGGAAAAAAAAGCTGATATTACAGAACCACAGAACAGTCTGGGTTGGAAACGACCTCTCAGACCATCAAATCCACATTTCAGATCATTGCTGAGTATTGACATTGAATTCTATCCCGAATCAAAGACTGAGAGTGACATCCCACTTCATATAAAGGAAATTAAAGGCACACAACTTACCAGGCTCACAGAGGAAATCGGACTGAAGAGAAGTTGTTGGAGAACCTGGAGGAAACCCTGGGTTTTTATACCCCTCCCAGGAGCTTCCAGGACATGCAACACACTTTGGGACATGGTGTTTAACCAGAGACACGTTTTGCTGTATAAGCTCCTTCTAATTGTAATAATTGGTCTGATAAGTGATTATGATTAGTAAATCAGCTCCTCATCATCCAATCTGTGCAACACACCCTCTGTCTCTTTAATCCTTGAATAGTTTTTGTATGAATTTTAGGACTGGGGCCATTTGCTGACCTTGTTTGACTTGGGAGTTGAGCTCCGTTGGATTGGCAGGGTAAAGGCATCAGGTTGTACCTTAAATGAGAATAAAACACCATCTTTGGCTTTGTCAGGAGAAACAGTTTCTGTCCTGCAGAAGAAATTGAAGTTTTAAATTGTACAAAGTTGGGAAAACTGCAAATTCTGCCTTTATAGCTCCTCAGATGGAAAAGGTGATTTTTTTGCCCTGTTTAACGCCCACCCAAGGAACTTCTCACAGAAGGGCTTAAAAAAATTAATTTCTTGGATGCCTTTTGTCATCCAAGAAAGCACAGAGAGCACAGAGCAATTGTATTATCACAATTCTCCTTTTTGCCACCTTCAATATCCCAGCAGGACACACAGCTCTTGACCAGGAGGAAAAAACCCAAATATTTTTGGCTCTGGAATGGCTGCTTGGAGAGTATGTAAAGGTGATTCAATCTAAAACAAAATAAGAACATCTTAAGGATGGCAAGGACTGTTTGTTTTTTTCAGGAAGATCACAAGGATTTAAAGACCTTCTCTATTGAGGGGCAGAGATACAAATGCAGAAACAGGGAGAAGTATCTCTATTATCAATAACCAGAAATTCATGAGGGCTTTAGGTGTGATTAATGCGTGTGGCTCTAACAGACAAACATCACACAACCCCCCAAGTCCCAACTGGAAGGTTTTGTTTCTTAAATCAAAGTCAACTGAAGGGAATTCTGGGTCTGACCCTCAGTCAGAAAAGTGGGAATGAATGGGAACAGTCGGGTTTTCAGCCCGTTCATGGAAGTCCAGCCTCACTTTTGAAGGATTTCAGGCAGAATTTCTCTCCCTGGGAAGGGTTGGAATGGGGGTGCCCAGGGAGGTTTGGAATCCCCATCCCTGGAGGTGTCCAAGGAAGGGCTGGACAGAGCCCTGGGCTGGGGGACGTGGTGGTGACAAAGGTTGGACTCGATCTTGGAGGTGTTTTCCTCAATAATTCCAGGGTCACTCTGTCTTTGTATCCTTATAATGGTTATGCTTAGTGTTTATATAACTCATATTCCCGGATTTCAGGTGTTTCCATTCCCAATGGAAAAACAGAGCACAGGGAGATGATTTGGTTAATGGGATCTTGCAACAGAACGTGAACAAGTCCTGTCAGGTGCCAGTGACAGCCCTTGATTAGAAAGCTTTGCCTGTCAGCAATTCTTCATTGACTCCTCAATTAATGCGAAACTCTCTGGTTTCCTACAGTTGGGTTGAGAAATCTGAATTTACATGAAAAACCCCAGGCCCTGCTGCTGGTTCTCCCATTCCAGCACCATTCCAGCACCACAGGCAAATGGCAGCACTTTATCACCTCAACCCCCCCCCAGCTATTTGTAAACCAAATTTTGAAGAGAAAAAGTGAAATATTGTGTGTTAAACCTGTTTATAAGATCAATAAACCCCTCATATGCATCTACAATTAAATTCTGCCTCAATTCCAGTGAGGGCCAGGGACAACATCAGCTCCAAGATGACTTTGTGGGGGTCAGAGGATGAGATCAAACACGAGGTGCGTAGGGCTTGTATCGTGACTTGGAATTAATAATAAAGTTATCACGTCACTTAAGAGAACAATTAGAACAATTAAAGAAATAATCCATCCATCAAAACACGGTTTGGTAACGTGTGGGATGGAAGGTCTTGCACAAAGCGTGGCTCCCGTCCCACTGGTGGTCTGGGGAGGTATAAAAGAGCTCTCAGAACGCTCCAGTCCCATCCACGACAACTCCTCGTCTCCACTTCTCCTGACCTGGTGAGTTGGAACTTCTTCATTTTCTATAGGAACCAATACTAATTTCTACCAAGACTAATTTCTACCAAGACTAATTCCTGTCTTTCCCTGAGGACTTGTTCTCCTGCACAACTTGTGGTTGCCTTTTCCGTGCTTTATGATTTACAGCCCTTTAAATGTCTGCCTTTGTGGATGTAGGTGATGAATGATGAGACTGGGTTTCCTCAGGCACTTGGATCAATTCATTACTGTCCACTGCCACATTTAGATGTACCTTATAAATCATCAAAACCTCGAAGAAGAGCTGCTTCCAAAGGCAAACTGAGTTTGGCTTTGCTCTCCAGGATTCCCAGCAGCAGAAACTTTGGAAGACACCGGGGTTTAGTGCAACCACGTTGAGAACGGGGACAAACCTGAATCTTCCTGAACTCTCCTCTCTCACCCTTTTTTCTTGCTCGTGAAAAGACACCAGGGCAAGATCTCTTTTCCCTTGAGGGGTTGTACCTGTGATTTCTGTGCCTCTGCAGGTTTGTGTCCATCCCCAGAGATGTCTTCAGGAGAGCTCCTGAGCAGTGGCTGCTCCAACCCCTGCGAGGTGATCTGCTATCAGCCCTTTGTGAACGCCTGGAACGAGCCCTGTGTCACCTCCTGTGCAGACTCCAGAGCTGTGGTCCACCCTCCTCCCGTGGTCATCACCTTCCCAGGCCCCATCCTCGCCTCCTGCCCCCAGGAGAGCTACGTGGGCACCTCCATCCCAGTGCCTGCTGGGGGCTGGGGGGGCTACGGGGGCTCCTCTGAAGGGGGCAGCTCCATGGGGGGAATGGGGGGCTCCTATGGGGGCGGCTCCATGGGGGGCTCCTATGGGGGCANAGCTCCTCGGGGGGAACCTATGGGGGCAGCTCCATGGGGGGCTCCTATGGGGGAATAGGAGGCTCCTACGGGGGCAGTTCCATGGGTGGGTCCTATGGAGGCAGCAGCTCCATGGGGGGAATGGGGGGCTCCTCTGGAGGGTGGAGATCCTTTGGCTCCGGGGGCTCCTACAGAGGGGGCAGGTCGTTTGGGGGCTCCTATGGAGGCAGAAGATCCTTTGGCTCCAGCTCCCTTGGTGGGGGCTTTGGGGGCTCCTATGGAGGGAGCAGCTCTGGTTACAGGAGGTTTGGGGGAGGAAACTGTGGCTCCTTTTACTTCTGAGGAGACCCCCCCTCCCCCTGCAGCAGCCCCGGGCTGTGCTGAGCTCCTGGGGAAGCTGCAACCCAGGCATGTCCAAGGGATGGACTCTGCTGGCCCACGTGCAGCTGCATCACTTCCCAAAGTGCTGGGAACCACCCTGTGGGCTCTGGGTGACTGTATTCCCCCAACCTCCCCCGTGTTCCTCTGACATTAAATTCCTGTTGCATTTAAACTCGGTCTTTGGGTGCTTTTTAACTTTGAACTCATGGTTTCAAGTAATATTTTTGCCTAATTTGGCAACTGAGAAAGATTTGAGGGTCCTGGGGGAGAATCAGGCCCCTTTGTTATATTGCAGCAGTGGGTTTGAGAAGGGGAGGGAGGTGATCAATTTTGCACCACATCCTTCTAAATAGTAAATTTGAAATAATAGTGTTGATTTCTAATGTCCTGTGTGCTCTGGTTGAGTGTTTTCCTCAAACCCATCCCATGTTCCTCTGCCATTAAAGCTCTGTTGCATCACTATTTTTGCCTAATGTTTTCTTTTTCACCTTTTCACCTGCAAACCTCTTCTCTTGGGAAACACTTGGCTCTGAGCCACCTGAAAAGCACCTCTCTTAAATCTTTGGGAGACCCTCAGGCTCCTTGGGCTGTCAGTGGGAATTTGGACAAGGGGAGAACGTTGCACCCTGTGACACATTTGGGGATTCATGTTGTTCAACTGGAATTCCGGCTCCTGGCAGTGGGATTTCACCTCCTCCTGACTGTGGGATTTTGCCTCCTCACTGTGGAGCCTCAGAATGATTGCAAACAAATTATCTAATTGTTTTTAAATGGTGGCTGTTTCTTCAGCCCTATTAAGGTTCTGCTCGGAGCTGATGAGTTTATCGTCTGCAATCATTAATCACAGATTAAAATTCCTTAATTCTTGGGCCATTACTTAGTTGTGTGAGTGGCATTTCATTTTCTTCCTGCCTCCAGAGAAGCTGCCAATCAAAATTTCTGTTACTGCCATTTTCACCTTGGTTTTTAGACAGTTAAAAATTAGATTTTCCAGGTCAGGAATCCGTCACAGGGAAATTCTCTGGTCATCCCCATGTTTCAGGCCATTCTTTTTTGACTTCACAAACATTAACAATTCTAGAGTTCAACATGAAGTATTGAAAAAAGTGTTTAAATCTCTTTCCTGGTTTCCTGATCTCCCTCACGTGTTTTCCAAGCAACATCAAAGGGAGTAGAGCCAGGTTTTAATTCCCATTTAGCCTTCAACAGACTTGAAGACTCACCCATCGGTCCCTTTGTGTTCCTACTCCCAGGAGAAGCTCCAGAAAACAACAACACAAGGTGTGATTTCTGCTCTTGTGTCACCCATCCCTTAGGAAATGCTCTCTGGCACATCCCAGTGATATGAAAGCACATTTTGTTCTGATACAACTGCAGCCCTTGGATGGGGCCACAGTCAGAAGAAATTTCTACATGTCTTCAAGTATTTCAGCTCAAGGTGACAAATCCCAGGAGTCAGGTCAAGGCTGGGTGGTTGGTTGGGTTTCTTTGGTTACCTTTCCCCAATCCTCAATATTTTTGTGTTGGTTTGCACTCTCAGACATCTGCAGGGGACCAGGATAATTCCTACAAATGGATTCTAAATGAAATACAGTGACTGAGTGGGTGGAGTGGGGCTCTGCTCCCAGGGAACAAGGGATGGGATGAGAGGGAACAGCCTGGGAGGGTCAGGTTGGACAGGAGGAGGAATTTCCTGCTGGGAAGGGTTGTCAGGGCCCAGGGAGGGTTGGATCCCCCATCCCTGGAGGTGTCCAAGGAAGGGCTGGATGGGGCACAGCCTGCACTGGGTGATCCCAGAGGCCTTTTCCAACCTCCAGGATCCTGGGAAGAGCTTTTCCCCCAGGAAGCCACCCACCTTCTGGGTGGGATTGGAGGAATTTCCTGCTGGGAAGGGTTGTCATGGCCCAGGGAGGGTTGGATTCCCCATCCCTGGAGGTGTCCAGGGAAGGTCTGGAGGTGACATTGGATGACAAGGTGGGGATGGGGCACAGCTTGGACTCAATGACCTTGGAGGCCCTTTTCCAACCTCAAGGATTCTACTCCATGATTCTCTGAAAAAAAAAAGGAATCTTCCACAAATGAAGAGCTGGGCTAAACCACAGAGTGTAAAATAAAAAACCTTAGGACCTTCCAGCCTCCAGCCGACCACGTCTCACCCCTCAACTGTTTGCTCTGCTCACACACAGGGACAGAGCCTCGAGTCACCACCTTCAGAAACCTCTGTGTCCCTCAGGGAACCACTGAACTCTTTGCTGTGCTTAAATTTTGAACAATCCACCCAACCCTGCCTTTCACAAGCCCTTGATTACTTCAGCAATTACCACAAAACCACGTAATTGCTGCTCCCAGGCCACAGGACCAGCTCGAAGGAGCCTCCCTGGGTTAGTGGAAAGGACGGGACCCAAAATGGTCCTGCAGAGAAAGAAAAGCTCGACAAAAAGTGATGATGCAGGAGGGTTTTAATAGGATACACTTTGGAATGAGGTGGCACATGGCACAAAGCAGACACTCCTCGGAGCACAAGTCTTCCACTCACTGTTCTCCTGCCACAGTTGTATTGACAAATTCTGCGCCAAGCCTTTCAAGTCATTAAGTTTTTTTTCTTCTGTTGGCCCAATTAAAGAGGGATCAGGCAGAGCAGGATGATTACAGAAGCTGTCACTAATAACAGACAAAGGGCAAAAAGCAGGGAAGAGGTGTGGGCCCGCTCTCCAGAGGTGCTGAGCGAGGGAGGCTCCTCTTGGTGCTTTTGCCACCTCTGGCAGCTGGTCCCAGCTGGGGATCTGGGTTGTGCAGTTTCATCTCCTGGTTTCTTGCGTGGTCTGGGGGTCCTCAGGTGCCTTAAATCCAGCCTCACTTTCCCAGGCGGGCCCCACCACGGAGGCTGCTGGTGTAGAACCTCCTGCTGTAACACCCCCCTATTCCCAAGGAGCCACAGGAACCCCCAGACCCAGAGGATCCCCCCATCCCTGACAGGCCCCCAGAGCCATAGGAGCCCCCAGATCCAGAGGAGCCCCCTATCCCTAACATTCCCCCAGAGCCATAGGAGCCTCCAGAGCCATAAGACCCTCCCATCCTGGGGCCGGAGGAGCCCAGAGCCCCAGAGGGCTGGGGAAAGGATGCTCCCACCACACTGTCCTGGGGGCAGCTGTTGAGGATGGGGCCTGGGAAGGTGATGAGCACTGGAGGGGCATAAACCACAGCTCTGGAGTCACCACATGTTGCAACACAGGAGCCAAGGCTTCTGCTGTAGGCACAGGGCTCGGGGCAGGTCATCTCACAGCCAGGGAGGCAGCGGGAGCTGATGCTGGACATGGTTCTCTGGGCTGGAGGTGGAGCTGGGAAAGAAAGGATGGGAGTCANGGGGGGGGGGGGGGGGGGTCTGGCACAGACAGGGCAGTGATGGGCTCAGGGAGGGAAGTGAGATCCTTGGCCTTCCTCTTCACAGCACTGAGAGAGCTCCAAGGTCATGGAATCCAAGCTGGGACCCATCCCCACATTGTCCCCCAGTGCCCCATCCAGCCCTTCCTTGGACACCTCCAGGGATGGGGAATCCAACCCTCCCTGGGCCCTGACAACCCTTCCCAGCAGGAAATTCCTCCTCCTGTCCAACCTGACCCTCCCAGGCTGTTCCCTCTCATCCCATCCCTTGTTCCCTGGGAGCAGAGCCCGACCCCCCCCAGCTCCCCCCTCCTTCCAGGGAATTCCAGAGCCACAAGGTCCCCCCTGAACCTCCTTTTCTGCAGGAGGAGCCCCCCCAGCTCCCTCAGGAGTTCTCCACACCCTTCTCCTGCTCCTTCCCCATCTCCATTCCCTTCTCTGGACACCCTCCAGCCCCTCCATGTCCTTCCTGAATTGGGGATCCCAGAACTGGACACAGCGCCTGAAGTGTGGCTTCACCTCCTCCCTCGAACCCTCCTTGTCCTGGAATACTTTTTCCTCCTCCCTTCCTGCCCCTGTGGAGGATTCCCAGGGCTCTTCTTTATTCTGCACAGTTGAGCTTTATATTCACCCCTCAAGTTTTGAAAGCCATAAATAAAAATAAAGTAACCCTTCAAATCCTGCCTTTAAACATTAATTGATTTCTGCCACCCTTTCCCCTTTGTACCATGAATTTCCTATGAAAAGTAGGATTTCTCTGCCACATCTCCAGGCTAAGATCACAGAATTCAGAGCCAAGGAAGAGCCTTCATTTAGAATTACCCCCACAGAGACACAACAGAAAACGCCAGTTTGAATCCAACTCACCTGGAGGAGCTGGAGAAGCTGGAGAAGTCAGGAGATGGTTTTGGGAGACTCCTGAGATGCCCCTGCTTTTATACTTCTTTACAGGCAGCTCGAGGGATGTGAAGCATCTCATAAAATCTCCAGCACTTGCCAAATTATGATTTTTTTGTTCTGTGTGACTCCTCTGATGCCTCTAATTATTTTCACAGTTTCTAATTAGCGAATCAACCATAGACATATACAATATGACTCTCATATAATAAATTTTGGGGGGTTTATTGCCTCAAAATTTTACAGCCCAATTCCTGTGCAATCTCACCCTGATGACTCCACTGGATTTATGATGGGAACTGACCCCTGCTTATTATTTTTGCTAATGATTTACCAAGTGAGGCCCGGAGGCATCAACCCTGCAAGGCTTTCAACAGTGGCTCGAATTGATGCTGAGATGACTTTGAAGTTCAACCTCAGTTCTCACGAGTTTCAGGAGGAATTCTTTCATGGAAAGGGCTGTCAGGGCCCAGGGAGAGTTGGATTCCCCATCCCTGGAGGTGTCCAAGGAAGGCACTGGGGGACAGAGTGGGGATGGGGCACAGCTTGGACTGGGTGACCTTGGAGGTCTTTCCCAACTTTAATGATTCCAAGTTTGAGATCCACCTTGGAGCACCAAGACCTGGTGGTTTCTGGGTGTCTCCTCATGACAAGGCTCTGAGCACAACATCCCCAAACGAGTTTTGATACCTAATTGGGTAGAATGATTCAGAGGGCTCAAAGTTCCTGTCACGGGTCACTTCAACCCCATTTTTCTGTGTTTTGCTGTGTCATCCCTTTGGCCAATGGATGAAAGGTTGCCAAGAACCCTGACCCCCCCCTTCCAAGGTGGGGTTGGACGATTCCATTTGGGATTATCCCTAAATCTAAGGCTTACACCCCAATTGTGGGACTGACACATCAGCAGCCTCCTTCCTCCAGGTCATTGAAGAGGAATAAACGCAGAGATCAACTCCTGTTTCCTTTGGGAGCAGAATGATGCCAAAAGGATTTCTTTCCATGAAGTTGGAGACAAAAGGAAGCTGTTGGGTGTTGGATTCCTGTCACTCAAAGCAGGGCTGTAAATGGATCATGAAATATGAGCTGGAATGAAAACAATTGCAAAGATTAAAAGGGGATCTTGTTCTTTGTAAGTGGCAAGGATTTAGTAAAGAAAGGGTGACCTCACATCCTCCTGATTGTCTAAAAAATTGTATAAAAGGGGAGAGAAAGGAGAAATCTCCTACTCTTCCAGCTCCACTGACTTATTCCTCCAAGACAACAGGGTGAGTCTGACTTTGTTGCACTTCTCTGTAGCTACAGGACAGTTAAAATTCCTTTTTTATCTTGAAAAACTCTGGCAATTTTAGAAAAGCTGAGGTAGAGAAGAGTAGATTGAGCAAGAATCCTTAGAAAAGGTGAGGGAAAGGGAAAAACAGACCATGGAAGATTTTGCTTGAAGACTTTCTGAAGTTACAGGTAAATATTCCTGTAGATCTACTTGGAAAAGAGAATTAATGGGACATTTCTGAGCCAGGAATTGTATAAGGATCAGGTAGTTTTAGCCCCAGAGAAAAGAGTGAGATTATTTTTGGGGAGATTCAGAAGAACAAGAGGAGTGGGTGGTAGGAAAGGAAAGCCTGAGAAGCCTTAAATGAGGTCAGGAAGGAAGGAAGGAAGGAAAGGAAATTTCCTTTCCAAAGGAAATAGCAGGACACATGGAATCTGGGAGGGAGGGCTGAGCTGTGAGTAGATGATCACCTGGAGGAGAAGGACAAGGTGCTGCTGCCTCACTCTGGGAACCTGATTCTGGTTGTTCCTTGACTCCACCTTGTCTTTCCCAGCTTTTCCTGCAATCCCCAAGAACCATGTTGACCGAGCCCAGCTCCCAGTGCCTTCCCAGCTGCGAGGTGACGTGTTCCCAGCCCTGTGCCTACAGCAGAAACCTCGAGCCCTGCGTTGCCTCCTGTGGGGAATCCAGAGCCCTGGTGTTTGCCCCCCCAGTTGTCATCACCTTCCCAGGCCCAACCCTCAGCAGCTGCTCCCAGGAAAGCGTGGTGGGAACGTCGTTTCCCTCTTTCTTTGGAGCTCTGACCCCAAACGGCTCCGATGAGTCCTATGGGATGGGGGGGTCCTTTGGATCTGAGGAGATGGCAGGGATGGGGGGTTCCTTTGGATCTGGGGGCTCCTTGGGGTATGGAGGGTCCTCAGGGATGGGGGGTTTCTTTGGTTCTGGGGGTTCCTTTGGACCTGGAGGCTCCTGTGGGTATGGAGGTGTTCTAGGGATGAAGGGTTCCTTTGGATCTGGGGGTTCCTTTGGATCTGGGGGTTCCTTTGGATCTGGGGGTTCCTTTGGGTATGGAGGTGCTCCAGGGATGAAGAGTTCCTTTGGATCTGGGGGTTCATACGGATCTGGGGGTTCCTTTGGGTATGGAGGTGCTCCAGGGATGAAGGGTTCCTTTGGATCTGGGGGTTCCTTTGGACTTGGAGGCTCCCCAGGAATGGGGGCCAGTCCCACCAGGAGGTTCTACAGCGCCCGCCGAGGATCCCGCCCGGAAAACTCATCCTGAGGCAGCCCCACAACAACCTGGGAGATGGAAAGACCTGGTCCAGGGTCTCAGCTGGGCCTGGTGCTCAGAGATGGTGAAACCCCATTGCATCAACGGGAGCCACCCTTGCTCAGCACCCTGAAAACCAGGCCCACGCCTCCTTCTCCCACGTGGTGCCTCATCTTCCGCCAAAAAGCAGTTTCATGGGATGGTGTCTCACCCTGAACTCTCCTTGTTCTTGCTCCGTGTCCTTCTGGTGGGGTGGAAATGCTTCAAGATTGCAAGTGGGACTTTGCAGGGAAGGTTTCAGCTGGACCTTGTGGTGTGCAGGACCTTTTGTCACTGGCACAGACCATCAGTGAACCCCAATCTGTTCTGTATCACTTATTTCGTGTCCTATTAAAGGTCTTGTTGAATTGAATTAGTTGCTTTCTGGTTTTCCTTTCCACGGAATCGTTTGGGTTGGAAAAGACCTCCAAGATCATCAAGTCTGAACTTTGATCACCACAAAATTAGGTCACCCCAGAGCCTTCTAAATCTCACTGTTCTTTCCCTGTAGGGGAATATTTCTACACATTTTAATGGCTGAGCCTGGCAGGGGTCGTTCCTGAGTTCCCATTTCAATTGGAGAACATTCTGGGCAATGGATAACGCTGGATAATAAGGATAATTCTGGATAATAAGGATAATTCTGGTTTGCAGAGGGTGGGAGGGTGTTTGCCCCCACACTCAGCTTCACACAGTGGGACTCACACAGGACTAAGAGGGTCAGAGTCAGCGATTCTGAGGCTGATCCAGGTCCATGTAAACTGCCTTGGGGTGATTCCAGTGAAGGTGATGCCTCTCAGTTTATAAAGGAGAGTTACACCCCCACACAAGCCTTGCTCAATAAAGGAGGATAAAACATTGAGCAATGAGAGTGAAAATTGCTGGGGCATTGCTGCCACAACCTTCTCTGTGGTCTAAGCCAAGACTAAAACTGCAAAGCTCTGACCAGCTGAGTAACATCTTGGCTACTTAGCTACAGATCTTTCCAAGGGCCTGGAGTGACAGGACAAAGGGGAATGGCTTCAAACTGACAGGCAGGAGGTTTAGATGGGATGTTGGGAAGGAATTCTTCCCTGGGAGGGTGGGGAGACCCTGGAAAGGATTTCCCAGAGAAGCTGTGGCTCCCCTATCTCTGGAAGTGTCCAAGGCCTGGTTGGAGCCACCTGGGAGAGTGGAAGGTGCCCGTGGATTGGAACTCAATGATCTTGAAGGTCCCTTCCAACCCAAACCATTCCCCAGTTCTGAGCATGGAGAACACACCCTGGTGCTCTTTGTTGGGCACTTGTGAGGGTTGTGCACTTTGTGATGCTCAGTTCTAGGAGAGCACAAAGCCACCCCTGTCACTGTTGCCTGAGGGATTTCATGGGGATGCTTAACAAGCTCAGATCAATTTACTGCATTAATGCTTCCATTAAGTTGACAACCCACAAGGATTAAGACAATCAAAGGAAGGAAATTAATGTTTTGCTTGGCACAGCAGCACTTGCTCAGCCCTCTCTTGTCATGAAGAGCAGCACAATGGAAAGGGCTGCTAAAGAAAAATATTGATACAGCTGCTGGAGTGGATTTCTCAGCTGATCTTACAGCACTTTGCAGAGTGAAAGACTTGTGATCTGAGTCTCAGCTGCATCCAAATAACTTCTTTCCCTTCCTCTTGGCCTGGTTGCCCAACAACATTCAGATCCAGACTAACCCACTGATCTGCAATCAGAGAAACTATTTTATCACTAGGGCTAGATAAAGCAGAGCACAACTTGGGCCTCTGATGGGATGAAGGCTCATTCAGCCATTTCAACCCCTCCCGAGGGTCAAAACAATTTCCTCAGGGATATTCAAAGAGTGACTAACAATGACTCCGAGTAACCTTTGAGTGGGAGCTGCACCAGAGCATCTCCAGAGGTTGTTCCAACCTAAATTATTCTCTGAATCTCTTCTATTTATTAATATGGATACTGTGCTGTCAATCAAGAAAGGGAAAAATTATTTTACTGAAGAATTTCCGACTGTTTTGTGCAGTGGAATCAATTCTTCTCTGGTGGTAGCACTTAACTACTGCACCAGAATTGATGCACCAAGTTGACTCCTTTCAGGCTGCTCTGTAACTCTGAAACTGGGGTGAAATGAAAGCCAGAAGACAGGGCTTGATGCAACAGGGCTTTAATACCAACAAAAAGTGAAATACATTCTTGCAGGACGAGGCAACACAGAGGCAAAGAACTTCATCTCCATTTCATCCAGGGCTGCAATCAACGAGGAGCTCGGTGCTCCCAACACATTCTTTTTTTTCCAGCTGGACACTTCCACAGTCCAATCCAATTGCTTGTTTTACCCTCTTCAGGTTCAGGAATTACAAAACATAACAGGAGCAAGTGACAAAGTGAGGCAACATTGGGATCCTAAGCCTTGGATAAAGCGCAGCGAGATCCAAAGCAACCCCAGCTCCGACAGGAGCAGAGGCTGCTTGGTTTGGCTATGTCAACTACTGGTTTGTATCCTGGTTTTCCTTTGGATATTCCTCCCCCTTAAAGGGTTAAAAAGGCCCATAGTTCCCATAGCGATACCTATAATACCCTCGGGAAAAATAGGGGTAATAATTCCTACCAAACCCGGAAAAATAGGAGTTCCTGTAAATGCTTCCTAAACGTGAGAATCCACCCCCACATGAGCTCTCCCCTCCATAGGAGCCCCCTCCCATTCCCCCACAGGAGNTCCTCCAGACCCCATCCCTCCACCTCCAGACCCCATCCCTCCACCTCCAGACCCCATCCCTCCACCTCCAGACCCCATCCCTCCCTCAATTTCGGGAATGGCTGTTCCAACGATGCTCTCCTGGGGGCAGGAGGCGATGATGGGGCCCGGGAATGTCACAACCACGGGGGGAGCGTAGACAATGGCTTTGGAATCCCCACAGGAGGCCACGCAGGGCTCGTTGCAGCACTGGACGTAGGGGTGGCCACACGTCACCTCACAGGGAGAAGCACAGCGGGCACTGACCAACTGCCCGTAGGAGGACATGGTTCCACACAGCAGCTCAGCCTGGAAGAGAGGGAGGACACAAACCTGGTCAAACCACAGCCAGAGGAGGGAAAGAACCAGCTGGGCTTCGGGGGCTGTGGGTTCTGGAGATGTGCTGGGTGGTCTTCAGCTGGATATGAACGTTTGAGTTGCCTTTGAGTGGTTTCAGAATTAAATGATGATGAATAATGGTTGTTTCTAAGGGACAAGCTCTGTTTTCTTGGGGGTGGATTAACCAAGGGAGATGAATTAAGGAGTCTCTAGTGAATCACTGGATCAGGGGATGGTTTGGGTTGGAAGGGACCTTAAATATCATCCAGTTCCAACCCCCTGCCATGTCTGGTTGGAAAGGGACACCTTCCATTAGAATAAGTTGCTCCAAGCCCTGACCAGATGGAGCATCCACAGCTTCCCTGGGCAACCTGTGCCAGGGCCTCCCCACCTTCCCAGGGAAGAGCTCATCCCTAATATCCCATCAAAACCAACACGCGGAATGGTTTGGGTTGGAAAGAACCTTAAAGGTCCTCTCACTCCACCTGTGGAGCAGCTCTTGGTGCTCTTCCAGCATCACCCACAGCCTTCAGCCCATCACAGATGGTCTAGGTGGGAAAGGACCTTAAAGATCATCTCCTTCCACCCCCTCCCACTCCCCCAGGTGGCTCCAAGCTGGCCTTGGACACTTCCAGGGATGGAGCAGCCCAAATTCCCTGGAAAACCTGTGCCAGGGCCTCCCCACCCTCCCAGGGAAGGATTTAGAGAATTGCTCTGTAGTCTGTTCCCAAAAGGAGAAGAATTTCTCTCTGCCATTCCATGCTTTTGGCTGGGAGTCAATCCCATTCTGACCCCTGGTTTGGGTTTGTCTGCACAGGCAATCCCCAGAAATTGCTAAAATCCACCTTTTTGGAACTCCCATTCCTTTCTCCCCTCACCTTTATATTTTCTACCATTATTCCCAGGTTCCACTTTCCAAGCAAACTCTTCCCAGAGAACAAACTGCCGCCCTAAATTTGGCTCCATCACCTCACACTAATGCTCCCAATAAATCCACGTGGCTAATTAAGAGCTGATTCAGTGAAATCCCACTTACCCAGTCACCAAGAAGGACAAGTCAGCAAAGGCAGCTCCAGGGACCCGAGTTACGAGGACTTTTATAGGCTGGGACACAAAAGAGAAATCGTGAGCCACCTTTACGTAACCACCCTCCCCATCTTGGGAAATGGAATGTTTTCCCCTTCCTTTGTTGCAACTGTTTTGATCCCAGTTAATGATTAGGAGATAATTTGCAATCCCACACAACGGGGCTGAAGGTGCTTCACCCAGCCCAGGCCTTTGCTGAAAGGCTCACGTTCAATTAAATTGGGTTTTCTCTTCAGTTTTTGAGAGGAGGGTTGGTTTTCTCCTTGGGTTTTGTGTGTTCACTCCTTGGGATTGGATTTTTGTCTTGGGATTGGCCTTTGGGACTGGATTTTTGTCTTGGAATTGGCCTTTGGGACTAGATTTATGTCTTGGGATTGGATTTATGTCTTGGGATTGGCCTTTGGGACTGGATTTATGTCTTGGGATTGGATTTATGTCTTGGGATTGGCCTTTGGGACTGGATTTATGTCTTGGGACTGGATTTATGTTTTGGGATTGGCCTTTGGGATTTATGTCTTGGGATTAGATTTATGTCTTGGGATTGGCCTTTGGGCCTGGATTTAAATCTTGGGATTGGCTTTTGGGACTGGATTTATGTCTTGGGATTGGATTTTTGTCTTGGGATTGGCCTTTGGAACTGGATTTATGTCTTGGGATTGGATTTATGTCTTGGGATTGGCCTTTGGGATTGGATTTTTATCTTGGGATTGGATTTATGTTTTGGGATTGGATTTATGTTTTGGGATTGGCCTTTGGGGCTGGATTTATGTCTTGGGATTTATGTTTTTGTTTTGGGATTGGCCTTTGGGGCTGGATTTAAATCTTGGGATCGGATTTATGTTTTGGGATTGGCCTTTGGACAAATTTCTGTTACATGATTCTGCCCCAAGGAGAGAGTGTGAGATCCCAAAGCCCTTCCTGGATAATAATTCTGTTGGAAATTCAGTTCCAAGAGGCACCTGCCCCAGGTTTTACACCTTGACAGCAGTTCCTCACCTCGAGACTCGTCCCCTTCACAATAAACACCCCAAAAATGCTAAAAAAACCCCAATAAATTAAATTTTCCTTTGTGAAAACGTTTGTTATTCATCCCCCTCACACTAAACACCAAAAAGATACTAAAAACTAACAATAAATTGAATTTTCAATAATTATAATTAACACCTTTCAGGATAAACATCACTAAAACCCTGGCAACTCTGAAGAAAATGAATTTTTATTTGGGAATATATTGATTAAAGGGGAATATTTCCATAACTTCAGCTTGACTAAATTCCCAAGGCCTGAAAATTGCTGATAATGTGATTTAAATGAACACATTTCCATTAAAAAGAACCCCTATTATTTATGTTCTTGTGGAAAATTAATCAAATTAATTTAATGACAATTTAACTTTGAATCAAAAATTCAACCAAAAAGGAACTAAATCGATTTTTTTCCATTTCATGGCCATGAAATCAAGATAACTCCCAAAGGAATGTATGCAGCCAATGACAGGAAGTTCTCCAGAACACTTAATTTATGGCAATTAAAAGTAACTACTAATTAGAGGGATTGCCAGCCGGAGCAATTAAAGGAGTTACCAAACCAAATATTTGAAAAAAGTTCATCAGAACTTCATTTAATTGGCTTTAATTGGAGAGGTTTCCAGTGCAGGGAAAAAATTGTTCAAAATCCAGTTTTTAGCATCAAAAGTCCTGGAAAGAGAAAATAAAATAGGAAATAAAATTAAATAATGAAATGAAATAATGAAAAAGAAAAAGAAAAAGAAAAAGAAAAAGAAAAAGAAAAAGAAAAAGAAAAAGAAAAAGAAAAAGAAAAAGAAAAAGAAAAAGAAAAAGAAAAAGAAAAAGAAAAAAGAAGAAATGAAATAAAATGAAGTGAAATAAAAGAAAATAAAATAATATAATAAATAAATGAGTAAAATAAAATGGATAAACATAAAAATAAAATAATAATATAAATAAAAATTAAAATAAGAACTAAAATAAAACTGAACTGGGACAAAAAACTAAAATACAAAGTAAAAGAAAATAAAATAATGAAAAATAAAATCAAATAAATAAAATAAAAATAAGATAAAATAAAAAATGTGAAAGAATAAAACAGTAATATAAATAAAATTAAAATAAAAATAAATAAAACTAAAATAGAACCAAACAAAATAAAATCAAACAATAAAAATTAAAGGACTCCCAAACTCACCTCCCCTGAAACAATTCCAAAGTTTTCTGGCAAAGGCTCCTCTTCCTGTTTGCATTTTGTGGCCCCACGATGTTGTTGTTGCTGTAAATTGGGTTTGTGGTTGTAGAAATTCCATCCTGGGCTCGGATCCTTTGCCTGCTCCGATTAAATCTGCCCGGGGAAGCTGCTGCTCCTCCTCTGTAATTGGCTTTAATTGCTCTCCCAGCTCCTGGTCTGGAAGGAAATACTTGGAATTATTGCCACACGTTGGGGCAGGAGATGATCCTTAACCTTCATTTTGCCTCTGATTTGATCAGAGCAATTCCAGGCCTGGAAGAGAAAAACAAACAGGAGGAGAAATGGGAAAGGAAAAAAAAAATGATAAGGAATTGGAAAATTAGAAAGAAATAAAGATTAAATGAAAAAAAAAAAAGGGGGAAGGAAAAATGGGAAAGAAATGGAAAATAAAGAGAAATAAAAGGGGGAAATTAATTTAAAAAAGGGACCTGGTTGTGCAACCCTGAGGTTTCCAGAGGAGAAAGGAGGATTTAGGGATGGTATTTAATTCCAGAGGGTACTGGAAATTCATCCTCCCCACTGATATTGAGGCCCTGAATTCAACTCCACCACTTTCCATGGGCACAAAAATCCCTTCCTTGTATTTTTGTTTCATCTTTTAATCCCCTTCCAGCAGAATTCCAACGGGAATCCCAGTGCCACTCTTCTCCCACACCTTGGGCTCATCCTGAAGGACAAACTCCCCCTTTTTTAACAGGGATTTCCTCCCTCCTGGACATCTCTGGGTACATTTTCCACCACTAACTTAACAAAAGGTGCTGATTAAATAATTCCCCCTCCTGAAATAACCCTGGAACTGATGATTAAATAATTCCCCCCCACCTCAAATAACCCTGGAACTGAAGAATTCCTGCCTGGAGCTCAGGAATAATGACAGTGGCCGCATCATCTCCCAAACCAAACACCACTAATGCTCTTTAAAATCCCAAAGGAAACCCGGAGGGGGATGTGGAATGATGGGGTGAGGGCCTGGGTGTCATTTAGCTCGGGATAAAAGCTGGACAAGGTGCCCCTCCAACATCAGCCAGACGTGGTTTGCAAGCCAGAGTCACCTCCAGAAGGTTGGAAGGTTCTGGGAGCAGCTGGAGCATCTGGAGCCCAGAGGTGTGGGAAAGGCTGATGGAAGAGCTTTGATAAGGCAATTAATCAATAAATCAGCTCAGCTCCACCCCACCCTCCCTGTAAGATCGAGGGGTTGACAAGGAGATGGGAAACTCCTTCCTGCCTGAGCTGCTGGGAGGAGGTTCAGGAGAGACAGTGAGGGGCTGGAGGGTGTCCAGGGAAGGGAAAAGAGCTGGGGAAGGAGCTGGGGAAGGGTGTGGAGAACTCCTGAGGGAGCTGGGGGGGCTCCTCCTGGAGAAAAGGAGGCTCAGGGGGGACCTTGTGGCTCTGGAATTCCCTGGAAGGAGGGGGGAGCTGGGGGGGGTCGGGCTCTGCTCCCAGGGAACAAGGGATGGGATGAGAGGGAACAGCCTGGGAGGGTCAGGTTGGACAGGAGGAGGAATTTCCTGCTGGGAAGGGTTGTCAGGGCCCAGGGAGGGATGGATTCCCCATCCCTGGAGGTGTCCAAGGAAGGGCTGGGCATGGCCCTGGGGGACAAGATGGGGATGGGTCCCAGCTTGGATTCCATGACCTTGGAGCTCTTTCCCAGCATTTCTGGGATTCTTAAAGAGATGAAGGACCTCAGCCAGAGACAAGAGGGTTGTGGGGGTGAGAAGGACACTCATGAGAGCAGCAACTGTGTGTTCAGACACTGGAACAGCATCTCTGTCCCCCTCAAAGAGGGAAGAAAATCCCAAAATCCAGGTATGGAGGAGATTTGTAGAGCCCTGTTCCTTATCAAGGTGGGGGCCCACGAGTCCAGCTTTGGGTTATTTGGGGTTTTAGGAGTTCCACCCTCCCAATATCCCCTGTTAATCCTTTGGTGGTGCCGTGGGATGTGCAGGTGCTGCAGAGTGGATTCCCAATCCTGTGTCACCCCATGGCTCACCCAGGTGTGGTGCTCATATCCCACTTAATAATCCATTAGCTCTAAAGATATTAATTAAATCTTCATTTGCCTTCATTACCCAATTAAACTTGCTCATCTCAGCGAGAAAAACTGGCAGCTGGCTTGGAGTTCCTTCAAGGCTCTGAAACCAAAGGAGTGCTCAGAACCCTGGTAAATGGATTTATAGTTGAGCTTAGAGAGGGAGGGGAGGTTCTTCCCACAGAAGGAAAAGCAGAGTTCTGTTATCCAGAGGAAATGTTGGAATTTATGGTGCCAGATCCCCTTCGGCTGCAAATATTGGAGTATTTTAGCACTCAGGGTCAATAAGGGGGGAGAAGGAGCTGGAGTATAAAGTGCTCTTTTTCATCCCAGTAATTTCATCAGTTGTAGGGATGGGAAAAGGGGGAAGGGGTTTAAGTTGAAAGAGGGGAAATTCAGGTCAAATATTTGGAAGAAATCCCTCCCTGTGAGGGTGGGGAGCCCCTGGCACAGGTTATTCCATGGGTTCCCCATCCCTGGAAATGTCCAAGCCAGGTTGGAACTGTCTGGGACAGTGGGAGATGTCCCTGCCCATGGCAGGGGGAGGAACAAGGTGGTCTTTAAGGTCCTTCCCACCCAACCCATTCCATGATTTTCTGATTCCAACTTAGATCAGACCTTGAAAAAGGATTTGAAGAGTTAAACCAGCCCTGCCCCTCCTGCTGTTCTGTCCCATGCTTTGCTCTCCCCGACCTCATCCCAAATTTGGCTTAGTGTGCAATATTGGAATTGTAATGACAGGTTCTAAGCAATAAACCCAATAATCATTAGGTGTGTCCAAGTCTTAGATCCACCCATGTGGGTCGGGTGTCTTTAGACAGGTTGAGCCACTTTTGGGCCCCAGTTCTCCTGCAATAAATGATAATTGTCTGTGCCAGGAGGGTGTCAAGAGAAAGCAGGGCTGCAAGGAGCTGTGGGATGGTACATTGGCAAGGAAATGAGGCACCTGGATGATCTTCCAAACCATTCCAGGATTCCATGATTACCACTGGAGCAGCAGCAGAAGGCAGAGGAACAACTGGGCTCCCAGTGAAAGGCAGTGGAGGGTGGAAACATGGAAACAGGAGTGGGAGAAACAGGAGAAAGGTGTTTGTGGGAGGCTCTTAAAGAGCAGGGGAAGGAGGAAAGGTCAAAGAGCAAAGGTCAGGTTGGCAGAGGATGAAGCTTTATCTGATCCACTGGTGGTTTTCCAGGCTGTGGATCAAGACATCTGCAGATTTGGCTTAGGCAGAGAATGTCGAGGGTTGTTTGAACGTGTGATGTGACAAGAAACACCAAATGGACCCAAACAACTTGTCTGTGGTTCAGACAGTGGAGCCAAAAGGGTTCAACCTGAGCCAACAGGGATGGAGCTCCAAGTTCTTGGCTCTGATGGCTCTTCTCCAAAAAGCCTCTGTGTGGATGAGAGGGAACAGCCTGGGAGGGTCAGGTTGGACAGGAGGAGGAATTTCCTGCTGGGAAGGGCTGTCAGGACCCAGGGAGGGTTGGATTCCCCATCCCTGGAGGTGTCCAAGGATGTGCCCCTGGGGGACAAGATGGGGATGGGGCACAACTTGGACCTTGGAGGTCTTTTCCACCCTGACTGACCTTTCATTAAAACAGGAATAATTTGCAGTTCATCCCTTCCTGAACCCCTTTGTGGATCCAGAAGTTGTTCCACTCCTGGAACTGCTGGACTGGTGTAAAAACTGAGTCCAGACTGAGCCTTTTCTGGGCTGCAGGTTCCCGGGAGCTCCACCCTGCCCATGACCTCATTTCCAGCTTTTTCCCAACCTGAGCCAACCAACCCCCAAATCTTTTATCTCTGACCTGCCTCCCCGTCTTAAGGAGGGCTAATCTTCCAAGATACAGGAATTACATCATCCCATCGAGTCAGGAAACTAGGGCACATGCAAACGAGCACGAGGTAAACAAGGAGCTTTATAGGAGTTGCCACATTGTAAAGTGGGCAAATTTAAATATTTAAAGGCACCAAGTACTTGTGGCGATCGTTTTAGGCAGAGCAGGTTCACAGGGTGCACGGGAAGGGCTGCCCAGCTCCCACATGGATTTCCAGGGGAGCTGAGACAGATCCCAGGGGATGTGAACCTGGGGGATGCACCAGACACAAGGACAAGGTGTCTCCCCCAAAGGCTGGGAGCTTCCCAGGGACACTGGCAGGATTCCAGGCTGCTCAGCAGGTTTTTATGAGGCGTTAAAACATCCCTGTAAAGTTTTCCACAGTCCCTTTTCCCTCTGAAGATGCTGGGAAAATAAGCCCAGCTGGTTGTTCAGGGAATGAGGTGCCCACCCTGGGGGTTGTGGGCATCTGCCACCACCAGTGAGGGGCAAAAAACAGGGAATGAGGGTTCATCCAGCTCTCCCATTTTGGATTTAGGAGTGATTTGCACATAAATTTTATTGAAATTCTGTTAAACTGGGCTTTGGGCTTGTAAATACTGGCAGAGATGCCCAGTCAGGTGCAGGAATGTTCTCCTTGGGACCAAAAGGAGACTTAAAATCTTTGGGGGAAAGGCTTGGAATGTGAGAGGAGTCGAGAGAAGGAGGACCTGGAGGCTTTTTGAAGTAAATTATAAAGATTTCTCTCCCTTTTCCTCTTCTTATTCCTTTTCAGCTGACACATCAATCCCTGAACTCCCCAAACCCCCTCAAAAAGAGGAGGAACCAGTGGAACCTGAGGAGGGGGAAAGTGAACATGAAAAGTGTTTTGTGCAAAGGGAACTGAGCAGTGAGAGAGGGAATATTTTCTCACTCCAGGACTGACAGAGTTGGGTTTGAAAGAAAACAAAGAAGCCACCATGATAATGCAGAATAATTTTAATAGGAAGGGAAAGAACAAAACTGCTAAAATTAATGACAGCACGAAGGGCACAGTTCCAGATGCAAGTTTGGCACCTTTTGCGTAAAATCATGGAATGGTTTGGGTTGGAAAGGATCTTAGAAGTCATCAGGAACGTGGGAAGGGCCACCTTGCACGAGCCCAGGTTGCTCCAAGCCATCCAAGCTCCAAATGTTTTTATTTGTGGGAAACAAAAGTGAGTTTCCTGGTGACTAATTCTCCTAAACTCGAAGCCCAGCCTAATTAGGCCTGGCAGTGAAAAGGTTTGTCACCTCTCAGGTGACCACATCTGCCGTGTTCCTGAAACAGCCTCTGTTTTTGTGGAAAGCAACGGGAAAAACGCCAAACTGGTGCCAAGAATCGGATTTCAAAGGTCAGGTTACCCCAAATTAAAGGGCACTTAATTAATCTAATCCCCTGCTTGTCTGAGGGTGGGAAAACCACCTTCAAAACTTAAGCTAAAGCATAAATTCAAGGAGATAAAGGTAAATCTGCCTCGGAGGAGGAGCAGGAGCCCTCGGGGTTGGTCTCACTGGCCTCTTTGTCCTCATTCCTTGTATCCTTATTTCCAGTTTCTGGCTTCTCCTTCTCTGGAACGGGCTCCTGGCTCTCCCTCTCAGCTGCCTGGGGGCCCCTGGAGCTGGATCTCCTGCAAGGATGGATCCAGCGGGAAGCAAAAATGTAGGAGCAGCGTCTCGGGCTGGATGTCCCTGGGCTGGATTTTGGGAAGAACCTTCCTGCCCGTGGCTCTGGCGGTGGGATTTCTGCTGCCAGCGATGTCAGCGAGGCTGGATCTCCTCCCTCCTGGACGGGGGAACTTCCCACCACCGTCTGCTGAGGGCAGGTGGTGAGGATGGGCCCTGGGAATGTCACCACCACGGGAGGGGGATAAATGATGATTCTGGAGGTGGGGCAGGACACGACCCAGGGCTTGTTGGAGCTGGTGGATGAAGGTTGTGGGCACTGCACGTTGCAGGAGTGGAAACACCGTGCTGGGCTCGGCTCCATCGCCAAGGACGGCTGGGAGAAGAACCTGCAGCAAGGACAGAGAAGCCAAGGGTGTTCCTCCAAGGATTTCCAACCCACACACCTTGGGGGAGCTCCTGGAAAGGAGGAGGAGCTGCCACAGCTGCTGTGGTGGAGAAGGAGTGATTTTTTTCCCCCCCCCAAAAAAAAGGTGGGAAAAGGGCGGCTCAGGTGTTTTAATTCCAGGGGCAGGTGCTGCAGCAGAGCCGGATTTCAGGAAGGGAAGCTCAGAGCTCAGGTTTGTTCCCTTGCTCCACCCATCCCATCCCCATCTCCATCCCATCCCCATCCCATCCCATCCCCATCTCACCTCATCCCATCCCCATCCCACCCCATCCCCATCT
>VXBA01004427.1:0-41001 GCA_013399895.1 Serilophus lunatus | reverse complement strand
ACCCCATCCCCATCTCACCTCATCCCATCCCATCCCTATCCCAACTTCATCCCATCCCCATCCCTATCCCAACTTCATCCCATCCCCATCCCATCCCACCTCATCCCATCCCCATCCCATCCCATCCCACCCTCCTGAGACCTTCTCAGCTGCCTCCACCCTCCCAAAAACCAGCCTGGGTTTATCCAACCCCCATCCCACCCCTCGTCCACAGGTCATTCCCACCTCTGTCCCTCCCAATTCCAAGTCCAGCCATCCAATGGGAATGGGTTTTCAGGGTGCCCAGAGAAGCTGTGGCTGCCCCAGCCCTGGAAGTGTCCAAGGCTGGAGCTTAAAATGCCTTTCATACTGGACATCACGTACCTCTTTGCAGTTAATCAATAATTTTTTAAAAAATCCTCTATTTTGAGAGTTTTTAATAAGAATTCCAGCCCCTACCGGTCCAAACATACAACTGATCAATAAAACTCCTCAGCAGCTTTTGCAACCACAGAATTGCCCTTAAACCCCAGCCCTTGTTAAAGTGTTTTCCCCGAGATAATTTGAGGTGAGAGGGACTTACCTGGCCAGGAAAGAATCCAGAGGAATGGCCAGAGGAGCCCTCAACCCTTGGAGTTTTATAGGCTTTCCTACACTTCCAGGGAGATGAGCCAGGCTTTGTACACGAGCTCTTAATTGCTTCCCAAACAAATCTTCCCACATGTGTAATGGTCCTAATTACTGTAATTATTTGAACGTTGTTTACCTGCATTATTCAATTTTTTTTTTTCGATGGCAAATCCTGTTACCTGCACTGGGGTTGTGTTTTGAGGGTAGAAATTTAATTGTGGAGGTGATTTTACCACTTGTGCCTTAACTTAGAATTACAGAATGAAGCCTGGAATGGTTTGGGTTGGAAGAGACCTTAAAAATCACCCAATTCCAACCCCCATCACTCTAAGCTCCGTCCAACCTGGTTTTGTGCTGAAACAAGAAGACATCAAGGCCTGAAAGTGCATCAAAGGGACAATTTAAAGGGGAAATATTTTAATTTTGTGGCCACTGATGTGCAGCAGTCGCTGAATTTCGTGGAGCCTCAGGGATTTCCCAAGGATTTGGGTGGATTCTCGTGGTTGGGAGTCCCAGAATCACTGAATTGTTGAGGCTGGACCTGTTTAACTCACAACCTGTTTCACTCTCAAGGGCTGGAGCCTCTTCTGGGCTCATTTTGAGGTGGGTGCTTCGAATGCCAAATGAAATGTGGTGTTTGATGAATATGCAAAACCCCTGGAGTTGTCTGGGCTGGAAAACAACACCCTGTTTGTGAAAACAACCAAAGGGAATATCCCAAAGTTGCCCTTGGCCCCGAGGTGTTTGCCTGGGAGACGCTGCTGTTTGTTTTCCAACGATAAAACCCTTGGTTTGCATAAATTGTGAATGTTTTTGCCATGTTTGGACCTTCCTTGGAGTGTGGGAACCTCGTTCCTGGGATTCTTTCCCTCACAAAAGGCAAAGCCAAAGGTTCTCCCAGAGTTCTCCAAAAAGTCAGGCCCCCAAATTCAGAGCTCCCAACATCCAACTCTGTTCCTAAAGGTTGTTGGGAACTATGGTGACAAACGTGTTTCGTGTCCTTTGACAATCCTGAGAGGCTCCTGGGTCTCTTGGAGGCTTCTAAACCAATCCCTGATTGTTGCTTCCTTCCTTAAAAATGACACAAGTCTCTTGAAAAAGGAGAAATTCCTCTTTCTGTGAGGCTTCACCTGCAGAGCATCCAAATGCCCTGAACTGGGAACTCCTGAACACATCAAGTGCCCTCAGACTGAACACTCTCCAGTATCTCCCTTATTTTATGACCAAAACCAGTGCCCAAAACTGCCCCAAAAATTGAAGATGCCACATAATCACCCCTGCCAGGAACAAAAGCCTTCCAAGCTGCCATTTAATTCCCAGAAGCGATGAAGAATTTTGCACAAAAAAACCACTTTGGGAAGCTGGGAGTGGGAATTGAAGTCGATTCCTGGAATAAACCTGGAATAAACCTGGAATATTCGCTTTACTGTTGCTGGGAAGCCCGACCCGCAGTTCGCCCTGGTCGCCACAGGGCGACAGCAGCTCCACGTGTCACTTTGGGGGCTCCTGGTACCTCCTAAATCCCGCCTGGATGAGGCACAAAACAGGGAACAGCAGAGCAGCGGAACCATCCTCTAAACCAAATTCCCCCTCTCTCAGTTACTAAAGTTAAAATAAATTCTCTCTTCCCACGGGGAGCGAGACTCTTCCTAATTTTGGAGGATTCCTGGCAGCAAAAAAAGTCTCTGTTTATGGAGATTTAGAGAAGACTTAGAAATGTCTTTATTAGAAAATGTCTGTGGAAATCCTGCTTGGTCTTTTTGGGGCAGGAGATGGAGCCTGGATAGATGGAACAGCCCTGGCTGTTAATGAGCTCATTACTTTATCCAAACCTTCTCAATCTCACCCTGCACTGCTGCTTTTCCTGTGTCTCTGGGTGACTTTTCAACAGCAGCATCTGTTCCCCACAGGTAGGAAATCTACCCCTAAAAATGGGATTCCTGCCCTTGTTTTACACAAAGCAGGGGTATAACAGGGAGTAGATTTTATTTCCAGGAGCAGGAAGAGAAACTGTTTGAAAAGATGGCAAATAAATCAGGCGAGAGAGCAGGAATGCAGCTGCAACCTGAGTTTAATGGGATGGTACAACCAGCAAACAGGACGAATCCGATACCAGTACAAACCTCTCAGGGTGCAAACGCTGCCCCACGGCTGGGTTGGGGGTCAGAGCTGCTAAAATTCCCACCAACACCTTCTCTGGGGCAGGACTAACCGAATTGTTCCAAAAAAAAAAGGGAGGGGAGACACTCTACGAGCTTAGCAAGAAGGGGTAAAACGAGGCCAAGGTTTGGGAAAGGGAAGGGTGGGGAGGGAGGGATCTCAGCTACAGATCCTGCTGGATTCCCAACTGCTTCCCAAGCTATTTCAGCTCCTTCCCCTGCCTCACCAGAGCCACTTGGCAGCACAGCGGCTCTTTTTGGGGTGGCTGGAGCGTTTCACCCCCGCCGAGTGATGGTGGTGGCGGTGGGTGGCCCTTGGGGACAGGCACCGGCTCTTGCTCAGGTGTTGGGTGGAGGATCCCTTGGTCTTGGCTCCCTCCAGTGGCAACGAGCACTTGGCCGCCTGTTTCGGCGTGGAATTCTCCTTCCCACCCTTCCCGGGGAGACATTTGAGCTCTTTCTGCTCCGGGGGACACTTGGCGAGGCGCTGCTGCTCCGCGGGGACACACTCGTGGGTGGGGTAACCCTTGGTGCACTTGTGCAGGGGGAAGGTGGCCCCGGGCTCCTGGAGGTAACACTGGGCACCACAGGGCTGCGGGGGGCACTCGGTGACCCCCCGGAGGGGCAGGGAGTAGCCACTGGTCAAGCCCTGCAGCCGCAGGTCGGAGCCGTAGCAGCACCTGGAGACCTTGAGGGACCTGCCCTGGTCCTTGCAAGAGGAGGAGGAGCGGATTCCACAGGGTGGGAAGCGCAGTTTGCCGGGCTCTGGGCACCGCGGAGCGCACGGGGGGAGGCTCCTGGCCACCCTTTTCTTCACGGGCGCGGGGGTCTCCAAAGGTTGGGAGCTGAACTTCAGGCTGGGCTTCCTGCAGGGCAGCAGCCGGGTGGTCTCACAGGGCTCTGGGTACAGCACCAGGCATTTCTGCACCAGGGGCTGGCTGGGCAGCACGGGGGGCTGCGGGCACACGTAGGGCAGGGGCTGGGCGGGCAGCACGGGGGGCTGCGGGCACACGAAGGGCAGGGGCTGGGGGCAGCTCTGCCAGCGGGGCACGGGGCTCTTGGTGATGCTCAGGGGGTGGCACGTGTTGCTGCAGCCGTTGGTCTGGGCTGGGCACTGGGTGAGGATGTCGGTGATGGAGCTGGAGCCCGGCAGGTACAAGGTCTGGTACCTGTCCCCGCAGCAGTGCATGGTGCTGGGAGGCACTTCGACCTGTGAAAAAAAGAGGGGAAAGACACAAATTCCTGGAGGCACGGGCTGGTTTTTAGTCTGTGAAGGCTCAGAGGGACATCTGGCTGTGGCAAATCCACCCCCTGGCCTCTCCTGAAGGTGACTCCAAGCCAGGCTGTGATTACCTGGGAGAGGAGGTTGTGTTCTCAGCTCATAACCCTACACCCTGCTCTTAAGACCCAAAACCAACCTGGGATGTCAGCCAAGCCACTTGAAGGGTTTCGTGCCGCCCTTCAATCCCCAGGACACGTCACTTCACCCAGGAGATGTGACAGGCCCTGGTGTTTGACTTCCTGGAAATCTGGGCCACCCCTTCAGGTTCAGGTCGTGTGGCCCCAGAGATGAAAGACGAAGCCAAATGAAAGGTGTGGCCACGTGGAATCCCCAGGTGTGGCCTCAGCTCCCAAAGCCAAGCTGAGGTTCTGTTGTCTTTGGAGAGGTCTGTGGCCACGTGGAGATCTGCACGTCTTTCCTGCTGGGTCACAATTCCAAAGGGATCCGTGGCCTGGCAGTGGCAGCTCAGAGCTGGAAAACCTTTCAGCCCCAGCTTTGTTTTATTGTGGGCAAGGAAAGGAAAGAGGAGATGCAGCAAAGGGCTGTTTGCAAGTGTTTGGGGGATCCAAAGGAGAGGCAAAATCTCAGCTGGTGTTACCTGATCAAATATCACAGAACTGCTGAATATTTGGGGCTGGGAAGGACCTTTGGAGATCATCAAACCCTTGCCAGGAGCACCCAGAGCAGGTCACAGAGGGTCCAGGTGGGTTGGGAGTGTCCCCAGCTTCTCTAAACTAAGGAATTACACCCCAATCCTGCACCACGCTCATCCCAAGCCCTGATCTGTGCTGTTAAACCCCCAGTGCAGCAGCTCTGACACTGAAACCTCCTCCTGGAAGCCTCTGGATCCAGCTGAGGCCACAGCCCTGAGGAAAGACCCAGGTGGCAACACCTGGAATCCACTTCCCTCCTGTGAAACCCTCCCATTTCCTTCCCCACTGGAAAACATGGGAGTTTTCTGAGGTTTGAACAGGATTATTTTGAGCACAACAGGTACAGGAACCGCTGCCAGTGAAAGCAAAAAATCATTTTATCATTTCAACATTGTTTGGAGATTAAATGATCTAATTAAGGGATTGTGAAGAAGCTACTTTTTTTTTCCCCCTGAAAATTCCTGGTTCTATCTATAATTACAGAAGGGGTTTTATCTTCCCAAATCCACTCTCAGCCATAACAATGCCACGTGTTGAGATCATTAGGAAAACTTATCACTGCAATTAAAACAATCATTGTCTAATAAAAGCAACCCATTGAAAAACAATGGCAGCAATTACACACACAACCTGCTGATGCTCATCAAGATAAAAAGCTTATAAATTAGGGGGATCATTTGCATATCAGACTTATTTTTATCCTCTGTACAAATTTTAACGTGTTCAAACCCATCCAAAGAGCCTCTCTGCCGAATTTCACACTGACACTGAACTCCATCAGCTTCTTAATATTGTCACCCAAGTTGTTTAAATTCCAGAAACCAGCAGGAAATTTCTCGGTGCTGCTTCTTTGAGAGGAGTTGCCTTTTCAGCTGCGACCTGAGTCCTGCCAGGATCGAGCCCTTTGTGGGGTCAACCCTTTTCCTTTGGACTAGAACTGTCAGCAAACCCCACAAATCCCCCTCCTGGCTTCACAATCCACCTGGAATTCCTTCTCCCAATATTCCTCAGTCCAGCAAGGCTGGTAGAAGCCCACGAGATGCTTCTCCAGGAGAGCAGGCAGGGGAACCTCCACCTTCTCCAGCCACCCAGGACTAAACCAGCGTTTCAGGAGCTCCACTGGAAGCCAGACTTACCCACTTCATGGGAGGGAAGGACGGGAGAGAAGTGCCTGGGAAAGCCCTGGGATGGCAGAGCTTTTATACAGTGACCAAGTGCCCCAGGGGACTGAGGTGGTTTGTTTGGGTGATGCTTTAATTGCCTCCCAGTCCTGGATGAGCCACGTGCTGATCTGTCCTGGCTCTGTGGGGCTCTTCGGGATCATCCTGAGCTCCTGGGCCAAGAGGCTGAAGCAGCCAAAGCCCTGGAAGGCTGAGGACACCCTGTGCAAGGGGGTGCCAAAGCAATCCCAGGTCAAACACCCCTTTCCACCCCCAAAAAAAGGAGACCAGCAAAGGGGATGCTGAAGGAACTCCTCATTTCCATGGGAGCTGCAGGCAGAAATCCCTTTGGAGCCTTTGAAAACACCATGCAGGAAGGACTCTGGTCCTGCAGACCATAATTACCAGGGCACTTCCTTCACTTCCACGGGGAAGAGAGGGGTGATTAGAGCTGAGAAAGCCTTGGGCTGAGGGCTAGACAGGCCCCAAAAATGCCTGATCACAAAGGGAATAACCTGCCCCAAGAGGTGACGCTTTTCTGGCACAACGAAGAGGGGAAGGGACGAGCTCTGGGGCACTGGAGGAAACCCAGCGTCCTGAAAACAACAAAAAAAATTCCCATTTCCTGCTGTGCTGCACATTCCCTGCACCAGTCATCCCTCCCTTTGTTCCCTGTTCGTGCCACAAATGAGCCCAAGGGAAAATTAGCAGTGGTGGGAGCGGGAGTGCTGACAGGGAATGTGTTTGGGCAGAGACATAAATGCAGGAGGGAAGGCTCTGGAATTCTTTTTGCCCCTTTAATATGAACCTGGCACCTATAAATTGGGTCCCAGCGTGCTGGGAGTTCAGGTGAGGCCCCACACTTTGACATAAAAAGAGGGGGAATGATGATAGGATCACATCCTGAGCTCAAAGGGACCCACAAGGATCGTGGATTCCAACTCCTGGACATCCCAAAATCCCACCATGAACCTGAGAGTCTGAACTCTCCTTGAGTTCTGGCAGGTTTGGGGCCGTGAGCATTGTCCTGAGGAGCCTGTTCCAATATCCAGCCTCCCTCTGGGGGAAGAACCTTTCCCTAATATCCAACTTAAACCTTCCCTGAGGTGAAAGAAGGGAACTTTTAATAGAGGGAAATCTCTCATCAATATGAAGCATCAGGATGCTGCTCATTTGCTGCCCCTGGACATCTTTTAGGAATGTGGTTTATTGATGGACTTGCAGTTGGATTTTGGGATCTGAAGGGTCTTGAGCTTCCAGAATTCCATGATTTGAAGGGAAATATTGGGCTCCAGTTTATGAATCATGAACTAAATTTCCTATTTCTTCTTATTTTTTTTAATTATTCCCCCCAGAAAATCCAGAAGCCTGAAGGCAGGTTTGTTGTTTTCATTTCTTGTTTGCATTTCTGGCTTCCCAACTTCCATCACGGAAAACAACAGGGACAAAGGGCTTGTTTTCCAGGTTAATCCCAACATTTCAAAAGCTAAAACAGCTCGAGGGAGGGGCACTGAAGACAAAGCCTGACTCCAACCTGGATTCCTCTTTCATTGTGTTTCTCTCCCCTCAACTACCAATTTTAATGATAAATGATCTGATCTAAGGTTATGGGAATCAAACTGGCATCAGAAAACAGATTAATACAGTTTTTATAAGCTCCATAAACCCTGTTCCTGGAGAAGCTCTGGATTAAGTCGCCTTCAAGAGATGTTAATGCCCAGTTTAGTGTTTCCAGTGCAGGGAGCAGAGAATGACCCCGATGATCATCGTGAGCTGTCATACAAATGCCCCTAATTAGCATCTGTAAAGTCCTTTCATGTCAGGGAGACTCACAGGGCATTTTTTTGGGGTGTTGTTATTATTCCTCATTAAACCCGAGGAAAACTGAGGCAAAACTGAGTCAGAGCCGGGGGCAAAACCACAATCTCCACCACAAGCACCTCCAAAACAACCCCTTGTGCTGGTGACCACTGGGATGTGAGACAAGAACCTGGACCACCCTCTCACCCACCACCCAGGAAGATTTTCCTGAAAATCCCCTGGGCTCTGGGTCCTTTGGGAAAGCCTCAGAGATGTGAGAGTTCCTTCAAAGGTCACAGCTTTGGACAGGGAGGGAGGGTTGGGAATGTTCAGGCTGGAGAGGAGAAGGTGGTGTGGAGACCCCAGAGCTCCTGCCAGGGTCTGAAGGGGTTCCAGGGAAGCTGGAGAGGGGCTGTTCCTCAGGAACTGGGGGACAGGACAAGGGGGATGGGCTCAGCCTGACAATTGAGGTTGGATATTGGGAAGGAATCCTTCCCTGAGAGGGTGGGGAGGCCCTGGCATGGGTTATTCCCCATCCCTGGAAGTGTCCAAGGCCAGTTTGGACCAGCCTGGAATAGTGGGAAGTGTCCCTGCCCATGGCAGGGCGTGGGATGGGATGATCCTTCCAACCCAAACCATTCCAAGACTCTATTCCATGCTTTTCAAGGCAACAAAACCCATTGGGCTGTGGGAACATCCCTGGCTCTGGGAGGTGTGAGGAGCCCCACGGTCCCTGCTGCTCTCTGAGGACCAGAACATCATCTCCAGACCTTCAGGAGAAGGATCTGCTGCTCCCTGACCCCTGGGGAAGCTGCCAGATGCCACCACAAGGTCACTGAGCGAGGGTGGAGCAGGACAAGATGCGGGACAGCGTCTTGGCCCGGGTCACACCCTCCTCTTCCTCTTGCAACACTTGTTTTCACCCTCCAAACACCCAAGACCCACTTAGTGTGAGCTCATTTGCCTAATGACAGGGCACAATACAGGAGTTGGGCCTTTTTTTTTTCAGACAAGAGGTCACTATATTTAATAAAAAACAACACCCAGAAGGCAGAAGGACAAGATTTTTAATCTGAGGTCAGAGAACTCTGTTTATTTAAGTCTCTATATATGTAAATATACAAATATATGTATATAAGTAAGGTTTCAGTACAGTGGAGAGTGCACATCTCCAAGCAGCACAAAGAATATAATTAATTGCTTTTATACTTCAATAGTTCTAAAAGAGTCGTGCTACAATTTCAGTGCTGTTTCAAAGACTTTCTTTTGTTTCAAGTTGTGGGGTTTGAAGTTAATTAAAGCAACCAAGTGAAGAAAAACCTTCATTTCAGCTTCCCCGAGCCAGAAATCCTGTCCTGTTTGGAAACTCAACTGGAGTCAGGGATTTAGAGAAGCAGGAATTTCCCAAAGGGAAAGCCATTGGAATATGGCCTTTCTTGGAGCATTTCCTCTCTTAGGAGGACGAGCTGAGAGAGCTGAGCCTGTCCCACCTGAAGATGAGGAAGAACTTCTTTCTGGGTGACTAAAAACCCAGAGAGGGTGTGGAGATATTCCAGAGCTCTCTGGGGTGACCCTGCCTGAGCAGGAATGTTGGACCCACCGTGGTCCATTCCAACCTCACCCATTTTGGGATTATGAGTAATGTTCTTTGCTTGGCAAATGCACATTTGAAAATAAAAATAAAAACCAGCTGGTTCAGAGAACTCGCAGCTTTCTGGAATCCACCTCAACCTGAAGGTTGAGTCCCAATTCCAGGATTAAACCTGGAGCTGGGCATGGGGCCCACCCTCCACCACTGCCAGGTGATGCTGTGGGGGTCTGGACTCCTTAGACATTTCTCTTCCTTTTATTATCATTACTATGGCTTAAAAAATCACTATTTCTTTGAGTGAGGTGAGAATTTAACCTCATCCCACCAAAGCAGACCTTGCAGCCACGGGCACCTGGACTGCAGCCATGGAAATGGGATCACACCCTGACCCCAACCATTGCTGAGATCCAGGGGAAATGCTGGAAAACAGGGTTAAAGCAGATTGAAGCGACAGGAACCATCAGCAGGTGCATGAGGAGACAAATAACCCCCGTCCCAAAGCTGGAGCTCCCTCCTTTCCCAGGGATCTTCCTTCCCCTGCTCCCTTTTACCAAGGCCATTTGGGAGCTGAGCAGTATTTCTTGGCATGGCTGGAAATTTTTATTCCACCTGACTGACAGTGCTGCTGAGGGACACACTTGGTGGCACTCTGATAAAGAACACTCTTGGTGGCACTTTGCTGGGGGACACCAGAGGTGGCACTTTGCTGGGGGACACATTTGGTGGCACTCTGATAAGGAACACTCTTGGTGGCACTTTGCTGGGGGACACACTTGGCCACACTCTGATAAGAAACACTCTTGGTGGCACATTGCTGGGGGACACACTTGGTGGCACTCTGATAAGAAACACTCTTGGTGGCACTTTGCTGGGGGACACACTTGGCCACACTCTGATAAGAAACACTCTTGGTGGCACTTTGCTGGGGGACACACTTGGTGGCACTCTGATAAGGAACACTCTTGGTGGCACTTTGCTGGGGGACACACTTGGCCACACTCTGATAAGAAACACTCTTAGTGGCACTTTGCTGGGGGACACAAATTGTCTCACCCTGCTGGTGAGGGACACAAATGGTGGTGGCACCATCAGTGGCACTCTGCTGTGGGACACACTTGGTCACACACCTGCTGGCCCATTGCTGGGGGCCACAGGAGGTGGCACATTGCTGGGGGACACCAGAGGTGGCACATTGCTGGGGGGTGACATAGCGGTACGAGACCCCCTTGGTCACACGCTGCTGGGGGACACAGGTGGTGACACACCTGGGTTGAGGTGCCAGCGTGGTCACACACTGCTGGGGGACACACCTGGTGGTGCCCTGCTGCTGTGGCATCCCCTTGGTGACACAGGGCTGCTGAGGGACACACGTGGTCACACACCTGGGCACGATCTGCTGCTGTGGCACAGGGCACTGCTGTGGCACCTGCTGCTGCTGTGGCACACACTGGGTCACACCCTGGGGGTGGCACACACCTGGCACACACTTGGTCACACATCTGGACACAATCTGCTGCTGTGGCACAGGGCACTGCTGTGGCACCTGCTGCTGTTGTAGCACTGGCTGCTGTGGCACACACTGGGTCACACCCTGGGGGTGGCACACGCCTGGCACACACTTGGTCACACACCTGGGCACAATCTGCTGCTGTGGCACAGGGCACTGCTGTGGCACCTGCTGCTGTTGTAGCACTGGCTGCTGTGGCACACACTGGGTCACACCCTGGGGGTGGCACACGCCTGGCACACACTTGGTCACACATCTGGACACGATCTGCTGCTGTGGCACAGGGCACTGCTGTGGCACCCGCTGCTGTGGCACACTCTGGGTCACACCCTGGGGGTGGCACACGCCTGGCACGGCCGCTGGCACACACTGGGTCACGTTGTGCTGCTGCAGGGAGAGGCTGGAGCCCGTGAGGTGCTGGCGCCGCTGCCAAGGGACGTGGCGGGTCACACGCTGGGGGATGCAGGAGGTGGAATTCCAGGTGGGAATTGTGGTGGGAATGAAGTCCTGGTAGGTGGGGAGGGAGCGCTGGTGGAGGTAGCACGACATCGTGGTGGGGTTTTGGCAGGACTGCAACGACACAAGGGTGGGATCACAAAGAATGTTGAGCTCAGGGGACACTCAGATCTGTGGCATCGCCCCAGAGGGTTCCCCACGTCAAACTTTGTTGCTACAGATTGTTGGGAACTGTGATGGCAAATGTATCTCGTGTCCTTTGACAGTCCTGGGAGGCTCCTGGGTCTCCTGGAGGCTTCTAAACCAATCCCTGCTTGTTGCCTCCTTCCTTAAAAATGGCACAAGGCTCTTGAAAAAGAGGAATTCTTCTTTCTATGAGACTTCACTTACAGAGCATCCAAATGCCCTGAAGTGGGAACTCATTTCACAGAATCATGGAATTACAGAAGGAAGAGACCCCCAAGGATCATCCAGTCCAACTCCTGGCCCTGCACAGGCCCATCCCCAAGAGTCCCCCCCCCCCCCCCCCCCCCCACACCCACGCCCCCGCANGTCCCAAATGGATGACAGGCTGGAATGACACGGTGAGGGGTTGGAATGGGATGGTCTTAAAGGTCCCTCCCATGATCTTATGACACATGAGGAAGCAGAGCCTTTAGACAGCAGAGCTCCACACGGTCCTGCTGCTTCCAGCACCTCAGAGACACCTCCCAGCTGTGTCACAACCCCCTCCCAGCAGCAGCTGAGGACCCAAACCCTCCTTTTTGGCTCTGAAACACGACACTGAGGCAAACAGTGAGGAAGTCAGAGACACTTCCCACTAAATATCTCTCCAACTGCAACTCCCTCCCCATCACCTGCAGCTCCACGAGGCAGAATTGATGTTGGAGGCCAACAGAGCCTGATCTCAGAGCTGCCCTCCAAGCATTGCACCAAGTCCCCCTGTCCCCCACAACCCTCTTTTGGTTGGCAACTCTTCTTGCATCGAGAAAAGACCCAAACCAGCAAGAAGCTCTGAACCTCTGGCCACATCTGCAACAGCAGGAGAGGCAAAGGGCACCCACGGGGCACCTAAAGGGCACCCAAAGGGCACCCCACAGGCAGGCAGAGGTTCCCAGCTCAGCCCCAGCATCACGAAATTCATGGTCATGAAGGAACCAAAGCTTATTAAAGGGCAACGATTCCACAACAGCTCCAACCTGCCCAGAGCTCCTCTAGAATTCCACACACACCAAATTCCCTGATGCACCAAAGCTGCTCAGACTGTTGTCAGGCACCTCCAAAATCAAGCAATAACAGCAGCCTCCAAATTAATGCCAACAAACTTCCCTCACATTTTTCGGGAGTGACTCAGAAGCAAAACCTGAGAGTCCTCTCCCACTTCAAAACAGCAATTCCAACCAATTATTTACAAAAACTTTTCCCAAATAACATTTGTTATGTGTAAAAAAAAGCAGAAATAGATCTACATTTCACAGTCAGAGAATCCCAAAATGGTTTGTGTCACAAGGAACATTAAAAACCACCTTGTTCCACCCCCTGCCACGGCCAGGGCCACCTTCCACTATCCCAGGTTGCTCCAAGCCCCATCCAACCTGGCTTTAAACACTTCCAGGGATGGAGAAGCTTCTCTGAGCAACCTAACCCAGTGTTTTTCCCCACTCCCACAGCAAGGAATTTCTTCCTTACATCCCATTCCAGCAGCTGCAGAGGCCCAGACTTACCCAGCTCCCGGTGAGAGCAGCTTCGTGGTGTGACCAGTGAATCTCAGGAGCAGCTGAGCTTTTATACTGGGACTAAACATGCCTTGGAGGGATGAGGGCCCCACGACATATCCCATTAAATGCCAGGGAAAAGCTGCAACTCCAGCAGTGAGTAGCATCATCACACTCATCCCTGACAATGAGTAGTTGGATGTCAGCTCCTCATAGCAGGAGTAATTAGCTGTAGGATGATCCTCCCCGGCACGGGAAGACTGATTGGCATTTGGAGCAGCAGCAGCAGCCTCTGCCCCGGGGGGGTTTTGGGGAGTGCAGCCATGAATAGGGACGGTTTCCCAGAGGTTCTCACTGGATTCAGAGGCTTTGGAGATGTCCCACAGGAATGGGGCTGCACTGGGCTGTCCATGACCTTCTGGAAGTCCCTGGTCAGAGCTGGCAGAGCTTCTCACCCGTGCTGCAAAGCCCAGCAGAGGGGGGGTGGTGTTTGGGCAGGTTGGACACGGGGCACTGGATCCACTGAGGGAAAACAGGAGCTCCTTGTGAAGCTCAAATCCCCTTTTGGGTGGGTGCAGCTCAAATCCCCCCTTTTTGGAGTGCAGCTTAAATCCCATCCTTGGGTGGGTGCAGCTCAAACCTTTCTTGGGTGGGTGCAGCTCAAACCTCTCTTGGGTGGGTGCAGCTCAAATCCCCCACTGAGTGGGTGCATCTCAAATCCCCCCCTGGGTGGGTGCTGCTCAAATCTCCCCCTTTTGGAGTGCAGCTTAAATCCCATCCTTGGGTGGGTGCAGCTCAAATCCTCCATTGAGTGGGTGCAGCTCAAACCTTTCTTGGGTGGGTGCTGCTCAAGCCTCTCTTGGGTGGGTGCAGCTCAAATCCTCCACTGAGTGGGTGCAGCTCAAACCTTTCTTGGGTGGGTGCTGCTCAAACCTCCCATTTTGGGGTGCATCTCAAATCCCCTCTTGGATGGGTGCAGCTCAAATCCTCCATTGAGTGGTATGCATCTCAAATCCCCCCTTGGGTGAGTGCTGCTCAAATCTCCCCCTTTTGGGCTACAGCTCGGGTCCCCCCTGCTTTGGGTGCAGCTCCTCATCCACCCAGAGCTTCATTTTCAGCCCAGGGAGCACCTGCCTTTCATTGTCCCGACATTCCCGTGATCCCAAGGCTGTCATCCCTTCTCAGAGCTCTGGGAATACCCCATCCAGTGACTGCCAGGTGATGGGGAAGATGAGGCACAGTCACCTCGGATTGCAGCCCTTGCACAACCAGCTCAGCTGGCAAAGCTGTGACCAAGGACAGGTGACAAAAAAAACACCAAGAATAAACTTCCTCCAGTCCCCCTTGTGACTTTCCCGGTGAGTCACCTTCTTATCTCGCACGGCACAGGAAAAAAACCCCCAGGAGATGAATGTATTGGAGTCACTGAAGGTCTGATCAATCCCTTCAGGGGCACGTTGTCACTTGAAATGGGCCCAAAAAGGGACAGTTTCTTCCTGCTGGCACCAAGCAGAGCTCAGTGGGGATGAAACCTTCCCCAGGGGCAGCAGGGGCTGAGGATTTTTATTAAAAATTGGGGTTTCTTTTGAACTGGAGAAATGGCTCCTCCCAGGTGGTTTCTGTGGCAAAGAGAAAGGTCCCTGAGTAATTTTGTAATGAAAATGAATAAGGAAGTTTAGGGACTCCTGGGTCATTATGTCTCACATGGGGCAAGAGGGAGAGAGGGTGAAATGCTGCTGTTCCAGCAGGAAGGAATCCAGAGCCTTCCTGGTCAGCACTGAGGGTGTTCATCTTCACCTGAACCACAAAAAATGGGCTTTGTTGTGGCATCTCTCCTGCAGCAATTGGTTCTTTGATCCAAAGCCATAACTCCTCTTTGCTTTTCAGCTCCAAAGGTTGTAGGTGAGATCCTCCCTGTTAACCAAAGCCAGCAGCTCACATTTATATTGGTTTTATTCCAGTCTGGGGCCAGGCAGGAACTGCCCAAACCTCAAATAAATCCTAATTTCACTCTGACTTGACTAAAAACCCATGTGGTGAAACCCCAACCTGAGTGACTTACTCAAAGCCCAGCTTAACTCTAATTTTTTGATCCAAACAGTGTCTTGTCCTTAGTGTTAATACCCAGAATCATGGAATCCTGGAATGGTTTGGGTTGGAAAGGGACCTTAAAGATCATTTAGACCATGGGCAGGGACACCTCTCACTGTCCCAGGTGGCTCCATCCTGGACTTGGACACTTCCAGGGATGGGGAATCCATGGAATAACCTGTGCCAGGGCCTGCCCACCCTCCCAGGGAACAAATTCTTCCATAAATCCAACCTAAACCCTCCCTGTTTCAGTTTGACCCCGTTCCCCTTTTTCCTGTCACTCCTGTAAAACTGTGTCTCCAAACCCTTTCCATCAGCACCCTCCAAAACCACAGGAACCCCCACAAACCCAGTTAGGGACTGGAGCGTGTCCAGAGCTGGGGCAGCAGGAGAAGGGTGTGGAGAACTCCTGGGGGACCTGGAGGGGCTCCTCCTGGAGAAAAGGAGGCTCAAGGGGGACCTTCTCACTCTCTCCAACTCCCTGTTGTAGAAAGAAAAGAAGTCAAAGCAGAGCTGTGGCACTGAGAAGTCCAGAGGGGAGCTGGGAAACACCCTGGAGGAGATGCCAGGTGAGACATCAGGGAATCCAACACCTTTTTAATAAGTGGGGAATGCAGAGGAGCCTCCACACGGTGCAGCAGTTTTGGAGTGTGAGCCAATGCCCCAGGAATGCAAAGCTCCAAATATAGAAACCTGGCAGAGGAACAAGGCAGGCAAAAGAGAAAAGAATTAAAAAAAAAAGGGGGTTGCCATCAATGTGATCTGGGATGTTGGGTTGAAACCTCCAGGGATGTAAAATTAGCTCTGGTAAAAAACGAAAACAAAATAAATTAGGGAAGAGCTGTAACGCAGGAGGGAGCTCCAGTGGGGAGTTAACTCCCTGGGCAGCCCCTTCCAATGTCTGACCACCCTTCCCAGCAGGAAATTCCTCCTCCTGTCCAACCTGACCCTCCCAGGCTGTTCCCTCTCATCCCATCCCTTGTTCCCTGGGAGCAGAGCCCGACCCCCCCCAGCTCCCCCCTCCTTCCAGGGAATTCCAGAGCCACAAGGTCCCCCCTGAGCCTCATTTTCTCCGGGATGATCCCCCCCAACTCCTTCAGGAGTTCTCCACACCCTTCTCCTGCTCCTTCCCCAGCTCCATTCCCTTCCCTGGACACCCTCCAGCCCCTCAGTGTCTCTCCAGGAGTGAGAGCTGAGCACGAACTCGACTTTCCCAAACCACCAGAGCGCAGCATCCGCTCACAAATCCACCTCCTGCAGCAGCCTCGCAGAACCAGCTGCTGCTGGCCGGGAAACCACCTTCGGATCCCTTTTTTTTCTTCAGGAAAATGGTTTAAATCACGAACCAGACCCGGCCCAAAGTCTTTGTGTCACAGTGCCCTGGTGTCTGAAGGCTTTTTCTGGGAGAAGGACCTGGAGATCCTGGTGGACAAGGAGAGGTCCCTGAGCCAGCAGAGTGTCCAAGAGGAAAATGGGATCCTGGGTGGGATTGGGAAGGGCTTTGGCAGCAGGTCTTGGTGCTGCCCCTCTGCTCAGCTCGTCTGGAACGTTGTGCCCAGTTCTGGGCTCCCTGGGACAGGAGGGATGTGGAGCTCCTGGAGCTGGTCCAGAGGAGGGGGACAAAGATGCTGAAGGGCTGGAGCATCTCTGTGCCTGGGAAAAGCTGAGGGAGCCTCCAGAGAGGAGGGGACCCCATCCCTGTGTGTCAGGGTCTGCTGGGAGGGTCCCCAGCAATGGGACACGAACTGGTGCCCAGGAAGTTCCACCTGAACATGAGGAAGAGCTTCAACCCAGCACTGGGGCAGATGGTCCAGAGAAGGTGTGGAGTCTCCCAGAATTTTGGGGACACAATCCCGTGTTCTGGGATGGCTGGAGAAGGGAGGTGGGATCGGGTGGTCCCTCCCAACCTGGGAATCCCATCCTGGGATTCTGTGAAGGAGCTGACACGGAGTTCATGCCAAGTTGTCCCTGTTCCCTGCACCCAACCACGATGTCCTGCTCCCACCACCCTGAAAAGCCAGAGTGACTTATTCCAGTGGCTCACATGGAAATGACAGGTTGGGAGAGCTGGGAATGTTCAGGCTGGAGAGGAGAAGGTGGTGTGGAGACCCCAGAGCTCCTGCCAGGGTCTGAAGGGGCTCCAGGGAAGCTGGAGAGGGGCTGTTCCTCAGGAACTGGTGGGACAGGACAAGGGGGATGGGCTCAGCCTGACAGAGAGGACACTGAGGTTGGATTTTGGAAAGAAATCCTTCCCTGGGAGGGTGGGGAGGCCCTGGCACGGGTTATTCCATGGATTCCCCATCCCTGGAAGTGTCCAAGGCCAGGTTGGACCAGCCTGGGACAGTGGGAGGTGTCCCTGCCCATGGTCTGGATGATCTTTAAGGTCCCTTCCCACCCAAACCACTCCATGCTCCCATGGAAAACACACATTTAAAGAGCAGCTGGGCTGCTCCTCGTGTTCTTCTCTGTCAATTCAGTCCTTGCTGTGGGGCAGAAAGGTGTGAGCAGGGAGGGGAGGGCAGGGAACAAAGGGAACGTGAGAGAATAAGCAGAGATGCCGCTTTTAACCTATCAGACGTGTCATTAGAGAGCTGCAAACGAGCTGCAGATAATAAAACTGCACAGCAAGCTGTAAAGTCACTATTTCAATGATTCCACAGCACTGAAGGCAAAACACTGACTCTGCCTTGCATGAGAATGAAACTCTCACACTCAGAGTCCTTCTTGCTTCACTCTAAAAGGGTTTTATTGCTTAATGAACTCTTGTTTTCTGCAATTAGCAGCCCCACAGAGCTCTTTGTTCTGGTTGCTGCCAGGCTTAGTGGAGGTCAGTGTCTAGAAAATCTGGCTGTGGGGTCATTGCAGCCTCTGAAAATGACTTTCAAAATCCATTGCAACACAACTTTCTCCCTCCCCAGCTCCCACATCCATCCATTTTCTGGGCTTCCAGTGGCAGAGAAACCTGAGGTTTGACTTGTGTGCAGGTGGCAGAATGCAGAAAATCTGAGAGTTGGTATTACTGTAATGACTCATTTCAGCTCCTGGAACTAAAGGAAAGGAGAAGACCCAAGTTAAGTCTTTCCTGAGCTCGAATTGCCCCTTCCAAGCTCCTTTTCTGCTGGATATTCAACTGCTCCATGTCTCTTTAATTACTCAGAACTTGCCAGATTCAACCTTTTCCAGCCCTGAGCTGGGCCAGGTTTGTTTTCCAGACAAACACCCCCGAGGACACCAAGGTTGGGTCAGTTTTTGGTCAGACAAAGCATTTCTTTTGTCAGACACAGCACCTTTGCAAGGCTGTGAGGCCCTAAAAGTCTTCCCAGCTGCTCTGGGCTTTACCCCTTCCTTTCCCTCCCTGGAGAATTTGGTTTATGAGCCATACTAAGCTTTTAAAAGTTTCTCTTTCCTTAGTAATTCAGATAAAAAGCAGGTTTAGGATTATAAATCAAGGCATGTTTGGATAATCTCTGAGTCCTCTGGGCCTGATTCTCTTCCTATAATCATTTTGTGCAAGGGTGTGATGCCATCAGTGAGAAATGGAAAAGGTAAAACCAAGATTATCTCCGTTAATCCGTGGCATTACACGGCTGCAAAAAAGTTGGGAGAAGAAAGAGTTTAATTCCTGCAGCTCCTGAAATTTAATCCCAATTAATTCTGTTTGCAAAGGGAAGAGCCTGAAATTGTCACCACCAAATCCTAATCCTGCAGGAAGTTCAGATTTGGGCAGGTTTTATTTAAGAACGTTTCAGAGATTCGCCAGAACCAAACTCACCCAAACCCACCAGTGAAGCACTGAAGGGAGTGGGACACAAATATCCAAATACAAAGCTCCAAATACCCCCAAAATCCTGGAGAGAAGGGTCTGGGCTGTACATGGCGTAGGTTTTTCACAGCTCCAGAACTGCCCAGTTGAATAAACAGGTGTTTTTTCCTGACTTTTAGAAAACTCCCCATTTTTAGGCATTTTCTGTTTCAACAGGTGTTGGCCACACCTGAAATGGGAGTTTGTTCTTATTCTGATGTTTTCCAAGCTCAAGAGTCCCAAGGTTTTGGTCCTGCCAGAAACAACAAAAGTGATGCAGGAAGAAAATCCCCACAGAAACTCAAAATTGGGGCCTGAACCAACATCTCTGGGAGCCTTACAACCAAATAAATTGCAATATATAGATCAAAGCTAAATAAATATTCCAAATCCAAGAGGATTCACCTGACACTCCAGCAAGTGGGGATTTAACCCCTTTCCAAGAGGGAAAAGCCTGAAAAATGACCCTGAACTGCAGTTTGTGGCTGTTCCAAGGCCTGGAAAAGGCTGATGAGAGGCTGAACTCCAACAAGTTCATTCCTGAGCTCCAGAGAGGGAATGAAGCAACTGGGAATGAGGTCCTTTGATGTGATGGGCCACTGGAAAAGGCTCCTCTTGTGCCCAGTGGGTTGGAAATGAGGCAATCGAGAAGTGACTCTGCAAGAGCACTTGGGAATGGATTTAGGCTGGGAATTAGGAGAAGGTTTTCAAGCAGCAGCGCTGGGAGACTCTGGGAACAAGCTGCCAAATCAGAAAATTGGGCTCCAAGTCTGGAAGAGGCTTTAAGAAGATGGAGGTTGGTGGGTTTATGGGAGAGGTTTTATAAGAGGAGGGCAGAGTTGAGGCAGTGACTCAGCTGTGAGTGTCTCCTGAGAGATGGGGGAATAATCCAGTGGTATAAGTTTAATAGGAACTGTCTGGGCTCTGGGAAGCTCAGGTGCTGCACTGCAGGGAAAATAAAATAAAAAATAATTAAAATAATAAAAAAGAGGAATCACAGAATCACTTCCAGGGATGGAGCTGGCACAGCTTCTCTGGGAATTCCATTCCTGTCCTTCTCCACCCTCACAAGGAAGGATTTATCCCCAAAATCCATCCTCAATGTCCCCTCTGTCAGGCTGAGCCCATCCCCCTTGTCCTTCCCCCCAGTTCCTGAGGAACAGCCCCTCTCCAGCTTCCCTGGAGCCCCTTCAGACCCTGGCAGGAGCTCTGGGGTCTCCACACCACCTTCTCCTCTCCAGCCTGGACATTCCCAGTTTTCTCAGCCTGCTCAAGGTCACCAATCCCTCCTGAAATAACAGACAAAAGCAATTCCTGGATACTTCACATCCAGGGCTGGGGATTCTCTTGTGGATCAGCAGCTTCTCACCTTCTGCAACACAAGAATCACAACCTGGTTTGGGCTGGAAAGGACCTTAAAGCCCGTCCAGGGCACCTCCCACTCTCCCAGGTTGTTCCAACCTGACCTTGGACACTTCCAGGGATGGGGAAGCCCCAAATCTTCTCATCTCCAGCCCTGGGAGAGGAGCTGAATCAGTGATTGGCCTCCCAGGCAGACACCCCGATACTGGGGAGCCCAGGAACAGGTAATTAAGTCTTTTTGTCTCGTGAGAGGAGTTAATCATGATGTCCACCCTGAAGTGATGACAGACACAATAATAAAGAGCAAGATGGGGTTGTTAACGAGCCGGGCTAATTAAGCCACCGTGTCTTGGCAGAGCCAGTTCAGCAGCTTCTGAATCACAGCAGGATGTGAAATCCAGGAGTGCAATAATTCCAGGAGTGCAATAATTCCAGGAGTGCAATAATTCCCTCAGATCATTTTCTGGGAGCACCAAGGTTCAAACCACTGCATGGCAAAAAGTCAAGGAGCAAACACCTGGCCCTGAGGTGGGGTCTGCACTTGGAAAAGAGATGATTTTTAGGGGGGGAGTGAAGCCCTTGAGCTCCAGAACCCTTGGAGATATTGAGATAATCATCTCAACGAGCTACAGAGCTCCCTTTGGAGCTTCTGGAGTAACTGCTGCCACCTCCCAGGGCATCTCAGACTTGGTTATCTGATCAGCACCTGAAATGTCTTTGATGGCACAGAGCACCTCCCCAAGAACCTGTGGGAGCTGGAGCAGCATTTTCTGTCGAGGAAGGAAAGGCCCAGACCAGCAATTTTGCTCCTTGTGGTGTTGTGTTCCCTGGAATTAGTGGTAGGACTGTGGTGTCAACTGGGAGCTGGGCTGGGCTGCAGCAGGTGGGAGCTCCTCGTTCCCTCTGGAGCCACCTCACTCCTGCACGTTCCTCCCGTCGTTTCCTGAAGCTTTTCAGTCCAGAAGATTTCACTGCTCTTGCATTTGCCTCTAAAAATAGCCTTTGTGCAATTCCCAAGGAAGGGAAAAAGCAATTCCACCTCTAGTCCGGGAGAAACATTCCCTCCCTCTCCACTTCAGAGCCTCGTGGGATAATAACCCTGGTTTTTCTGCTGAGGTTGTTAAATGGAGGTGAAGTGACCTCCCCAGGTCTCTCCAGACCTGGATCCAAACCAGTGTTTAAGGTCAGGATGGCTCCACCTTCTGATCTGCAGACAGGGTTCAGGTTGTCCCCCCCCCCAGCTATGGAAAGGGATTGTCTTTAATCCCTTCATGTTGCAAGTCGAGGCTTTAAGTTTGACAGTGAAATGTCCCAGAATAAAACCCTCGTGTCTGGTTTGAATAAAAGCAATGTCTCAGCTCAGAGCTGTGGCTGCAAAGCTCTGCCCTGGTGCTGCTCCAGCAGAGCCTCTGCCAGGACATCACTGAGCTGAAGAGCCACAATCACTTGGGAATATTGAACTGAGGAATTTCCCTGTTTCCTTCTTAACCCAGACTCTTCATCCTCTCCAGGCCTGGAATGGGTTGGGTTGGAAGGGACCTTAAAGATCATTGAGACCTTGGGAAGGGACACCTTCCACCATCCCAGGTGGCTCCAGCCTTTCCTTGGACACTTCCAGGGATGGGGAATTCTCTGGGAAACCTGTGCCAGGGCCTCTCAACCCTCTCAAAGAACAACTTATCCCTAATTTCCAATCTAAACCAGCACATGGAAACTTGGCATAGTTTGGGTTGGAAGGGACCTTAAAGATCATTGAGACCTTGGGAAAGGACACCTTCCACCATCCCAGGTGGCTCCAATGTCTCTTTGGACACTTCCAAGGATGGAGCAGCCACAGCTTTTCAGGGAAACCTGTGCCAGAGCCTTCCCAACCCTCTCAGAGAACAATTTATCCCTAATTTCCAATCTAAACCAGCACATGGAAACTTGGCATAGTTTGGGTTGGAAGGGACCTTAAAGATCTTTGAGACCTTGGGAAAAGACACCTTCCCAGGTGGCTCCAATCTTTCCTTGGACACTTCCAGGGATGGGACTGTGATAAACCTGCCCCATTTAATGATCCTGACCCTATTCCCTCGACCTCCCTGCTTGGAAGGCAGATATTCCAGGGCTGCTCCCTCGAAAGCAGCCAAGCAGGTTCTCCACGGCTGGAGAGTTCCCTAATTCCAGCCTCGAGCTGATCTACAGCTGGGATTTGGAGCAGAGGAGCAGCTGGCAAGGCCTGGCTCAGGGTTTGGGCTTGGGTTGGGGGGGGTTCCCCCTCACCAGCAAAGGCTGGAGACTAAAACTGGAGCCTAAAACTAAAGGAGGCAGCGAGGCAGGAGCTCACTGAGAAAGGGAGTCACACACACAAGGGCAACGTGGTCTAAACTTCAGGTCTAAACCTCCAAATGATGATTAACAGAGGAAGTTACACCACAGCTGGGAGAAGCTCCTTCCACTTGCTGCTGCCTGGGACCAGCTCAGCAGGGATTGCAGCTGATAAGAGCTCTGGTAAAACAGTGGGGACGGGACGAGGAGAGTCCCAAAGGCTCCCAAATGTGATGAAATTCCAACCTCTGTGTGCCCACGGTGTCTGTGCTGCTGGAAATAATCCTCCCATCGCTGCCTGACCTGTGGCCTGGTCACTCCCTGAGATCTGGAGGATAATATTGAGTTATTTTCACTCAATAAGTGTTTCTTTTTAGGTGGAATGATATTTAGGGAGCTGAGTGTTTGTATGGAAAGCTCCCCTTGTTTCACATAGAGGCTGAAAGGTCTTTGAAAAGCCATTCTGGGATGTTTCCAAACTCCAAATTCCATTCCAAATTCTTGGATACCTTAAAAATCCATTCATTTGTCCCATGATACAAGGAGATAAACTCAGTTCCCTGTTCTGTCACAGTTAAATGAGTGGGAGACAAATCTTCTGGATCATGGAAAATAGCAAGAATTCAAAAATCCCTGAGTTATTTGGGTTGGAAAAGCCCTCCAAGGTCATCAAACCCCTGTGACCCATCCCCACCTTGTCATGTCCAGTCATTCCCTGGACACTTCCAGGGATGGGAATCAGCCCCTTCCAATCCCTGACCACCCTTTCCAGGGAGAAATCCCTCCTGATGGTTCAAAAATTACCTGTTCTGAAACAAAAAAGGAATTAAATCTGTGAAGATCTTCCTGGGAAGGGGGACAAAAATAGAATTAACTCATCCATCACGAGTTTTTATACTCAAAATAAAATCATTTTAAAGAGTTCATGGGTGAAAAGCAGGTGAGGAAAGGACAAATTAACCCATTTCTCTTAAACTCCAACTCCATCCTGAGAATTAGGGGGGATTATGTGACATGAAACTCCTGGATGGGGTGAAGTGGCCCCACAACACCCCAAGACCCACCCCCCCAAGAGGTCCACAGGACCTGCAATAAATGTCTTAACCTTTATTCCCACAGGGGAAAATTGGATTAGTCAGGGGAATAAAAGGCTGAACCCTCTGTGCAAGGTGCCTACGTGTAAAACAAGGCTGGGGAGGAAATGCAGCGGGGCAGTTGTGAAAGAATGAGCTCATTACCCAGGAGGACTCATTCCCAGAAGGCAGGGCTTTGAAACCATATAAAAGTTCCCAAATCTCCCCTGTTCCACCAGCCACTCGACCTGGTGCTGCTCCCTCTTGGCTGGTTGGGTAAGTCAGAGGATTTGGATGCTTTGGTTTTTGGTGTTTTTTTTTTTTTAATTGGCTTCGTGTGGGTTCACTTTTTAAATAAGGGCTTGATTTTGATGGCTCTGAATATGCAAGAGGTTCTTGGAGAGGAGAGAAGTTGAAGGGAAGGACAGACAGCCTCGAAATTGCTCTGCAAGGCAAGCTGAGGTTGTAAATCTGAGGGGAGGTAAGTGCTGAGGCAGAGATCAGATGAAATGGAGATGGTTTAAATCTGCTGCTGCCCCCAGGGAAGGAGCCCAAGGGCCTCCTGAAGCTCCTGCCAAAGTGATTTCCTGGGATTCTGCTGTTGAGAAGCAGGATTTTGTGTAAAACTTCAGTTTCATCAGAGAATTAGTTTGGAAAAGACAGGTTTGGAGGGGCTGTGAGGGAAGCAGAAGGATTAAAGCATTCCTGGTGGGTTGTCTCATTCATGGCAACCATGGCAAGAGCAATTTATGCATCTGTGTCATCAGATCCTGATAAAAAAATGGCAAGAGAGGGGTGATACTGATCTGGAGGATGGGGACGAAGGTGAAAATTTGCTTTGAAGATGCGCTGAGAGGAGCAGCAACCACGGGGAGAAGGGAGAAGGAGCTTCCACCTTTTTCTCTTGCCCCCAGTGGTGAAAATCCTGTGCTGGGAGGGCTTCAAAATGCCCTTTTCAACCGCCACTCCTGCAGTTCTCCCCTTTAATTTGTGCCTTTAGATGAATTCTGGAAGAAAACAGCGACACTTGGCCAGCCCAGCCCAGCCTGGTGCTGCCTCCAGCAGCCACAAAACAGTTTCCCAAATTGTCAGGGCCAGACAGTTGGCACAGGACTGGCCTTGGGAGGCAGAAATGCCTCCTGAGGGTCTGATTCACGCAGGTTCCAGGTGTCATTAGTGGCCGTGACAATCCAGAAACACGGGGACACTATTAGCACTGCTCATTCCTTCCAGGAGAGTTTGCAAGGACCTCAACCCTTCCCACCCTGAGGATGAAACCAGAGCAAGGGGAGGAGTTGCCTCTTGTGACTGCAAAGATTTTTTTAATTCTTATGGAAAGGGCTTCTAATTCCAAGTAAAATCTGGAAACCATTGCAAAAGGGGCCAAACCAAATGAATTATTTTAGTTTTGCCAGTGTAAAATATCCTGTTGGCCCCACACTTGTATTTTTCTACCTCCTGACACACCAAACGTCCTCAAATGTCTGTTGTCCGCATTCATCATTTTTTTTTGTTGTTGTTGTGATTATTATTATTTTGACTTTCTGAGATTGCTCTCCAAACCAGCAGAGCTGTGATTTGCCAGCTCCTCTCATCAATTCCCCAGGACCGAAATAAAAGGCAAGTTGACACTTTGGGAAGAGGAGGAAGGACTCTGAAGTGTAAATCAGCTCCAGGTTCAAAGGAGTGGCTCTACCTCAGTCAGACCTGACAGGGCTGTCCCACATTGCAGAGCAGAGAGGAGGAACAAGATAAGACAGGAGCTGAAAGACAGGATGAAAAAGAAACAGCAAATCCCAATTCTGGGACAACCTGCCCGGAGAAACCAAGGGCAAGCCAAGAGAACTTTGTTGTTGTTTCTCGAAACAGGGTTTTTTTAGGGCTGTTCCATCACTCAGCAGCACGATAACGCCCTGCCTTTCTTTCAGATCATCCCGTCCCCTGCAAAGATGTCTCTGAACCAGATGCAAATCAAGCAGGAGCTCTCCCTCCCCCCGGCCCTGAGCAAGAGCATCTCCAAGGCGAGCCAGGAGCCTGTGCCGTGCCCTCAGCAGCGCCCTGAGCTCCAAACCCCCAGCCCTTGCCCCGATCCAGCCCCAGCCGTGGGGAAATGCCCGGAGAAAGTGATGCCAACAGCGGTGGTGGAGCCAGGCAAAGGAGAACCCCCCGTGTGCCCACCCCAACAGCAGTGCAAGTGCCCACCGACCTTCCCACCCGTGTCGTGCCCTGAGGCTGCTCCGTGCCCAGAAGAGACCCCAGCGTGCAAAGAGCTGCCCGTGCCAGCCCCTGTGTCCTGCTCGGAGCCAGCGCCGGGAATGCTGGAGAAGCAGGAATGCCAGGAGCCCCCCGTGCCCATCCCTGTGACCTGCTCGGAGGGGGCAGCGTGTGCCCAGGAGAAGCAGCAGTGCCAGGAGATGCCAGCGCCAGTCCCTGTCCCATGCCCTGATCCCACCCCGTGTCCCCAGGAGAAGCAGGAGGTCAAGGAGATCCCTGTGCCCATCCCTGTCCCATGCCCTGATCTCACCCCGTGTTCCCAGGAGAAGCAGGAGGTCAAGGAGATCCCTGTGCCCATCCCTGTCCCATGCCCTGATCCCACACAGTGCCCTCAGGAGAAGCAGGAGATCAAGGAGACCCCTGTNCAAGGAGATCCCTGTGCCCACCTCGTGCCCTCAGGAGAAGCAGATCCCCGTGCCCATCCCTGTTCCCTGCCCCGATCCCACTCCTTGTCCTCAGGAGAAGCAGCAGTGCCAGGAAACCCCTGTGCCCATCCCTGTTCCATTGCCTGATCCCACCCCGTGCCCCCAGGAAAAACAGGAGGTCAAGGAGATCCCTGTGCCCATCCCTGTTCCCTGCCCCGATCCCACCCCGTGCCCCCAGGAAAAACAGGAGGTCAAGGAGATCCCTGTGCCCACCCCGTGCCCTCAGGGGAAGCAGGAGTGCAAGGAGACCCCCGTGCCCATCCCAGCTCCCTGCCCTGCTCCAGAGCAGGTTTCCCTCCCCGAGAAATTCCCTCCCCTGGAGCAGCAGCAGGTGAAACAGCCCAACCTGTGGCCGCCCGTGCAGAAGTAACGTGGGGGGAAAGAGAAGATCCCAAACCACAAACCTCCCCTCTCCCATCCAAGAGGTCGTTTCCCAACACCTTTTCTGTTGAGAAGAAATGTCTGTTAAGCTTCCAGTTAATGCTTTTATCCTTTACTAACAGCCCCTGGCACCTCGGGGTGGTGCGTGGGCACCAAGGCTTCAAGCAGGGTGGTAGTTGTGAGTTCAGCTTCCCTGAATTCCTGCCCTCTCCCAATCCCACTGCCTTTGGAAGGTCAAGAGAGACCCCAAAAAGCAGCCACACAAGGCTGGGTTTGTTAAACTCGGTGATAAACTTAAGCCAAGCCCAAAGCCTAGCCCTTCAGCCCCTCTGGTTTTCCTGCCTTCCTCCCCAGCTCCCCTGGATTTTCCACCTCCCATTTGCATGTAGGGGTTTTGCCTTATTAATAATTCGAGGTTTGGGCAGAACCTGCTGCTAAAGGGGTTCTGATCAACTTCTTACATTTGCAGTGCTGAATATTTTATGCAATTAAAAAAAGAAGAAGATTCTTTTAACACAGAGCCATCACCTCTGCTCAGATTGGGATCCAAGCTCTCCTGGGAGAGCTCCCCTTGAATTTTCCAGGATGTGTCAAAGAACAGCTCCAGCTGAAGAGTCTTTATGGCAAATCTATAGGTAATTAAATCCACTCCAGACATGTTTTGAAAGAGGATTAACCCCAGGCGTGGCTTCCATGTGTTAGACAGGACAAAGGAGGGAACACACACGGTCCTGTCTCAATTACACCCTGGAAAATGTTGCACCACAAGGTGTTGTTGTGTAGGGATTTGGTACTTAGCTCTAATTGTTTTAGGCTGCTGCTGCATCCAGGATTTATTTCACTGTGAAAATCAGCAATAAAACATGACTTTGAATACCAAGTTGTGGAGATTTTTAGCAGCTTAAAAACACGGGAAGGAGCCTCAGCTTGGAACAGCCAGATTTTTTTAAGGCTCAGAGCTGGGAGAACCAGGATTTGGAAATTCAGGTGGTCACAGGTGACCCTGATTCATGGAATCATGGAATGATTTGGGTTGGAAGGAGCATTAAAGCTCATCCAGTTCCAATCCATGGGCAGGGACACCTCCCACTGTCCCAGCTGGCTCCAACCTGGCCTTGGACACTCCCAGGGATGGGGCACCCATGGAATAACTTGTGCCAGGGCCTCCCCACCCTCCCAAGGAACAATTTATCCCCAGTATCCAACCTCAATGTCCCCTCTGTCATGCTGAACCCATCCCCTTGTCCCACCACTCCAGACTCTTCTCCAAAGCCCCTCTCTTGGAGCCTCACCAAGTACTAAAAGGCTACTCCAAGATCTCCTCCAGGCTGAACATTCCCAACAGCCTTTCCTGGCAAATTCACCCTGGGTTCCTCTGCTCCCCTCCAGCTTCTGAAGTTGGAGAACCTTCAGGAGCCCCAGCACTGCCTTGGGATGGATCCCCCATCCCTGGAAGTGTCCAAGGGCAGGTCGGAGCCACCTGGGATGGTGGGAGGTGTCCCTGCCCACGGCAGGGGGTGGCACTGGATGGGTTTTAAGGCCCCTCCCAGCCCAAACCATCCCAGGATTTATGATTCACAGCCTCCACCAGGCACAGGCACGAGGCAGGTTGGGAAGCACCAGCCTACAAGTTTTCCCCACATTTCAGAGGAGCCAGGAGTGACCCAACCCCACTGGTTTGAGCCTGGACCTGTTGGATGGGTGTTAAAATACCTCCATCCTCACGGGCTGATCTCAGAATCACACCCAGACACAGCTCCTGGTTCTCAGGGCAAATTTAAAGCTGCAGGCAAAAATATCCCTTAAGGTTTATGTTCTTAAAATTCTCCTTCTCTCCAGAGCCATAACACTGCCTGGACATCAATCAGCTGAGAAACCAAAACAGCCTAAATCCTCTTTGTGATCGTTTTAGAAATAAAAATATTCATTCTGAGCAAGGAAAAGCTGCTTTTCCGTGCTACAAACTTCCAAAGAGTGTTTTCCTCCCAAAATTTTGGGCCTCTAAACCCAGGGTTGGGCTGTGCCTGGATCTCTGTGGACGTGTGTGTTGAAAGGTGATAGTTTGCCAAATAAAAGGAAAATACAAAGAATAGCAGGAGTAAAGTAAGAATTAAAAAATCAGGAAGCAGATAATGAGGTTAGTCATGACTTTATTGCAGCATGTCCCAAATGAAGACCAGACCCAAACATGATTTATTTGCTATTTTATACTGGAGGACAAACTAATCCCACTTAATGAATTGCATCTATTTGTGAAGCAACTCCTCCTTGCAAAGCTGAGGAGGTGGCTGCAGGTCTGGAACTCTTCCAGCAGAGCCAGCAGACAGAAAAGCTGGGAAAGGAGTGCTTGGAAGTTGGAATTTGCATCTCCAGTGGCACTTTTGGGGGCTACTTCTGCTTTGGGCACTGCTGCTGCTGCTGCTGGGGGATGTTCTTCACAGGGCACTTGGCTTGGCCTTTGGGGGCCTGGCTTTGCTCCACACACTTTGGAGTGGCCACACACTTCTCCTGGCACTGGGGAGGGATCTGCTGCTGCTGTTTCTGCTGGTAGGACATCCTTGCAAAGCCTGGAAGAAAACCAAGGGGCCAGTTCAGTTATTTGAGTTATTTTCAGTTGCTGATGGGTTGGTTTTAGTTTTCCCTTCTGGAGGATCACGGTTGCAGCTCTGCCATCGACTCAGCAGCAAAGAGGATTATCTTTGGGGGTTAATCCTACCATCAAAACCACTCCAAAAGAAGCAGCTCTTGGAAATAAATCCCTGAGGATGCTGCTCCCTTTGCTGGGGCTGCCTCATATTGGCATTTTGGGGGGGGGTCCCATCACTCTGATGAGGCTTCAGAGAATAACTGGATATAAAATGAATATCAGAGGCAAATTCCAGCCTAGCAAAGCCTGGTCTAAGCAAGGAAATGGCTACAGAGAAGACCAACAGCAAGAGGGGTTTTCCTTCCTCTGTTTTTGGGACATTTCAGCTTAGACAAGCCCAAAAGAAATGCAGATTTGAAGGAAAACGTGCTCAGCTCAAGGAGAACCTCAGAGCAGTGGTTAAAACCAGTCAAAAGGGAGCAGAAAATGGTGATATCTCAGTACTGGGAGTTTGGAAAGAGAACAGTTGGATAACAACCCCTTTTTGCAATAAACACGACTCTGCTCAGTTCATTGAGAGCCTCAGAGGAGGAGCCACGTCTCTGGTCTCTAAGTTTAGGGGAACTGGTGTGATTTTATGCAAAGAAACGGAACTGAGAGCCCAGGGAATCCAGGAGACTCCAATGATCTGCTCCACGGGTGCAACAAAAGCTGCCCTGTGGATGCCAACCTTTGGTAGGTGCCACTCAAGCCCTGATGGTTATCCACAGGTTTCTTATCAGTTTGGGGAAAATCCTGAGGGTTCCCAAGGGGTTTCTGCTCCCAGGAGACAACAAACCACTGTCTGGAGTCTCAGAAAGTCTCCAGAGCCCAAAATGTGGCTCCCACCTGCCTGCAGGGCAGATTTGCAGGGGGGGGGGAAAGCCGGAGCTGAGGAACAAAATAAAGCCAAATCCCCAAATCAGCTCCAAAGCCAAAGCAGCAGAACCCCCTCCCTGGCAAATGGGAACAGAAGGACTCACCTGGTGTCTCCTGCTCTTGGAGGGAGGGAAGGAGAAGCCACTCAAGGTAAAGAATGTCCCCAGCTGGAGGCTTTTATACCCTTTCAGGAGCCAGGAGCTGATGACAACAGATTAACTTGATGACCAGAATCTTTCACAACCAGAACCTGCTCCACTCACACCTCCGTGCACCTGGACCACAGTCAAGGTCTGGGAAAGATTCCCTCCTCTTGCAGGTGCGGGGGATTGGTTGTTTTTAATGCAGGGCACACCCAGTCTGGTAATCACTGGCTAATTTATTAATAATTCACCTTGTCCCACTCCTGGGCAAAGATCCCGCAAATCAGCTCAGAGTTGGGAGACGACTCACATCCGCCCTGGAGGGAGCACAAGGTGTTTGGATAAGTTTTAGGTGCTCATTTTGTCTCTGACCACCAGGACAGATCCCCAGAAATCAGAGTGGGGTGAGAGGGTCCCTGGGCTGTGTCCCAGCTCCTGGGAAGGGCAGCAGGTCTGTCTTTGGCCTTCTGTGCTTCTGGGTTTTGCTGTTGTCCTTCTCTAACTTCCGTCCCCAAAAGGGGCAAAAACCACTTCATAAAGCCAAGAAATTCGAGAGTTTTCCCCTGATTTTTCCTTGCATTTATCAACAATCCTTGGCTGTTCTTCCCAACAGTCCTTGGTTGTGTTTCCCAAAAATCCTTGGCTGTTCCTATCAACAATCCTTGGCTGTTCCTACCAACAGTCTTTGGTTGTTCTTCCCAACAATCCTGGGTTGTTCTTCTCAATCCCTGGCTGTTCCTACCAGCAATCCCTGGATGTTTTTCCCAAAAATCCCTGGCTGTTGTTTTCAACAATCCTTGGCTGTTCTTCCCAACAATCTCTAGTTGTTCCTACCAACAATCCTTGGTTGTTTTCCCCAAAAATCTTTGGCTGTTTTTTCCAACAATCCCTGGCTGTTCCTACCAAAAGTCCTTGGTTGTTCCTACCAACAGTCTTTGGTTGTTCTTCCCAACAATCCTGGGTTATTCTTCTCAACAGTCTCTGGCTGTTCCTACCGACAATCCTTGGCTGTCGTTTTCAACAGTCTCTGGCTGTTCCTACCGACAATCCTTGGCTGTTGTTTCCAAAAATCTCTGGCTGTTCCTACCAAAAAGCCTTGGCTGTTCTTCCCAACAATCTCTAGTTGCTCCTACCGACAATCCGTGGTTGTTTTCCTCAACAATCCTTGGGCATTGTTTTCAACAATCCTTGGCTGTTCCTACCAACAGTCTTTGGTTGTTCTTCTCAACAATCCCTGGCTGTCCCTACCAACAATCCTTGGCTGTTCCTACCAACAATCCCTGGCTGTTCCTACTAGCAATCCCTGGCTGTTCCTTTGAACAATCCTTGGTTGATCCAGCCAACAATCCTTGGCTGTTCCTGCCAACAATCCCTGCTTGTTCCTGTGAACAATCCCTGCTCATTCTTCCCAACAATCCCTACTTGTTCTTCTCAACAATCCTTGGCTGTTCCTACCAACAATCCTTGGCTGTTGTTTCCAACAATCCTTGGTTGATCCAGCCAACAATCCTTGGCTGTTCCTACCAACAATCCTTGGCTGTTGTTTCCAACAATCCTTGGTTGATCCAGCCAACAATCCTTGGCTGTTCCTACCAACAATCCTTGGCTGTTGTTTCCAACAATCCTTGGTTGATCCAGCCAACAATCCTTGGCTGTTCCTACCAACAATCCTTGGCTGTTGTTTCCAACAATCCTTGGTTGATCCAGCCAACAATCCTTGGCTGTTCCTACCAACAATCCTTGGCTGTTGTTTCCAACAATCCTTGGTTGATCCAGCCAACAATCCTTGGCTGTTCCTACCAACAATCCTTGGCTGTTGTTTCCAACAATCCTTGGTTGATCCAGCCAACAATCCTTGGCTGTTCCTACCAACAATCCCTGCTCCTTCCTATGAACAATCCCTGCTCATTCTTCCCAACAATCCCTACTTGTTCTTCTCAACAATCCTTGGCTGTTCCTACCAACAATCCTTGGCTGTTGTTTCCAACAATCCTTGGTTGATCCAGCCAACAATCCTTGGCTGTTCCTACCAACAATCCTTGGCTGTTGTTTCCAACAATCCTTGGTTGATCCAGCCAACAATCCTTGGCTGTTCCTACCAACAATCCCTGCTCCTTCCTATGAACAATCCCTGCTCATTCTTCCCAACAATCCCTACTTGTTCTTCTCAACAATCCTTGGCTGTTCCCACCAACAATCCTTGGCTGTTCTTGCCAACAATCCCTGGCTGTTCCTACAGGTTGACACGGATGAAATGGCACGAATTGATTGCAAATATCCCAGGAATTTCAGCAATTCCCAGAGCTGACCACAGCTGCATAGGAGAGCAGTGTGTCAGGGCTCTTGCAACACCTTTTCCTACCAGCACAGGAAACGTGATGAGCACAAACCAACAGGTCCCTCCTGCCACTCGCTCTGGAATTTGAGCCTGGCTCTGATTCCTGGGCCCAGTGCAGCAGAGAGAGGGAGGAAAAAAAATATTTAATTTAATTAGTAATTTTTTCCTTGCACTTCACAAAGTGAAGCAGCTCCATTTATAATGAATTTAACTCTTTTTTACAAACCCTGGGTTGTGGCTTCTTCCTTTTTTTTTAATGGGGTTGGAGATGTGTTGGAGACAGATGTTGATCCCCTGGAGACTTCTTTCCAAGGAAAGAACAGAGGAAATATTTCATCAGCTCATAGACCTGGATAGAGATGCTCAGAATGGATCAGATTTACTGACTATGACCTTTTCCATCCTTAAAAGTGGGCACTGAAGTGGCATCAGCAGGTTATTAGTGAGGCAGAATTCACAGTGGACCCACAGTTGGAATTAGAGGTGCACATTCCTCATCTCCCCATCCCTTCTGGGGCTGTTGGGAATCTGCTCCTGCCTCTCTGAGCTGCCAGGGGTGTTCAGGTGCAGATTTATTTCCCTTCCTGAGCCGTGTTTTGCCTCCCATTATCCTTTGGTGTCAACAGAAAGGGCACAAAAAGGAATCTGCTCTTAAACTCCACGCAAGGGGTTCATTAAAAGCTGATTTGGTAACAGTGTTTACACATCCCCCTAAATATAACTCTTTTCTTCTCCAGATGAGATATTCCCCACCCTTGCCATAATGACATGGTGGGTGGGGAGCAATTCTTCACGTCCCAGACGTGGAAATTGGGAGCCAGAGGTTGAACAAGTCACGAGCCCGTGGAGGACAATGGGACCTTTATCTCTGAAATTCAGAATTTCAACGTTTCACGTCCCCCCCTCGGACAATGAGCCTCTTTTAACTTCAAGGTTATAATAAATTAAGATGCATTTAAAGAGAAGTAAAACCTGGTTGGACCTGTCAGGTGTTAATGAAGCTGAAATTCCAAGCCCTCTGTCAGTCAGGGATGGGTCTTGGCCTCGTTTCACAGGGGGAGTGGACAGATAACACGAGTGGGACCTGCCCAAAGCCACACAAAGTGTCTGCAGCAAACCTGGCAGCAGAACTGCAAACTCAGGGCTCAGACCTGGTCCTGAACCACAGAAAGATTCATCTCCTGAAGCCAAATCCCTGTTTTCTGCATTTATTCAGTGGGGGTGACTGGAATAGTTCATCAATTTTGTCTCAGTCAGAACGTTTTTAAGAAATAATTCAAATTCCAGCAAGAGCATTTCCATTCCTTCTGGCCTGAGCTTCAGGCTTCCACCCCTTAAATTTACCTTTTAACAGTTTCTGAGCTTTGCCTCCAAATTCCAGAGGTACAAAGACCAAAATTCTGTCATTAAAAAAGGTGAAAATCAAATTTTCATCATTATTTTCAAGTGCTGGCCAGGGGAAGTTTTCCTTGGAGAATTAGAAGACATCACTCCACATTAAAACACCGTTTGCAGCTGGCACAAAACCCTCCCCAGACCACAGCTTTTTAAAATAAAAACGAGGGGAAAATGCTCTTGGGGACGAAAAGAAAGTCACGAGACACGTGATGCCATCACTGGCCAATTTTTATTGCTGCACACACAGACATTGAAGACAAGAGGACAGACATTGAAAGACAAGGAAAGAACGGAAGGGGGGACATCTCCCACCACCAACTCCGACAGCACCGCCACGACTAAACAACGTCCCAACAGCAAAACAACAACCCAGTCCACCCACCAACCCCCAGGGGCTGAGGCAGCGGGGGCAGGAGAAAGGAAAGGCCAAGAAGGGAGGGAATAAACATCATCCAAGGCTCGGGATGAGCAGAGCAGGAGAGGTCTCGCGGTGTCGCCGGCGGGTCTGTAACTCGCTTCTCCATGGTGGGATCCCTTGGAAAACGGTGGGATCAGCACGGGCGGGAGCAGACGGGCTCCAGGCACACGGTGTCGCAGGACTCCACGCACTTGGTGCTGCAAACCTCAGCACAAGGGGCCTGGCAGGGCTCCGGGCACTTGGTGCTGCACTGGGGGGCACAGACGTCCACGCACTGGGGGGCACAGACGTCCACGCACTGGGGGGCACAGACATCCACGCACTGGGGGGCACAGGGCTCCACACACTGGGTGCTGCAGGTGGTGGTGGTGGTGCACTGGGTGGCACAGGGGGTCTGGCAGACCTCCACGCACTGGGAAGGGCAGGGCTCCACGCACACGGTCTTGCAGGGCTCCACGCACTTGGCACATTTCTGCAGGCAGATGGGAGGGGGAAGGCAGGGCTGCTTGCACTGCTCGTAGTAGGACATCTTTCCCAGAGTTCTTTTTGGGGGGGTGGGAGCTGAAGGGAAGATCTGGAAAGAGAGAGAGAGAGAGAGAGAGAGAGAGAGAGAGAGAGAGAAGCGGGTTATTCGTTGTTTTTGAGAAGAGGTAAAACCTCACGCCAACGCTGGGAATGGTGTCGTAACAGTTTGTGGTCAGGGTGAGGAAAGGGGCTGGTAGGAAAGGTTGCCTGTGAGTTTTGGATTCAGATCTGTGTAATTAGCACTGCCAGGTTGGTCCTTCCTTTCTTGGGATCGTGCAAGAGTCACTGTCAGGAAGCCCAGAGCCATAAATTTTAGGGAATTGCCCGCGGTTAAATGTTGTAGAAGGCGTGACATGAAAATAGTTCATTCCCTTGTTTTCTTACTTAAATCAGCAGATGATCCAGGGCTTATCTATTGCTTATCCCCCCTCAGATCCTCACACCCACCAGAGCACGTCCTCCTGTGAGACACTGGGATCACAACTCCAACATTATCCCATAGAATCGTGGAATGGTTTGGGTTGGAACACCCAGTCCCACCCCCTGCCATGGGCAGGGACACCTCCCACTGTCCCAGGTGGCTCCAGCCTGGCCTTGGACACTTCCAGGGATGTGGAATCCATGGAATAACCTGTGCCAAGGCCTCCCCACCCTCACAAGGAATGATTTCTTCCCAATATCCAAGTAAACTTCTCCCTTGTCCTGTCCCCCCAGTTCCTGAGGAACAGCCCCTCTCCAGCTTCCCTGGAGCCCCTTCAGACCCTGGCAGGAGCTCTGAGGTCTCCACACCACCTTGTCCTCTCCAGCCTGGACATTCCCAACCCTCCCATCCTGAGGATCCTCTGGTTTGTGGGACATCACTGGAGTTGTCTCCCAATCAATGGGCTCATCCTTTCCCAGGAGAAGGGTTGGCCCAGAGGCTGTAGCTCCAATTCCCAAGTCATTTCCTCCTCTTGACTTCTCCCAGGTATCTCCAGCAGCTCTGCCCACGGGAATTCCACAGTTTCCTCCTTCCAGGGAATTCTTCTTCCCACCCAGCCCTTTTGAAGTCCCAGGAGCTGCTCTGCAGCATCTCATTTATTTAATTTCCAGCCTTAACGAGGCAGGAAAAAATGAACCAGGATAGAAGAGGAGGGAGTTTCTGAGGAGGTGACAGGACATTTGCAGCTACTTAAGTAACAGCAAACTCTAAATAAAGAGTGGAACGTCCTCTCCCCAATCCCAGGGCCAAACACCACAAAACAAAGCTCCCTGTGATCAGGAAAATATTCCCATGACCACAACCACCAGCAGAACATTATTCCCTGATAAATCCAAGAGAGACTTACCAGTTCACCAAGGCAGGTGAGCGAGGCAGGAGCCAAATGAAGTGGGGTGAGGATCAAAATGCAAAGCTTTTATATGGATTGTGTGGCGTCACCTCCGGAAACGTGGGAGCCCAGGGGGATGGACAGCTGACCACTAATGACCAGGCTCCACCTCCACGTGCTTAACATACCTGTTCACATCCTAATTTTTGATGGAAACCCTCTTCCAGGAAAAGCATGTGACCCTGAGCAAACCCTGCTTCCATCCAGTCATGTGGTTCCTGATGGGAATGATGGTAATTAAAAAAAAACAAAACAAAACAAGGCAGGGACTGAATTAATTGCTTTTCAAATGTGGATTTAATAGGATTGGATGTTTGGATGTGTCCAGCTCCTGATTTCCATAAATGTGTGGATGATACCTTTGGGTTTTCCAATGATGATTATTAGGGAAGATGGGCAATTAATTTGATTTACTATGAGAAATATCATGTCCTGATTCTCATGGTGAGAAAGAACTAATCCTCCTGCCACAAATTCTTGTTTCCCCTGTGAAATCTTTTAATTCATCCAACCCTTTCCTCTCCGTGAATTAACAACATCCAAGCCTGGCAATTCCAACGGGGACACAACTCCAGATCCTTTGAGGAGCTCAACAAACCATTCAAGGCAAAGCCAAACTCACTTTAGAGGCATTTTTTCACTGCCAGGGGAGTGCAAAGCTCTGATTTAAGCAGGATTTGGGCCCAGGGCTCCATATTGGAATCTTTTGCTCGGCTCCACCACACGGAGAATCCTCGTTTCTCCACGATATTCCAGTCGAGGATGTGGAATGTGACCATCACACTCCACCAAGCACTACAAAAATGCTAAATGGGAGAAGACAAACCCACTCCAACCCAACTCAACCCACCCCAACTCAACCCAACCCACCCCAACCCAACCCAACCCAATCCAATCCCAGCTGCTCATCCTGTTTATGCTCCAAACCCAGAGTCCTGGTGGAGAATTCCAGGAGTCAGCTCCAGTTCCTTCCTCAATTCCCACCCTGAGCTGATGGATTTGCACCTGACATTCCCCCAGCAGCTCCTCGGGGTTGGTTCAGTCTTTCCACAGCCTCAGCACCTCAGTTTCTCCCCTCGGGGCTTTGCTGTCCCTGGAGGGTTTTTAGGGATAAACTGGGGCTTGCAGAGCTGTGGTTTGGCTTAAATGTCTGATTTAAGGGGGGAGAAACACCCGTGGTGGCATCAGATAGATTGTGGAGGCTGTAAAATGGGCAGAGGACTGGCTTGGATTTAGGTGTGGAGTATTTAGGTGGATTAACTCTTCCCATTTTCTCCTCCTTGAGATACTGGGGGAGGGAATTGTCCTCAACAACACTTCTAGTGATGAGAAATATCCCCAAGTCCGGTGGGAAGGGCTCTTCTTGCTCTCCTCAGGCTCCAGGTTCAGCCTAAAACCATCCCTGAGCCCTTTCCAGGAGTTATTTTCCACCCTGTTGTTACATTTGATTGGCAAGAAATTGTGACTCCCAAGAGAGGGAGGCACAAATTGATGTGAGGTTTTAATACGTGGGAACATCAGAGGGCTGGATTATTATTCTTAATTGACACTTATTTGTGGATTTCTTATTACATTTATGAGCAATTTGATCCTTTGACTCGTCACATCAAGGTCAGTGAGTCAGGACCCCACAGCAACATCCTTTTGGTTGCCATCATTTGGTGACCAGAGCTGCCCCCTCAGTGCTGAATTTGGGAGCCCAGGAGCAGATTTCTGAAAAAAAAATCAGGGAAAAATTACATTGTCAACACTTTTGGCTCCCAATAATCCAACAGACACTTTGTCTTTCCACACCAAGAGCTACCAAAGGTGGAGGCATTTTTCTGTTGGGAAAAAACCCCACAAACTATTCCATAAACTGCTGGACAATTTGCTTTAAAAATGGGATCCCTCTGGATTTACTGAAGCCTCCTACATAGGTTTTCTTGCTCTGTGGCATCCAGCACTCGTTGGCATCAGGGGTTTCATTTTGCTTCTGTGCAGCTTCTCATAGCACAGAATCCTGGGGTCACTGAGGGTGGGAAAGAGCTCCAAGGTCATGGAATCCAAGCTGGGACCNCCTCCTTCCAGGGAATTCCAGAGCCACAAGGTCCCCCCTGAGCCTACTTTTCCCCAAGAGAAGCCCCCCCAGCTCCTTCAGGAGTTCTCCACACCCTTCTCCTGCTCCTTCCCTGGTCACTCTCCAGCCCCTCCATGTCCCTCTCACCCTGAAAGGTTCTTATTTCACTCCCATTTTGCCGAGCAAAGCATTTTCACAGAAATCAGGGATTTTCCCCATTTTCCCAGCCTTCCCAGCTCTATTAAATCTCCCAACCTGGGGCTTCATCCCTCTCCACTTTCCCCTCTGGTCATTCCCTTCCACAACCACCCGGACGAGGCTGTGATCCAGCACCAAGGGCAGCTTCCAGGCTGCTGGTTCCTCGGGAATATCATGGAATCGCTGGGATTCCAGGAGGCTGAGTGGCCTCCCATGAGCTCATCACTTCTGGGGCCGAGAGGAGCCCAGATCCTGCAGGATCCTCCTCTTTTCCTGTTTACTCGGGAAGGTGAGTGCTCAGGGAGGAATGATAAGTGAGCACCTGAGTCATTAAATCTGAGAAAGAAGAACTAACTGTGGGTAGGAAAAAAATACCTCAGCTTTTTTATCCTCTGCCCTCGGACTCTTGCAGGGATTCCCTTTGATTTTTTAGGAAGGAAATCTGGCTTTCCATGGGATTTTTGGCTTTATTGGTCAAGGCTGTGCCTTGATCTCCCAGGAACACATTTTACAGCTCAGAGAACTTCGTCTGACAGAGCAAAAACTGTGATTCTGCATCATTTTCTCCCTCTCAGCAGCAATTTTGGCCCTGTTAAAACAGTTTCTCAGGTGTAGTAGGAACATCCAGGGAGGAGGGATCCCTGTTTCTCTTCCTCCAGCACCCTCTGGAAAGGAAGTTTCTGCTCTCTGCTGATCTGAGAGGACTTAAAATCTGAATTTCTCTGCTCACATGAAGGATTAAATACCCTGCAAACTTCGAGAGAAGGTGAAAACCTTCTCTGGATGCCAATTTTTCCACCTGCAGTTTCCTAATTCCCAGATTGTTCCATTTGATTTGGGAGTGGGAGCAAAGGAAATCGGTGCTTGCACAGAACATTTTAATGAGTTTTAAAGGGGTTTTGGGGGTAAAATCAGACCCCACAGCGGGGATTTATGGTTGATTTGGGATCTGCCCCCAACCCGCTGAGTGAGGAGGGTGGAAACAAGAGCTGAGAGGGTGGAACTATTTGTGTGAGGCCAAAAGCCCCCAACCCCACATCCAGGGAGTGGGATTTCTCCCTTCCCACTGTTGGTTGGCTCCTCTTCCAGACGTTCCAGAGGTGAGAATTCCAGGGGAGCCACCAGCCCTGTGCCTTGGGGTGTCTTTAAAGGAGCCAGTGGGTGCTCCCAGACGCTCACACCCTTGTCTGCTGCCTCCTCCACACTCCGTCGCTCCTCCCTTCAGCATTCCAAGAGGGATTTGCTCAGCCCAACCCCACCCTGTCCCATCTTGGCTCTGGAAACCTGCGGAGCACCACCTTTGCTCCCTAACAAGCTGGTTTGGAGTCCCTGAGGACGTTCCTGACTCCTGGGGGAACAATTTTTTCCAATGGATTCGGAGTTAAGGAGGAAGCGATGGGAATTTTGGAGCAGCACTTCCAAGGAGCGCTTTGCAAACCCAGGGAATTCCCGAGGGAAGGGCAGGAGCCGTGCCAGGGGAGGCTTGGGCTGGATTTTGGGAAAAGCTGCTTCCCCCCAGAGGGTGGTTGGGCACCCAACAAGCTCCCCAGGGTTTGGTCCCAACCCCAAACCTGCCAGAGCTCAGGGAATGCTTGGACAACACTCAGGGACAGGGTGGGATTTGGGGGTGTCCTGTGCAAGACCAGGGGTTGGATTCAATCCCTGTGGGTCTTTTCCAGCTCAGGATATTCTGATTCCATGATCCCACATGAGTCCCTGGTCTCCAGCTCCTTCCCGAGCATTTTGGAAGGAGCTTCCACCTTCCAGGATTTTGGGAAGAAATGAAAAGGATAAAGCATGAGTTTGGGGCAGTGCAAAAGCAAAGGAAACACATCAGGCTTTTGCCAAGATAATTTTGTTTTATTCACACGTGGAAAAGAGGTGACAAGAAAGAACAAACAGAGAAATTCCCCCCTCCACACCAGTGCAGGGAAGACTTACAGACTCTTTCTCCCAGGCAACATTCCTGGGGGCACAAAATCACTCGGTTACATCTACGAGGAGAGGCACTTTCTTGAGCTGAATGCAGCAGGAGTGGTGCAGAACTGAAGGAAAACCACCTGAGGCTTTACAGGAAGGGCAGGAAGGAGAACAGAGATGTGAGGAAGATGCCCAGGGATCTACAAACCTTTGCCTTTGGAGACCCCCCACAGGACAGAGGTGCTGCAGGGTGGGGTCTCCTCGGGATTCCAGCACGGAGACCCCCTCAGGGAGCCTGGAATTTGTGGCAGCGGGTGTTGGAACAGCGGGTGGAGCAGCACTGGGCACAGGCAGGGCTGCACAGCCCCCCTGGGGAGGTCTGGGTGACACAGGGGGTGGCACAGGACTCCACGCACTTGGTAACGGCCTGGACCCCCCCACAGCAGCACTGGGGGGCACAGCTGGGCACACAGCAGG